>LR550400.1:0-107820 GCA_900536415.3 Caenorhabditis sp. 38 MB-2015 | reverse complement strand
TTGGGTTCCAGGCAACACCGGCCTTTCGAAAGGGCTTTCTTGAGTCCTTCTCTTCTTTTTTGACGGTTGCGAGGAATTCCGCATAGTCTGGGGAGACCTCTTTCAACTTATCAGCCTTCTCCTTGTTTTCCAGATATTGAAACACTTGCGGGTAGATGTCGGCGATCTTCAGCAGTTCGTTTCTCTTTTTCAACAAAGCCAACGCTTCGGCCACAGAGTCGTCTTCTTTGGATTCCAATTTCCGGATTAGATCGCTGTTGAAGGCGAACTGGCGCTCAAAACCTTCTCTTCTCCACTCCTTCACCGGGTTTTCGGCTTGTTTCTTCTCCGATTCCTTGATTACCAGTCGGGCAAATGCGTCAATCTGCTCTTGCGTCGGATCGTCACCCATCTGGAAATGGATCAATAACACTAAAATCAACTGTATGTCTAGAGAGACCAAAACGGGAATATCTGATCACACAAAACTTGCTACCGAACGACTTGCTACTTCCAAATTTCCTGTTAAAACCTATTAAAACAATTTCAAAAGTCAACAAATTCTCGAATAAAGAAAAGGGGCGGAGAAAGACGCCCTTCCCCGGACTGGTTGGAGTACTGTAACACTCAGTGGGCTGTGTTTGTTCGCTGCGAGGTGCCTCCCTCCTCCTGTTTGATGTTGCTTTTTTTTTTCTTCGAAAAACGATTTTTGTCAATTTGCAAGCAAAAAACGGAAGGCCTTAAAGAATCGTATTTCAAAAGTAGGAAATAAGGTATTTTTTAACTTCCTGTAGTCAAATTTCAGTGCAGCTTTGTAGAAAAACGAAACATTTTCATTGAATCGGCAATTTTTCGAGGAGATTGAGAAATCTTTTCCAAGTTGAACTATAAAGTTTTTTCCTGCTACCAATGCACTCTTCGAAAATTAAAATCAGTTGATCAACCAAAAATAATACGAGGAAATAGCTTTTTCTAATGAAAAACAATATTTTTTGCACACAAAAAATAACATTGCGTGATAAATATCACTTTCTGTAATTGGAGCATTTCTCACAATAATAAGACTACAAAATAATTTGAGGGAGTTTTTTTTAACGATTTTCATCGTAGCTGAATAGCTGAAACTTCATTTTTGAACCTACACTCAATGAACGAACTATTTTCACAAACTTGATTGAAATAATAATTCTGATGAGTTCCGAAAGAGCAAAAGCCGGCTCTCACCCAAATCTAATAAAATTCCACTTTTTAAATGCTCTTATTAACAAATTCTGAGTTTTGTTTTCCAATTTTCGATATTTCTCAATAAAATATTAATCAGCAAACTAAAAAAACACAAAAAAGTCCTTTGAGATTATATTTTCGAGTTTGATTTTGAATCATCAAAGTCCTGCAACGCCAGAATGCAAACCAGGATTCAGAAAAATATGGAGTTTCCTCGTTTCTGTGTGTTTGGATTTTTCAACCAGCCTGAACTGCAAAAAAACATGTGTTAAACGCGAATGACAACATTATTTATTTTATTAAATTTAACGTATGGTTAAAGTAACAATAGAACTTTTGAAGAAAAATTTAAAAGATTTACAAAATCAAGAATCGAATATTTGTTTTCAGCTTCAGGAAAATGGACCCAACCATCCCGAAAAATCGATTTTTCAGGTTTCAGTAGGTTTTTTATTGATTTTTAACAAGGTCAAAATCAAATCCTGAAAAAATTTACATACCTATCCTTTTTTTGCACACTAAATGTAAGAAAGACAATTTTTGAATCAAAAAAAATTCGAACCTTGTGAAAATAGAGAGTCAAAAACATGGCCGGTTTGCTCATAGTCCTTCCTCGATGTCTGATTTCTTGATTCTTCAAAGACCTGGATCGGCTTCATCTTTTTCTTCATCTCCATATTCATATATATCATAATCACTCCAATCTTCTGATTCAGAATCTGCTCTGAACGTCCACCATGGATGATCCGGAACATAGATGTAATGCTTTCCTGTGTATTTCAATTCTTCTTTCATTTTCTCGATATATGTTTTGAGCCATTCGACTTCTCTTCTTTCCATCAACTCTGCGAGCTCTTTAACATCATCACCAAAGTCTTCAACCATATGCTGCATTCCTGACAAAGTTCTCATTGCGCATTGCAGAGTCCATAGCCAGGGGTATTTTACAAACGAGTGAACAGCATCTTTGAAGAATGGCATAGAACTTTGAACTTTGATGTGAACTTATGTCGGGTATCCTTTTGAAATCATAAAAATGCTTCCGAGATCCAGAAAAGATTGAAAAATACACACATGATCATTTTGCTTATAGTCCCTCCTTGGTGTCTGGTTTCTTGATTATGTCAATTACTGTGTCGATTTCACCTTCTCAATACTATGAGGGAGAAAGACATTTCGAAAAGGGGTACCAGAATAATATAGTGGAACCGTCTAACCAACTGTTTTCAAGGGAAAAATAATTGTTCTATAGGTTCGGATGAAAAAATGGAGAAGGAAAAACAAAAATCATCAAAATCGCAAAACTAAGAGAAACACGAAAAAAAGGAATAAGAGTGAAGGAAAAGATTGTTGTGCATCGGGTGATTTGGGAAGTTATAACAAAAAAAAACACACAAAATCAATAGATGTTATCCAATGAAATTGTCCCTTCATTACCTTTCTTTATGGTACAATTGTAGCTACAATTATCCAAAAATCTATAAATAAATAACTAAAAAATGTTCCTGAAATTCTTAGGTCTGTAATCAAATCTGAAGTGTTTCGTTCGAAGTCGTCGCTTTGCTGTATTCATGTATGTCAAATTGAACACATTTTGAACGTGAAATATACACTACAGAATAAATTTATTTATTTTGAAAAAAATATACTCAAAAAATAAACACTGATAACGAAACCTTGATTATAATCCTTTTTCAGTGTCTGGTTTCTTGATTGTGTTGATTTCGTCTTCTTCATCTTCATACATTTTATAGTTACTATAGTCTGATTCTGAATCTTCTCTCAAAATCCACCATGGGTGATCCGAAGCCCAGGGAAAATGCTTTCGTGTATATTTCGATTCTTCTTTCATTTCCTCGATGTAAGTTTTTAGCCATTCGACTTCTCTCATTTTCATCAACTCTTCGAGCCCAATAACATCATCACCAAAGTCTTCAACCATATACTGCATTCCTGACAAAGTCCTCATTGCGCTTTGCAAAGTCCATGTCCATGGGGATTTTACGAAATGCTTAACAACATCTTTGAAGAATGGAACACAACGTTTGAGAAGATTGCTAATTGTTGATCTTTCGTACTTTAATAGTACTAGCCCACGAATTGTCGAAAAGAAAAACTTCGCATGAAAACTGGATAAATTCGGTGAAGTGGTATGCTGTGAATCTGATCTCAGAGAAATTCTCTAGTTCATTTTGAAGGTTCATCTGAAAAATTAATGTATTCATAAAGTTGTATTTAATTGAAGACTTGGTATTTCAAAACTAAAGAAGTGATCACGGAATAACATAGGGGTCCCAAAGAGCAGCATGAAAAAAACAAGAAATTACAGTGAACGAAAAATATTGTTTCGCATCGGGTGGTTTGGGAAGTTATAACAAAAAAGGGGACACAAAATCAATATATTGTTCCTATTGGAACGTCCCTTCATTATCTTCCTTCAGGGTGCAATGAAAAGTCCAGAGTGAAAGATAAATTTCGAGAAAAACGAGTAAATAGAGTTTGACCAGACCCACAAAATTAATTGTTCGCTGCAAGAGTTTTGTGCATGAGTTTTGTGCCTTGAGATTACGGTTCAGTATTTAATTTTATTTGATTTTTTTTTTGAAAACTTTTCTCGTCAATTTGTGAGCTGAAAATGGATTCAGGAAGTAGAAAAAGGTATTTTTAAATTTCTGTAATAAAAAACAATATTTTACCCCTTCAGAAAGTTTCAAACCTACAAATAACAAAGAACTGTGTTCATTTTTCAAAAAAAATTTCAATAAAAAACTTTCTGCACAAGTTTTCTCGAGAGCCTATCTAATGAGAAACAAATTTTTTTAAACTTAGATTTTTTTGGGCTTATTTTCTTTCAGAATTACATTTAAAAAAAACCACATAATTCAAAAAGAGCTCTCTCATAGGTCGAAATTTTGATTTACAAACATGATAGTAGTCTTTGTTAGTTTCTGAATTTAATTTCTCGCTTATTCAAAGTATAAATTTGAACTAAACATTTTTTCAAACATATATCCTCTCTTATTGTGATTTTCTATTTTTTCATTGTCTCCAATCGTTTTCCACCCCAATCTCTTGTTTTGAGAAAAACTCCCCTAAAAACTACACCGAATCAATATGTTTCACTAGAGCGCATTTTCCTCACTCTCTTTCATATTTCGTTAAAAACATTTGTTTCCGCGTTTTTTTTCAACAAATCTAATTTGAAATTAAGATGGGTGACGAACCTCTCGATCAATCACATCCTCCACAAGAATCAGAAGATGAGAAGCTTCGGAAACAGAAGACGATAAAAATCGAGGGATTCAGACATCCTGGTGGTTGGATGACAAACTTACAGGTTTGGGTTTAATGACTCATTTATTTATTTTTTACCTTGTCTTTAGATTCAAAGAATTCTTAATAGATGCGAGAAGTTTACGTCTACTTTCTCAAGACCGTCAGATACTAGTGAGAAACATATCAAAACTGGAAGTTTGGATATCGAATTCTCAACGGTTGAAGTTGCTCGAGATTATTATGTGATTCTTCAGAATCTTATCGTGGATGGTAGTAAAGCAAATGTCAACGTTGATCCGGTTTTCTGTAAGTATTTTCTTTTAAAAAGAATGAGCTTTAATAAAAATATTAATAAAACATTTAAATCTATTCGGAAACTCGGTGAAAGAAAAACAGACCTGCGCCCATTTTTCACAAAATTGCGGATTTTAATGACGCAAAAAATGCGCAACTTCTGTATCGTGCTCTGGAAAGTATCTCTTTTCCAATTAAAAAAAGTGACATATATTAGGGATCTGAAAAAATTGCGCAGAAATATATATTTCAGTCTGAAAATAACTGAAAAAAATTGGCTGAGTTTATGCTACTTCACGTTGAAAGACTCATCACAAGGAAAAATATTTCAAAAGGGCTGCATATTCCACAAAAATATTGCCCACGATTAGTCCTATAGATAACCCTAAATCATATAACCACCTTGAAAAATCAAATTTATGAAAATTAGAAGACTAGTTTGCTGAATTTCCGACTAAAAGCTTTTTTTTTGCGTTGGTCAGGTTTTCTGCAAAATGCAATGTTTCCCAAAAAAATTTTGAATGATTAAAACCTGAAGTGATCTTTTTACGAAATTTCAACCTGGAATTTTAGTTATGGAATGTGCAATTGATAACAATTAAGTGTCAAAAGTTATGTAACTCTTTTCTGGAGAATTTTTCATCGTTTTATGCAATAAATTCAATCTGATTGAACTGAATTACAACTTTTCTTTCTTTGCAGTCGAAGCAGCATCAATAATCCCAACGAGCAGCTATTTCACCCCATCCGAAGATCAAAAAACACGTGCTTGCACAATTTATGCGTTATACTTGCCAAAAAGTGCCGATAAACAATTATTAGAGTGTATCATTGGTACAGATGTCATCAGTTTTTATCGCTTTCTACCACTACCTAACAATGAGGGTCTAATACAAGCCGAGATTTTGGTGACTGATGAGGAAACGGCGACCAGTCTCCCCGCTGATGTTGAAGATTTTCCTATTGATGATGGAGAACAGAATACTGTAGTAAAGTTAGTTATCTATATATTTGACAATGATTATGGTTCAAAAAATTGATTTTTTAGATTAGTTAATACGGATGATTATGTTAATCTTGTCAAAATTGAAACTGCTGCAAAGCCATTCGTTATTGCGAGTGGTAATGGTAAAGAAAATCAGAAACCGGATGGTGATGAGGAGATGGAAAATGGAGAAATTCAGGAGAATGAGCAGGCGGATGGGGAAGAAATGGAGGAGAGTGAACTACAAGAGATTCCTGCTGGTTTAGCGCCTGAAATTGATGAAGATGAAGTTTTAATCAGACTTATAAAAGTGAGTTGTTCTCATTTTGAAAACTCTGAACCTCAGCTGGATTTGAATGCAACTGGAAAGCTTGGCTTTGAAATTGACAAAAATATAAAAATACTTCCGAGCATTTTTCTGCATCGAGCTTAAAAACTTACTTCACGTAAAAAACCAAAAAATAAATTACCATCAAAACGTTGAGCATTTGTTTGGTGGTTTCAGCAGAAAAGTCAAAAATCTTCCAGTTTTCATGTGATTCTATAAATTGCGACAATTTTCACATATTTTATAACCTAATGAAAAAAGTTCTCCAAAAATTTCAGATTTTCTAAATCGAAAACTCATGGAAAAGTTGGCAATTTTAATATATTTTAGCGTGAACTTCAAACATGCGACAGAAGTTTTGTAAAATTATTTAGTACCAAAAATTCAAAATCAATTTCTGTTTACAAAATATGTATGGTTCTGAGAGAAACAAAGCTCCGTCTCAGCGACCCATTTCTCAACAGAAAAAAAGTTTATCTCTGAATATTGTGCATTGAAAATCAATGTAGACAATAATCGTAAGAATGAAAATCTATTTCGAAGAATTACTAATTCCAATTCTCGGTGCGAGGAATAAAAATCATTCTTGAACCGTTATTCGTATGAAAAAGTTCGAAAAAATATGATTTCGGAGTTTTTTAACTATAAAATTTTATAAAACCTTTTTTTTCCAGCACATCGACGACGAAAGGCTGAACTTTGCGGAAATTAACGAAAAAGAAGAGTTGTACGCGCTAGCTGATGTTGTCTCTGAACAATATGGTGGATTACCCGATTCGCTGCTCAAACCAGTGCTTCTATCAGCGCTCCAGCAATATTTGAACAAGACTGAAATGCATTGGATGCGCGAACACATTGAGGGACTTATCAAGTAACTAATTTTAATTATCACATATTTTACGAAATTTCTAATTTTCAGAATTTGGAAAGCCGAAGTAATGTCAGAGCAATTGTTCGATCGTCCTAGTATTGTTCGAATGGAAACGCTTGACTATAAGCCGATTGTCGAGGAGGTTAAAAAGCCTAAAAAGGGAGCTCAAAAACGAGCAAAAGCTGGTCAAAGCCTAATGGGCGTTGGAGCATTCCTGCAGCAAACTCGGACAAAGTTGATCGTAGAAAATGGAGAACTTGAGATGGAAGAGGATGATGATGGAAATGTTTTATTAGGAGGAGAGGCGTTGAGCTTCGAATCGTGGGCTCAGTAAGTTTTTTTTCTTTTTTTTTTGAATTTTTGTGATTCTGTGATGTTGACGGTATACAGAGGAAAGTTTTCTCAAAAGGCAGCGAAATGTTGAACATTTTTGTCAGCTTCTGATCTAAAACCTTGGAAAGGTGCTAAAACTTCACATAAAATTTGTATTAGAGCAAAAAAGCAAATTTTCAGTTATAATTTCAATTTTACATCTGAACTCATGTTCCAAAACTGAACTTTTGCTTCAGATATCAACATTTCACGTTTTAGACATAGGATTTTGTTTTTCCGACAAAAAGGGAAACATTTCAACAAGTCTAAATATGAATTTTGTTTTTGGAACACGAAAAACAGTAAAAAATATAGTTTTCAAAGGTGAGAAAGCCAGTTTAATAACCTTCCACCATCAATTCATATTTTCTCAAAAAAAATCCTGATTTTGCTCATTCAAAACTCCTATTAACTTTTTTTTTACAGAAAAACCAAGACAAAAGCAAGTGGAGTTGTTCGAGCGAATGAGGATGGTACCAAAAAGATTGGCAATGGAGGATTGACCAAAAAACAACAAAGACAAGCTAGAGCTGTTGAAGGAATGTCGCAGGACGAGTATAAACAATGGCGGTATGAAAATGATACCGTCTTTTCGAATTTATCCCGTTTATTTTTAGAAAAGAGAAGCAGCAGACTCGCCGTGCTGATATCAAGGTTCGAATCATGAAACGAGGAGCACAAATCCACGAAGGAGAAGAGGGTGAGGAGAATGAAGAGGAAATCCCAGATGAGCCAATTGCGAAGAAGCCAAAAGATTTGGATGAAGGAGAAATAGATTCGGAGGAAGAGCGGAAGAAGAAAAAGCAGAATCAGAAGAGTAAAAAGAAGGCTGCACCAGCGGCGGCAGAATCGGCGATTTCGTCTTCATCGTCCTCTTCGGACTCGAATTCGTCGAGTTCTTCGTCGGAAGAAGATGATGCTGGAACATCGGATGCGCGACAGAGAAGGAGGAATAGAAGGAAGAAGGATAGAAAAGCTGTGAGGATTTTTTGTAATTCAAAACTGAAGAAAAAGAAGCTAACAATGCGGTTGTGAAAAAATTTTTTTTCAAAAAGATGCTCCTAAAACTTTAGTTCAGTTTGTTTTTCATTAAAAGTATCAAAACTTCGTAAAAACAGCTTGAAAATGTTTCTCATAGTTTATAAATGGATTCCAAGTCAATCTGAACATTTCAGCTAACACTCAAAAATATGTATCTGTAACCTGAAAAGTGAATCCTTTAGTTGAATTCAACGAAATTTGGAAAAGTTTCAATTATACTCAGTTTTGTTGAAAAAAATCAGCTTGAAAATCTTTTTACCTTTCACACAATCAGCTAAATCTTCGAAAAAGGCCTCATTTTTTCCTGGTTACCCTTTTATAGCCAATATGATGAAAACTAAAATTAACATTTAAAAGAAATCAGAAGTTTTCGAATTTTTCTCAAGTATTATTTTTCGAGTTCGTTTTGTGAGTGGAGCGGTATTCTTGAATCAGATTTTTTTTCTCCAATCAATAAAACTTTACAGCCTCGAAGTGTCGGAATACAACCAAAAATATCTCCAATATTCAAGGAAATGTTCGAAAATCGAAAAGCAATCATCGCCAACATGTCGCCCGCTCACAAAATCGCTGTTGCCAATGTCCTCAATCAGGTATGCTTTGTACATATATTTTAAGGTCCCCTATCGATTGTATTGTCAAAAAAACTCTTGATATCCTGTTACGCAAAACATCATATGACGTAACAATACGTGCGCGAGCGCGCGCGAAGGGCCCTTCATCTAAAAAATTGCGCAATTCTCACATTGCGAAGTACCCGTCCCTGTCTCTCTCTCTCTCTCTCTTCCCCCAGTTCATTAACCAAATACAAAAACATTTAAAGGGTTTATGTATATCTTCCGGTCCGGTAGTGGTACATAAGTAGGTAGCACACACGAAAAAAAGATAATCCTCTTTGAAACCATAGAAACGACCTGGTCGTATATGCACAGATTCAAAACAACATAATTAATTGGCACCCACCCGCCCTATGTGGAGAGAAAGAGAAAGAGGGTCCCTAATTATTTTCGAATATGCTTGCTCTCCCCTCCCTTTTTTTCTTAACAATACTGGATTGCGCAATTTTGCGGAGAGAACGGAACATTTTTGAATATTGGCAAGTACTATTCCCAATAGAGAGGTTGAGTGAGATGTTATCGATGAGATTTATGACATTTATTCTATTTTTGAGTGGAGAAATGATGAACAACTTTGTTAGAAATTTGATGTGACATTTATAATGTCATTAAAAATATTTTTAGCATCGAAAAAATGCGGAACTTCCGAAACACAACAAGGTCAGAATCCAGGATATATAAAAAAGTGGCACGATATCATCAGAAATAACTTTGAAAACCTATGTATCCATCTGAATTTCAGCAAAATTAGAGTGATTTCATCAAAATTAGAGTGATTTCAGCCAGAGAATTATTAGAATGGTTCTGCCAGGTTTCTATTTTTTTTGGTTCTGAAATGAATTCATGCTGAAATATTTCAGCATGAATTCATTTCTTATTTCGAAATAATTGCTAGAAATTTGATAATTTTTTTTCAGATTCGTCAAAGTAACACGCCAATATCCCATGACGAAGCTACTAAAATGATGAATGCAATTTCATCGTTCAACGGAGGTCTCAAGTAAATACCCTATTGTCCATCTCTAAATTGTTAGTGATATTTCGGTTTATTTTGTTGTCATTTTGCGATATGTCTCTTTCTGTGAATCAAATTTATCAAATTTACACAAAAACAAAAAATACAGAAAAAATTATTAGACAGGAAGAGTTATTATACACATGGTGCAGTGGTTTCTTGATTGATTCCATATTTGCGAATGGTGAAGGAGGAGAATACGAGACCAATGGCACTGGCGATTGGATCGAAGACGGCGTGGATCAACCAGTTCCAAACCTTGGCCAAAGCATTACCAGGGATGGACAAGAGCTTGGCGAATGGCACCAAAATGAAGACGTTGAGGACGGAGATGAAGGCGAAGAAGATGGCGAAGAGAAGGGTGAATGGAAGGGCGAGCAACGTGAGCAGACGGTAGACAAAGAGACGAGTGCAGGTGAACACGCGAGCGTTGAGACGCCACACAAAGTCCCACGAGTGTTGCGAGTCGGCCTCGCCGAAAATGTCCTCGAATGCGAGTTGGACGTGTTGATTGAGCCCGTTGGTGTCGCGATTCACCAAATCGATACCGATCGAAATGTTCTCGTCCTATAAAGTTATCAGGTAATATTTATAATTATACAAATGCTCCAAATATTCAGGATATAGGTAGGTAAACTTACAATTTGCTCCTTCTCGCCCTTGTTGCAGTTGCGCTTCCACCAGCAAGCCTTCTTTGGCTTCTCAACGTCGCCACCGGCTTCGACGTCGGTTTCAGCAGCTGGCTCCTCAACGTCAGCCTTCTTCTTCTGAAAGCAAAAATTCTGTTTTTAAAGAAAAAGGTCCTATTTTTGGTCAAAAACAAAAGAAAAAGTAACTTACACCCCATGAGAACCAGTTTCTCTTTGGTTTTGGCTCCTCTGGCACAACTGGAGCTTCAGTCTCCGCATTCTCGGCGGTTTCGCCTTCCTTCAATGGAATTTGCTCTTGCTTGGCATCTTCGGCGCTCATTTTTCACTGTTTCTGCAACACAAAAATTGCACAATTATAAAAAAAACTCCAACCAGAGAGAAAAAAGGGCTATGCAAACAAGTAAAAACAAAAGAATAATGATGATGGGTGGATATCTCTCTGCCAGGTCACTCACCCAAATCCCAAAACCACGCCCACTTTTGTGGTGTTGGCTGGATGCCAAGTCACGCCCAGATGACGCTGAGCTCGAACGTCTGGCGAAGGGGAAGGTTTTTTGGATGGATGGGTGGATTATGCGACAGGGGGGGGGATGTTTACATATGTATGTATGTTGGATAGAAACTGTAGGGGATGGGGACCTACTTGGCAAATAGCAGGGGTTATTAGACATGGTTTGGGAGGGTAAGAGATCGAATGATCATCGTGAGATTTTCTCAGATTCGTAGATATGGATTTGGATATTGAACTAGGCTGGAAAACACGACAAAGTCACTTTAGGTTTAATTTTCTCTTCAAATTTGTTGAAATCGGAGTTTGAAAAACTGAAAATCAAATATTTTCGTAGTTATTCTCATAGTTTGTGTGAAAAAATCATCTCGAGATTTTTTCAGATTCGCAGAATTGGATTTGAATATTAAACTAGGCTGGAAATTTCGGCAATATCGAGATAACATGAATAATTTTCCTAGATTTGGAAAGAAAAGTCCAAGCTAGGTCGAATTGTCTCTTAAAATGTTCAAAATTGAATTCAGAAGTGGGGTTTGGATAACTGAATAGCAAATATTATCGGAGTTATTCTTACATTTTTTGATAAAAACCAATGGAGATTTCTCGTCTTGATTCAGAAAATCTCGTTGAAAATTTGAAGATTGAATAAGTTTTCAGTCTGAATCTGTTTCTAAGATTTATGTATTAAAATAGGCTGGAAATTTTATCAATATCGAGAAAACATGAATATTATGGATATATTTGTAATGAAAAAGCCAATTTAGGTCATTGAAAATTTTCTTATCAAAACTGATTTCAAAAGTGAGGTTTGGAAAACTGCAAACTGAAAATCGAAAACCTATCGGAGCTATTCTCACATTTTTTTTGTGTGAAAATCATTACAAAACTACCACCAAGTGTAATTTCTGGCCTCGATTCAAAAAAAATGTCGTTGAAAAATTGAACATGATGTAGGTTTTGTCAATTTTTTTAGATTTTTAGAAGTCAGAATTCCAGTGTGTATCCACTAACTGCATTTTGAAAATGGCTAAAACTTGTGCTCACTAATTTGAGCTCGCCATTATTCGTGTTTATGATGGGAATCAGTCTATATTGGTCAGATAACTCTCTTTGAATGTTTCAGAAAATATTCGTATTGAATTCATGAAAATGACAAATTTTCCTAGTCTCAATTCATTTTTGAAAAGAGTGTTTTAAATTTGGATCCTTTGAATAGTTGTATTCCGTCTCCCTTGCTATATAGTATTGGAGAATTGTATTAATGTCTATGCAAAGAGCGAGCAACTGTACACCTTTGCTCCAAATATCTACCATAAATCTCATCTCCCGCTTATCTCATATAACCCATCGAACATCTGTCGTCGTCGTCGTCGTCTTCGTCGCAAACGCACCTAATTACAGCGATTCTCGAGCTCGTCTTCCCGCCAAAACTTGCCAAACAAAGAAGGAGAAGAATAAGAAGAACGTGACAAAAAAAGAACCATTAGGCACCTGTTCATATACACATCTATGCATTGTATTTAATTAGATACATATCTGGTATTGGTGGGATGTTAAACGTTCGAACAATATTTGGCAAAGGAATGTGATTGTCGATGTGCGCGAAGTCGTCCTCATCTGAATAACATTGAACCTGGAAAAATGAATTTGAGGGGTTTTGGAAGAATTGGTCTCTCTGAGGTTCAGAAGAAAAAGATATGAACAAAACTCAGCACTTGAATTTTTAAGGATTTCATTTGTAAGAATCTGTGATGATCGTTTTATGTACACTTATCATCGTCATTTTAAGATGAAAAATGTCTTATTTTTCTCCTAAAACCAGCGCGAAAGACGGAGTTTTTCTAACCAGTGCGTAATTAAACCAGGTTTAAATTTGACGAAATTCGTTTTTTGTCATTTTTGCTGCAATAAATGGCAATGTCTGGTGTTAATATGAAAGTAGGTCCTGTTAAAGCAACATCCTAAGCGAAAACCGACGAAACCTATTGAAAATCAAAGCGACCACCGGCAATATAACAGTTGCAGAATGTGAATATCATTTTTTTTTTCGAGGAAGAGCCCATCTCAGATTTTGTAGTTGCCTGAATCATGTTCCTGAACTGTGGTTACTAGGTTTGTTCCTTTAAAAAATTTAAGTACTATCCTCTCAAGGGGTATTGGGGAGTAAACGAGCGTCTCTCGGAATCCCGCTTTTTAGTATAGTGTAACTGTGACAAACATACATACATATACATCCATAGCCTTTCTTTGAGATAGTGCTGAACTTATTGACAAATATGCTCTTATTTAGCATTTTGATATTTTCAGTACAAACAATTTTGGCTCAATTTGTTATACGTGAGGTGAGTCGGGTAACAGTAAGAAATGATTTCAAAAGACGTAAAGCGCAGAAAAATAAGAGAACCAGTTTACAGACATACTACCCGAATGAAGTACTGTTAGTTTTCCGTATCACAGGATACACTAACACTAATCATTCACTACCAGATGGAAACACCTGCGAATCACCAATATTCGTTGATAACTTAACACGTATGCCTTAGAGATGCCGGATTCAGTTTGAATTGAAGTCATCGCTTGATGGGTAGGCTTACAATTAGTGACTTGGAAAAATCGAAATCAAGATCTTTTCCACCTCCATACATATATTTTCAGGTATACTGATGTCATTGGAAAAACAGGTTTTTCGTACTTAAATGAAACCGGCCATTTACCTGAAGAATCGAAGAACTCTTGGGGCAACGATATTGTTATGAGACTTTCGAAAGTACCATGGAAAATTGAAGTTGTAACTCAACATGAGGGAGGAGTGTTCAACAGATCAAATGGGCAAATAGTGGAACCGAATGGATGGAGAGAATTGACACATATGGATAAATTTGACATTTTTTTGTTCAGTAAGTAAACTGGGCAATGATGTATCGAAATCAATGTATTTATATTTCCAGATTTTTCTGCTCCAACAAAAGATAATGAAGTCATTATTCCTAATAGGCTATATTACGAAAAATACTTGGGGACATCTCTTTTTGCATCTCTTTCGATGACTTGTCCCGGTTCTCCTCCTATCGATGGATCGTTTTGTGATTTTACATGTGAAAGATCTAAGATCGACCGAAATTTGACAAGATGCATATCACGCGGAACTCTAGATTCTTATATCTGTGAATATGTGAATGATATGAAAGTGGATCGATGTGAAAAATGTCCATGGGGAGTGAGAAATGGAACTTATTGTGATGAATGGACATGGAGAAAGAGTTTGCCACGATTTGACTTCGTTCGAAATTTGGACCGGGAAGATATGTTATCCATTCTTCCGGTTGTGTTAATATGTACACAGTTTGTTGTCCTTGCCGCCCTATATCGGAAAGTCAGAAAGGAACAGTATTACGCTAAAGTATTTCCTGCATGAATAAAATAATTTGTTTATAAAAGTCAATGTCTTATATTTTAATGAAATAACAGAAGAATAACATACACATTAGTATGCACCTTTGTCACTGACACATACCTTGAATCTAACTTGTATCCTATATAACCCCACAAAAATCTATCGTCGTCGTTGGCATCTAATTACATCACTACCCGAGAAATATCCCGCCAAAACTTGCCGTTAGATTAAGCATGGAAACATTTCACCAAAACACCATTATGCTCTTGTTCACATACATATTTATGCATTATATATAATTAAATACATCTAGTGTTTGTGGGATGTTAAACGTTCGGACAATATTTGGCGAAGAACTGTGATTGTCGACGTGCGCGAAGTTCCATTTTTTTCTGATTTCGAAGTTCGCGATCTTTCTTGTCGCTTTCTTCTTCATCTGAATAACATCCGACCTGGAAAAAATAAATAAAAAGGGGTTGTTGAAGAAAATACAAAATATGAAAGAATTTCTACATCTCAGGATCTTTTTAAAACAATATTTGACATTTTGCAGTATTCACCTCATAGGGAATTTCGAAACATCGACAGAAAGCTCAATTTTGTAAAACTCTTTTCATAGTAAATTTTGAAGTTCTCAATGTAAACTCTATATTTTCAAATTGTTTATAAAACTGATTTTTTGTACATGTCATATCTATACTATCTGGATCATGAAGCTGAAATTTAGACACTCCGTTTTTATAACTTTAAACTTGAACAAAGAAATCTTGATTTTTTGCTAGTTTATTAATACTTTAGTTTGGATATTTAGAAGTTATGTTGCCAACAATTATGACGTAATTTTGAAGTTCAGTTAAACACAATCAAGACATTTTTATACGCGTACATTGGAAATTTGATTTTCCATATAAATTAAACTTTTTGTTTTTTTTTAAGATAAAAATCTTACCGAAAAATCAGACAAATCAGTCATCGATCCCGTCTCAATACGATCATAATTGTGACCTCTAGTGATGTCAATCTTTGAATATTTGACTTTCTTGGAATTTTCGAGTGCCTAAAATTCGAGCAGCTAAAATGAGATGCTCAAAAAAGGCTAATGACAACCTCAGCTTGGGAGGTTTCCGTTCGAGGAGCTTCGACTTCAACAAGCTGTTGACTCTGCTCTTCTCGTTGTTCTGGTTTTTCCAATTTCGCGTCTTTTTTCCATGGCGAGTTGGCATTATATTTTTCGAATAACTTCTGAATATCACTTGGAACATTTGTACCTTCATAATAAGTTTCAGACTTTGGAACAACTCTCGAGTAATGTCGATTTGTTGAACTTGTTCGATAATATATCGGCATTTTCCTGAGATTTGAACAAACAACTGTGGACTCGTTACTTTATTGAAATATTTTTATGTGCACATAGAACTACTAATGATTGAAAATCTCAAATGAAAATAAAAAAATTTATTATTTACATGAAATTTCGGACTATTTGGAAAAGTAAAAATTTGACAATAAGTGGGAAAATGAGCAAGGTTGAATGACCATTTTGATGCATAGAATCACGTGGTTGTACGGTGTTGGAGTGTCTTTTCACCATTCTTGGTGTTGCTCTGGTAACTGGTGCGGCAGTGGTGGTGGTAGTGACGGTAGATGTTGTCGAGGTGGAGGTCGATGTAGAATTCGTGGCAGTTGTAGATTTCTGTGAAGCAATGACGAAAGATAATTTTAATATTGATGGGAATTAAACCAACCTCTGCAGATTTTTCTACGTCCACCACATCGTGACCAGCATCTGTTCCGACGATTTTCGACTTCTCGACAACCTTCCCCACAGTTTTCGGCCCATTTCCAGTTTTCTCCGCATTCGCAACGTGTGTAAAGTTTTGGAATTTGCAATTTTCCGGAATGGCCCAATTCATAATTTTATCGAATCCATCGACGCGGTTATTTTTGGTCTCGAAGCTCGCAAAAATCTTATTGAGAATATTGTCGTTATCCACCGAACATTTTGTGACCATATTCTTCTTGTAGCATTGAACAAGGCATAGCGACGATTTACACATATTTTCGGTGGTTAAAAGAACATCTCCTTGATTTTTGGACGCCTTTTCTAGGATATTTGCTTGCACTGAACAATCGCGCTCACACTCTTCTTGTAAATCCAAACTCGAGTTTTGGAGGCATTCGAGTTGTGAAGCGTAATCTGAATGAAAATTCGAAATGCTATATCCTTCTTTTTGTTGTTAACTCACTTTCCATATTCGTTGAACATAACATACTCAATGTTCCATTCAAAGTATCAACTAGCGATCCAGAGCAATCCGATTTCTTCAGACATTCCGCAGATTCAATAAATTTCCTGGAAAAAACTCAATTTCTCATGGGGGACAACAAAGGTTACTTACGGGCATAGCATATCCGGATTTGTGAAAATGGCGCTATAATCCCCAACACATTTGGTAAAGCATGCAGGCAGGTCAAATGCTGATAAAAGTCCAGTTATATTTACAGATTTCTGCCCATGAAATGAGCTTAAAATATTCGTTAGCATGCTTGGTGAGAAGATTTGTTCTGAACTATTGATTGCAGAAGATGGCGCGATTAGTGAAAAGAGAAGAAGGGAAATCATCCTGAAAATGATGTGATTTTTCCAAAGTTGAGTGAGAACTATTGCGTACATTTTTTTTCAAATAGCAGAAAGATGATCAAAAGATATAAGACTTTCTGGAAAAACGGATAATTTTTTTTTACAGTTGTGTCAAAAATCGAGCAAAACACAGGCCAAAAACAAGAAAAACAAAGAATGGATAATTTTGCAAAGTCAAATTTGAAATTTGGGCGCCTGCTTAGGCGCGGAAGCGCGCTCTATTGCATTTGTTCGTTGTAGGACCCATTCCGAATTCAAAACGAAATTCATTTTTTTGTTTTTGTTTTTCCTGGTTTTCGTTTTCGTTTCTGCGTTTTTATTGGAGAGTGACAAATCTGATTTATCTGAAACAGCATCTAGTCAAGGCGCCAATAGAGAGAAAGTAATAAGACGATTTCCATTATTAGATGAATTTTTCGACATAAGATTTCCGCTTTCAGTTTTTTCCCGATTTGTTCTCAATCTATGAACATCGCTTTGTTATTGCGATGTGCAAAGTACAACAAATTACAAAAAAAATACACAAATTAACGTGCAAAGTGACAATATTTTTTGTAAGAAATTTCCATTGTTTTTACAAAAAAAATTACAAAAAACGTGCAAAAAAAAAATAAACGCAATGGAAAATTGGCAAATTTCTTACAAAAAATATTGTCACTTTGCACGTTATTTTTTGTATTTTTTTTGTAATTTGTTCTACTTTGCACATCGCATATAGGAACTCAGTTAAAAAAAACGGAGTTTTTGTGAAGATATTATCTGAAAAAAATCACGTGATGTCTGGAATAACATGTTAGTTTTCAATATTACAGATAAGATGCCTTGTCAATTTCTTATTAAATTTTTTTTTTGTCAGTTCACAAGACAGAATTCTTGACAATAGTTTTCTCATTGTTTCTTCCTTAGTCATACCCTTGTTTTAATTAACTCTATATAGTTGTAAGTCCAACTGCAAAAAATGTATATTTCATATTCCCTCTAATATGAGTCCTAGCTCGCTGCGAGACACATACTAATGAACACACACCACTCACTGCAACCGTGTTTTCTCGTCATACTCGCTCCTTGAATCGATTTATCGTCTGCGTCTCTTATTTACAGCTGTTCGCACACACAATTCGAACATTTTCATTTATTTCTTGGTTTCTTTGTCGATATTTATTATAGTTTGTTGCTTCTTCTAAACATAGTCATCATTTTTTCGCCAGAAAACAACAATAATAATTACACTTTGTCATCTGGAACTGAGTGTGAAATACAGAAAGTTCCGCTTTTTCGTGTTGAATCAATATCAACTTTTTCTTGTTTGTTGACATCTCGCACTTTCCTTATTGTGAAATATTTATCATCATTTTTGCAGATCATCGGGGGAATCCAGAATTTGAAAATCGTATTTGTAAATAAGTAGTGTTTTTGTTTTTATCAAGATGAAAATCGATGAAGAAGCATCGGCGAGCACTAGCTCCTATGCGGACATGGTAAGTTTTATAGATTTTGATATCCGTATATTATTTCATCTTTTTCAGCCGCCAGCGAGTGCAAAATTGTTGAAAAACATCAAAGAGGCAAAGAGCACCGACGCATTTATCACAGAGATCAATAAAGGAAGAGACGTACATTCAGTTATGGGGAAGACTGAACTGTGCCGATGGGTTGATGTATTGAATCGATGTGATGAAGTGCTCGACGAAGCCTGTAAAAAGAGCGAGAAAGGAGAATTACAATGCGATAGTGATGCGAAAATCAAGAAAAACGCTATCGCAGTTCTTCGTTTCACAATTCTTCTTTTCGAATGCACATCGTCGAGAAGAGTTTATCGAAGCATGGATGTAAGTGCATATTTTCCAAAAAATTTATTTATTCAATTGTTTCAGCGCATTATCGTACTTCTTGAAAGTACTGATATGGACATGTTAGCTGAAGTTTTGCGTCTTCTTCAAACCATGGGAAAACGTTCGAAATATTTGACACAGCGGCTTGCGATGAACGATCAAACCACTTTGGTTCATCATTTAACAGCAATCGCACAATGCTGGAGTGGGAAATTGAGACATGTGCCAATGTCGGAGTGTATGAAGAAACTACCACAACTTCCGACGTTTTTCCCATTCACTTACACAGACAGCAAACAGCGGAGTGTTGTCATTGAAAAACCACAGGTAGGAGAAATTGAAATTTCATTTTTTTTTTTTGAACGAAATTTTCGACTAGAATGCCTTTTATCTTTGTTTAGTCAGTCTATGTTTTGTAACCAACACCTGAGTAAAACAGGTTATCTTATCAATCATTTTTTTCCAGAAAGGAGAATGTGTTGCCGAATTGGTCACGAAATATCAGAACCAAATAAATCCAAATGCATCACCAGATACATCATCTCCAGCACCATTTTCGAAAGAAGACGCATACTATCTTCTATCTCGTCTTCGTATGTTAAATGGCTTCGAATCATGGATGCATCGCTATAAGTGTCTGGTTGTCAGACTTCTTTCGGTGTCTACATTGATCTACTGTAAATGCCGGACGGACGAAAATCCAGTCGGTGCGCTTCTTTACAATGGATTCGTTGGGGAACTCGTCTCGTTGTTGAAAACCGAAAAAGAAACTGATAGCGAGAAGGATTACTCGATTTTGGATCGAATTCATACCGAAGCATTGGCAACGCTTTGCAGTATTGTGAACTATGAGAAAGAGCCGAAAATACCTCAGATATTGGAAGCATTGTCTGCTGGATCGTATCATGGATTTCTCAGTGTTTTGACGCGACAAATCGTTGACGAGTTGAAGAATGGTAATTTGAACAAACCAGGAAAGCCATCAATCGGATTGGCCACTGCGCTCTTCTCCTTTATATACCATTTAGCAAGTGTTGAACCAGGTGGTGAAACGTTAGTCGGAAGTGGATTGACACAAACATTGTTGAGTGTTATTGATTTTCATGATTTGCCACTCGATTTAATCACATTTGGAACTAGATGCGCGAGAATTATCGATTTGTTCACCACAATTGATGTAACTGCTTTTAAAACTCACAAAGGAATGGAAGTTTGTGTAAATCGAATTGTTCACGAGATTGAAGAGTGTCGAAAGGAGCAACCATTCATGATTGATACATCGTTTGACGCGCCATTTGAAGAGAATCCAGTGCCTATTGTCGATAGTGATGTCACAATGGAAATTACGGAGAATAATGAGCCAACGACTTCTGATACACCTGCAGCCGCACCACCAGCACCAACGGCTCAGAAAAGTGATTCCGTAGAAAGTATTCAAGGAGGTCCATGGATCAAATCACCACACACTGGATTGACATGTCATCAACAGAGAAGTGGATTAATCAAAGGACTTCTCACTTTTGTGAAAAGAGTCATCCAAGACCCTCAATTCAATGATGTTATTCGACATATTATGGATAGTGGATTGCCGACCGCATTGACCCATATTCTATCAAATGCTGAATATTATTCACCATCATTATTCCACCAATCGGCTCAATTGATCACCAACTACATCTATCAAAATCCAGACGAGTTGTCGGTCTTACAACGAAGACATGTTCCATTTGTTTTGTTCCAGAGTTTGTTGAGAAAAGAGGTTGGTTATAGAAAAATTAGAACGTATAGTTTATAATTTTAAAATTTGCAGCTACCAAATAGTCGTGATGTCATTCAAAACATTGGTACAGTCTTCACTGCGCTGTGTTTGAATCAACGAGGATTGAATCAATTTAAATCGTACGAGCCATTTGATCAAATATTCCGAATCTTGCTCAGCGTCAAGTTTTTGGTTTCAATGAAAAAGAAGAGAAACGATATGAGCGAAGTTGTTCGCAGCTTGGGAATCGCTTTGGATGATTTGCTTCGACATCACACCGAACTCAAGCAATCGATGATCAAATCGGTGCTCAAAGTGCTTGACAAACTGATCAGTTGCGGTCAAAATCCACCACCAAACACGGAAATTGTCATGGCGTTGGCGAAGAATTTGGCGAAGAGCATGATGTTGAACTGCTCTCTTCCGTTGTGCCCACCACAACCGATTGAGCAAGAAGAACAAGTTGTTGAAGAAGTTGTGGTTGTTGAGCAATCGAATAATGAAGAAAATGCGGATGAGCCAATGGAGGAGGAGTATGAGAACGAGGATGAAGAATCTGATGTTGATGAAGAAGCGGAAATGTCAATGGACGAGATGAGTGGAGAAGGAATTGGTGGGTTTCTGGAAACCGTTTGTTTCACATTAAACATTTTATTTTAAGTAGCTAAAAATGGAGAAAGTAGTGCAAGTACTTCATCTTCTCAAGTCAACGCCATCGTCAACGAATTTGATACCGGTCTTGATATGACTTGTGATGACGGAACTGGAAAAAGACTTCTTCCATTGGGAGATTACATGAATATTTCGGCTACCGTAAGTTTTTAAAATCTCACAGCCTCATAATTTGTTGTTCTTCTTCTTCAGATTTTCGAGTCATTCATGACACAATCGTCTAATGTTCAAATGGTTGATGAATTCGTTGAGCAAGGCGGAATCAAGAAAATGCTGACATTGTGTCAATTGCCGTGTTTGAACAACGATATCACTCAAAGCCATTTCTCAACATCTCTTGGAAACATTGTCAAGTTCATCGTTTTCCAACGGAATAGCGATAGTTCGCCAAGATTGATGTCGTCGGTTATGACTGTATTTTTGGAGACTATCAACCCGCTTTTTGACGTATCCAGCTCCTTCCCAGTTTTGAATCAAGGTTTATTATTTCTTTTGGTGAAGTTCATTAAAAATTCATTTTATAGTGGAAACTTCGAAACCGGCTGCGTCGATGATGATGAAAATTGGTGAAAAGCTGATCAATGAGACACTCGTCAATCTCAACAACATTCTTCCGGTGCTTGTTATGATCAGCAAAGGACCGATTAACGCTCAGATGCACTCTGAAATGCGTCATCGTGTTTTCGAAACGTGGAAAACTCCAGAAGGTGTCAAATTGTATGCGCTTTTGAGAAGACTATCAAGAATGTTGGTCTGGGAATCTGCTCTTATTCGATCGCTCAAACCGTCAATTAGAACTTGTGCCACACAGACCGATGCCGGAGAGTTGAAAGAACAACATCAAGATTTTGCTGCCCTCGACGAAGAAGTTTGCGTGGAACGTGTGGAACGAAAGGAGCCAGTTGAGAAACAATGGACAACCTATGGAGTTACACAAGAGGAGTACAATTTCTGGGTTTCGAACAAGCAGTTGGCCGATTTGGTTCAAAAGTCGAATAGATCAGTATCCGAAATGTTGAGTCTTGTTGGAAGATCTATCAATGCGGTATCAAGTGGAGGTCGACGTCAAAGAAGACCAGTTGAAAATGGATCATCGTTGCTCCCATCTGCGACGTAAGACTATAAACGAATTTCTGGAATAATTTTCATTTCTTTTCAGGCAATGTGCGACAATGATTTTCAGTGCAATTTATAAGGATTTGAAATGGAAACCTCCAACTGCAAACAATTCTCCAATGGGATATTCGAGATATACCGAATTGCTTTCACAAATGTCTGCTACTCTCTTCGATGATCATTCGAGAGTTAGCAATGCAGCAATTATACAACAGTTCTATATCAGTGGATGTCATAAGGCGTTCTTCGAACTATTGGTCGACAACTTGGCTCCATCGTTAGAAGGATACTCGAAAAATGGTTTGAGTGATGTGCTCGTTGAGTGGTGTCGTTTGGCTGGAAAGTTGGCTAATCGCAACAATATGACATCGACTGATAGTGGATCTGCGAGAACTCAACGTTTTGGAGGTTTATCTGATTTTGATGTTAACAAGTATTTGAAACTTGTCTGTCGGGTTAGCTTAATCGGTTGAAATAGTATAAATTGCAAGTTTCATTACAGGATCTCTTCAATGCGTTCACTTGCTTGTTCGAAAGATTGTCTTTCTGTGAACATAACGATCTTGCTTCGTACCAAGAATTGTGTGAAAATGCGTTTTCGGTTTTCAATGAGGTTGGTAGTTCACGCTAAAATATTCAACTATAATCAAAATAATATTTTCAGGTTGCTCGAAACTTGGCAGAAGACAGTAAAAATGAAGGAGAAACTACACCAGAACCCAACGAAGATTGGCCTGTTAGACCGGTTCAAGTGGCAGTTCCGCCTGCCCCTGAAAGAGACGAAGACCACGTTCAACTTTTGATGGAAATGGGCTTTGACCGCGATACGGTTGTTCGAGCAATGGATGCGACTAGAAATATGGAAGAAGCTGCCAATTATCTGCTGCAAAACGAGAATCCAGCGGCAGCGTTGCAGAACAATCCGCCAGCGGGAGGGGATGCCGCAGTCAACAATGTACTCGATAGAGTCGAAGATGAAATGGAGGCCTACATTGCTGCGCATTTCAATCCGGGAGGTGTGACGATGAGAGAATGGAATGCAGCTGTTACTGATGAAGCACGTATGAATTTGGCACGCGCGTTCTCTGGCAATGACACGATTTCGGATGTTTTCCGTCGTTACGCTTCTGGTGCCGAAGGATCCAATAGTCAAGGTGGTGCTAGTTCATCTACTGCTCTACCAGCCGCAACGACCACTTCACTTCTCCCATCTGAAGAAGATGATATTGCACTTCCGCTTATTCCACCATTGAGAGATTTGAAAATTGAACAAGATATTTCGCTGCAATCAGCATGTATGCAACTCATTCCTCTTGTTAAACGAGTAATGCATGTGAGTTCGGAATTGGTATTCTCGTGTTGCGATTTGGTCATATCGATACTGCCAGCGGTACCAGAAGAATGGAAGAGGGATGCAATTATTCGCAAAATTCTTGTTGATGAAGTCATCGAAATGGCTGATCAGATTTTGGCGTGTCAAGATCCCGATGGATTGCCTGCAACGGTCATGGAAACGTGTAAAGTGTTGGCGAATCGAATGCATTTCGCTTGTCTGATTTTCGACAAAATCGCCGAGGATTATATCGATATTGCGAAGGAGAGAAAACTTGTCTCGACTCTTTTGACACTTGTTGGATTCTGTGAACAACGATTTGTCTCGGTACCAACCTTGCAGATTTTGTGAGTTTTTCATAATCAGATTCGAGATAAATGTTTCCGATTTTTCAGAGTTCTTTCTCGTGTTATTCTTTGGATTGATTTGTACGACAAGAATCATCGCTCAATTTCTCGCCGAAAGTATTTGGAAGCGATTTCGAAAAATCTCGTGTTCTACTATCAAATTGATGACAATTCGGATGCTGGATTGAGAAGAAAAGAGCGGAAATGGGTGGAATATGATGAGGCTACTCAAAAGTTGCTCAACGAGGCGTTCTTCTCGGGTGCGAAAAGTTTCAAGTGTATGGTTAAGCGAGCTGGGTGAGTTATTTTCAGCATCAGAATGGCCTTAATGAGTTTGTTAATTTTTGTTAACTTCAATGTTTTTTTTTCAGCCGCCAACAAGCTCGAAAGTTGGACATTGACTTTGTTGGAATGAGTCAATCAGATGGTGGTGGAACTCGCGATAACATCCGAATGGAACTTCCAAAGAATGCTGAAATCAACATTGAGGCATTGGAAGCGTCGGAGAGACAGTTGACTTGGACCAGCGAGGAGAATCAGAGACTGCTTGTTCTCACGATTAAATTGCTTCAAAAAGAGGATGTCCATCAATTGTGTGCCCAATCGTTGCTCAGTTTCGCTGCGCGACTCACTCGTAATCCGGAAAATGCTGCAATGTTCTTGGAAGCTTGTGGAATTGAGAGTGCGATTCGATTGAGATGTTTGCCGATGCCTCAAGCCACTGGATTGGTATCGATCATTGTTCGAAATTGTATTGATGATGTCGCAATGTTGACACAAGTATTCGAGAAGACTATTAGATCTATCGCCTCTCCACAAAATTCGAACATTATTGACTATTTGAATACATCATCACCGAAGCCGAAGGATTGGTATACTACTCTGAATAAATTGACATCATTGTCTAGCAGGTATTCAATTTTTAGCATTAAAACATTGATTCAGTGTTCATAAATGTTTTTTTTGCAGAAATCCATCCATTTTCATATCGGTCATGGAAAAAACGGCGAAGATCTCAAACAATATGATCAACTTGATTCCAAAAGAGCCTGTGAAAGAGAACAAAGATAAGGCATCGACTTCATCATCGAAAACTTCAGTAGACGTTCCACTGACCAATAATGCACAATCTCAAAAGGTTATCGAAATGTTGTTGAATGAAGTGTTGAGTGGAGAATTTCAAACCAACCCTTCAAATGTGCGAATGCTTTCACGTGATAAGATACTTCTCCTCATTGCTGAAATGATCAAGTCGTATCCGTCGATCGCTATTATCGTCACCGAAGCGCAAAACAATGGAAAGAGTGTACTTCTCCATCTTTTGGAAATGTATATATCTGCAACGATCGAGAAAGTTGAAGTTGCGTCAGCATTGAAAACACTGATCGCGGTTATTTCGGCTGCGCCAAATGTTGTCAAAGCCCAAGAATTGTTGGTACAGGATATTAAAGGAGCATTGCAATCGTTCTGTGAACGAATCAGTAATGATAAGAAAGAGGAAAAGGAAGTAACGGCGAGCGGCGATCATGTGGAAGAGAATTTGTCGAAAAATATCAGCGAATTGTGCGGTTTGATTGTCACCATGTGTATGAGCACTACCAACGGAGAAAATCGCGTAAGAGATAGACCACCAGTTACGTCGAATAATGTTGTCAAATTGTTCCACAAAAAGAAAATTTGTAACGAGTTGGTTAGAGCGATTACGTGCTTGCAAGTTTCCACTAAAGTATGTTAGACAATAACGTAGCAGTCTCATTTATTAGAATTTGTTTTTTTTTCAGGAATCGATCGATACTATCAATCAGATTTTGAAGACTCTTGAAGTTCTCATGGAAGCTGCGGGTGTTCCAGCAACAACAAATCCACCACACAGTGCTGTTCTCGGTTCCGCCAATGGTGCTCGGACAGTTGGAAGAATTGAAGTTGGTGTTTCGACTAGTCGAGACGAAGCCCAAAATCCACGCGATGCCATATTGGATGATTTGGAGCGAAATGTTGCGGCTGTAGCTGCAGCTGCCGTCGCTGCTGATGGAATTGAGGGAGTTGATGAGGACGATGATGATGATGAGGAGGACGAGGAAGATCGCGCGAGATTCGGATTGGACGATGATGAAGATGATGACGCGCTTCCTCTTGATTGGCGAGGAATTGTTCGAGAGATGCGCGAGGCTGAAGGTGGAAATCAACCAGAAGGCCGCATATTCCGTCGATTCAATGAGAATAATGTTGTTTGGGAAGAGCCAGCGAGAGATGATGAAGAAGGATCAGAAGTGTCGGATCATGTGTCTGAAAGTGTTAGCGAATATTCGGATGCTGAAGGCGAAAATGGCGCTGTGGAAGGAAATGCGGCACAAAATGCAGATGAGGCAGTTGGAGAGGGAAATGTTGATGGTGGCGAAATGATGGAGCAAGAGGAAGGTGGTGAACAAGCGGCTGCTCAACATGGAGAAGATCATGACATGGATGAGACCCAAAATAATGGAGAGGAGGAAGAGGACGACGATGACGATGACGACGATGATGACGATGATGACGACGACGACGATGAAGATGACGATGAAGGAGACGACGAGGATCGTGAAGTCGAAGAAACCATGCAAGACGCCGAGGAACAAGGTGCACACCGACAAGAGGAGGACAGCATTGAAGACGACGACGAACGAGAAGTGTTCGGCGGATTTCCTAACTACACCCGCATGGTAAATAGATTTGACTCGTCGATAGCAAATCTTCTCCACTTACAGGAAGAGATGTTGTTGTTTGGACGCGGAAATTTGAGCTTTGCTGAAATGTTGAGAAATGATGACTGGGAAATGTTGTAAGTTATCACTTCTCCTATAATGTAGATCAGAATTTCTCATGAATTTTTTTCCAGAGGATATCGCGATCGTCGTCCACAACATCATCGTCACGGAGGAGATGTTCAACATCCACTCCTTTCACGTCCATCGCAAGATGAAGCGGCTAATCGTAAGTTTTTCTACTCTTTGAATTCAGTAACGAACAAATCACTTTTTTTCCAGGAGTCAGAGAATTGGTTCATGGAGGTGCTAACATCCCAATGAATCCTTTCAATCATCTTTATCGTCAAAACGCAATTAGAAGAGCTCCGACTGGAATAAGAGAGATTCGCCCAGGTCATGAAGCATTGGTGGAGTCGATGAGAAATCACGGAACTAGACCTGTTGGATTTGGAATAAATGTCACTACTCGTCAAAACTCGACCAATCAACCGTCGTTCATTGATCGTATTTTTGAGTTGAGCGGTGGTACTGGACTCCCACCAACAAGAGGTCTTCGAACATTCGGAGAAACAGTGAGTGACCAATTTCCTGAATTTTAATCATAAAATCTCTGTTTCAGCACTATATGGAGGAAGATAGAAGTCGTCAGAATCGCACAACGTTGGTCTATTCGTGTTCCGAACGTCTCGAATCATATGTTTCTATCATGGAGCCAATCTCAATCCGATATGTCTGCGCCATTGTCAACTCGCAAATTTCACGAATTTTGAGAGAACAAGAGGAAAAAGAGATTGAAGCCAAAAATAAAGAGAAGAAGAAGAATGAGGCGAAGAAGGCAACACCTCCACCACAACCAGCTGCGGCAACCAACGACGATGTTGTTGTTGCGACACCGGCGACGACAGCAACAACGATTACTGTATCTGAGACGAATGCGCCGAATGCATCGAGAGTTTCCGGTGAAGAAACATCTACAACACAATCAAATGAGGCTGCGCCGGCGGAAGATGTTCAATCGATTGTTGTTGAGCAAGAAGGGCCGACTGGTTCTGTTGCAAATGTTGAACAAGAACAACCACAAGAGCAACAGCAACCGCAACAAGAAGTTCAACCAATGGAAGTTGATGCTCCAGGTATGATTTTTCATTAGTTTCACTTTCTATTTTTTGAATGGAAAATTTACAGCTGAACAACCACCACGAACACCAGAAGAAACTGTGGATGTGGTCACTACACCAAATTCGGATAGTGCTGCGCCTGTTGTTAATGCTCCAGTTGTTGATGCTCCAGTTGCGAATGCGCCAGCTGCACCAGCTACACCACCTCCACCACCACGTGCTCGTTCCCCGATGCCAGAAGAATATCGCGCGATTTTGGGAGATATCGAAATTCCAGAAGGTGTTGATCCAGCGTTCTTGGCTGCTTTGCCGGAAGATATGAGAACTGAAGTGATTCGAGACTATCAGCGACAACAACGAGCTGAACGAGCTGCTAGACCTGTTCTTGCCGAGCAACCTGCTGCAGCTGCTGCACCGGCTGCTGCTGGAGCACAAGTTGACGGACCAGCTGTTGCACCGGAAGCGGCTGCTCCAGCGGCACCACCAGCTGCACCACTTGTTGAGCCGATAAATCAAGAGTTTTTGAATGCGTTGCCACCAGAGTTGCAAGAAGAAGTTTTGGCGGAACACGAGAGAGCTGTGAGAGAAGCTGAAGAAGCGTTGAGACGTGCTAATGCTCCACCAGCACCAGTTCCCGAAATGGATGGAGCCGCTGTCATCGCGTCACTTCCAGCAAATGAGCGAGCACAAGTTTTGGCTGAAATGGATGAGACTGAATTGGCGGGATTGCCACAAAATATGCAAGATGAAGCGAGACGAGCGAGACAACAAGTTGCCGATCCGAACGTTTTCCGTTATCAACGAATGCTATTCCGAAGACATCGACATCCACGATTGCATGGAAATCCACCACAAGGAGGAACTTCGATTGGACAATATGCTGGAACCGCCCATCAAGCCAGTATGACTGCGTCTCAATTAATGGATAAGGATGCGATTATGACTTTGTGTATGCTATACTTAGTTGACTCAAGATTGTCATATACCCGACTTCAAAAAGTTCTTCGCAATGTTTGTGTCAACTCGAGTTCTTGCGATTTTGTTATTTGGTGCTTGTTGGCGTTGTTGGACAAGGCGAGTGAATCGAATGCGGATGATGAGGAAATTGTATCAAGTATACCATCTTGGTTGGAATCGATCACTGTCAGCGGTGTCGGACATAACGAGCAAGCTGTTCGTGTGTCAGAGAACTGCTCGAAGGTTTCGATTCATTCGATGATTTCAATCACCCTTTGCCGAAATATTCTCGATCTTCTTGCAATTATCGCTAAAGCTTATCCTGGAAACTTCTTGCCGGTTATACTTCGAAGTGGAGCCAAAAATTCGGATCCAGCAAAGGTGCACCCAAGCTTTGATGTTTTCTGGTCAATGGTTCAAAAATCGGCTGGAAAGAAGGAATGGGCCGTGAATGGAGAACAAACGCTTGAAAATTCGGCGATTGCAAAATTGTTGAATTATTTGGGAAAACCGACTATTTCGAAGAACGGATTGTTGCATGATCGAGTTTTGAAAGTGGCTAGCACTGTGAGTTGCCTATTATTTTTCGAATTTTCAAATTTGTGTTATTTTCAGGTTTTCCAAACTTTGCCGAATGATTCGATGGGTAAGTTGTCGATGAAACAAGAGGATATTCCAATCAAACATGATTTGAACTTGGTTATCGATATTGTTACCAAAGGAATATGTTCTCCTGATGGTTTGAGTGATGGATTGTGAGTTTTATTCCTCTTGTTATGATTCCCAACTAATTTTTTTCAGAACTCTTCTTGCTGAATCCATGAGGACGTTTACTGAAGCCACTTCGCCATTCATTTACGAACAATTGTTCACGGCTGTATCACAACTCGGCGCTGAACTTTTACCTCAAATCAATCGTCTCAATGATGAATTAACCGAAGCGCAGAAACCAGAGAACTCGGAAGCTTCTTCGTCTTCTGCTCCATCGACATCTGAACCACAACCGTCAACATCGAAAACAAGTCAGTTGGTAGTTGATACAAGCAGTTTCGGAAGAATTGCTCACGGAAGATTCGATGGTGAACACGTTATTATTGATGGTGAACAGAATACAAGATTAATGATGAGCTCTTGCAAGGAATTACAATTGCCGGCGGTGACTGTTTTGACCGATAAAGCTGGAGCACAATATTCGTTGTTGAGCTCGTTGCAAACATTGGTTAAAGTCAGAAATCATATGAAGCAAATTCGGGCGGATAAGAAAAAGAAGCAGAAAGAGGCAGAAGCAGTTGCATTGAAGAAGGCTCAAGCAGAAAAAGCTGCAGCGGAAGAGAAGAAACCGGAAGAAGGAACTTCGGCACAACAAGAACCGCAACAACAACAACCACAAGAGGCACCACAGCAACAACAACAAGAGCCAGAAGTTAAGCAGGATGCTGTTCCAGTTGTATCAGAAGAAGTTGAATTTGAAGAGCCAAGAGTTTCGGAGAAATTGGAATCTCTCAACCCACTTTGGGATTCATTGTCAGAATGTTTGATAAAGCTCGGAAAAGCGTCGGATCCGCATGCGGTTCTTGCACTTCAACCGGCTGCAGAATCGTTCTTCTTGGTTTACGCGTCTGAAACTCGCAAACCAGCAGAAGATGCGGCAGCTGCTGTGAAGAGAAAGGAGAGTGAGATTGGAGAATCGTCGAAGCATGAAGATATGGACTCGGATACTGTCAAATTGGTTGAATTCGCTGGTTAGTTGGGTCGAAAAAAGAAATGGGAACATTTTTCTGACAGTATTTGTCAAATTTAGTCTAATCTCTAATTTTAAAACATAGTTTTACTGTAATTCTAATTTTCGGGTCCTAAATTAGTTTCTAAAAGTTCTTTTTCCAGAAAAACATCGTCAAGTACTCAATCAAGCTCTTCGACAAAATAACGCTGTATTATCAGCTGGTGGACCATTCGCAATTCTCACACAGTTCCCCAAGTTGTTGGATTTCGATGTCAAACGAAAGTACTTCAGAAAGGAGTTGAACAAAGCGGAGCCAGTGTAAGTGTACTTTTCCAACATGCTTGTTGCTAAATTCGAATATTTCAGATATCGTCGCAATGATGTTTCTGTTCAAGTTCATCGTTCCCGTGTATTCTCGGATTCATTCCGTGAATTGTTCCGTCTTCGTCCAGCTGAATGGAAGAATCGCTTCTATATCATTTTCCAAGGTGAAGAAGGTCAAGATGCGGGTGGTTTGTTGAGAGAATGGTTCGCTGTCATCACGAGGGAGATTTTCAATCCGAACTACGCGTTGTTCATCACAGCTCCAGGTGATATGGTTACGTATATGATTAACAAAGCTTCATATATCAATCCAGAACATTTGGACTATTTCAAGGTAAGGAAATTCAGATATAAATTTTAGATCATGAATTTATAACAGAAATTGTATTTTTTATAATTTTAAATTTTAAATAATTTTTCTTTTAGTTTGTTGGACGTCTCATCGCCAAGTCTGTTTACGATCACAAATATCTCGATTGTTACTTCACTCGAGCATTCTACAAACATATTCTCAATTTGCCTGTTCGCTATCAAGATTTGGAGAGTGAGGACCCGGCATTCTTCAAATCTCTTGATTTCTTACTTCAAAACCCAATCGATGATCTCGCATTGGATTTGACATTCTCCACCGAAGTTGAAGAATTTGGTGTTCGATCAGTTCGCGATTTGAAACCGAATGGACGACAAATTGAGGTGAACGATGCGAACAAGGATGAGTATGTGAAATTGGTTTGTCAAATGAAGATGACTGGTTCGATTCGCAAACAATTGGATGCGTTCCTTCAAGGATTCTATGAAATTATCCCCAAAGATTTGATATCTATGTTCAATGAACAAGAATTGGAACTTTTGATTTCTGGATTACCAACGGTTGACATTGATGATTTGGCTGCAAATACAGAATATAAGGGATACCAGAAGAGCAGTGTGCAAGTTCAATGGTTCTGGAGAGCACTCAGATCATTTGAGAAGGAGGATAAAGCCAAATTTTTGCAATTTGTCACAGGAACTTCAAAGGTTTGTTTTATTTCATTAATAAGAGAATTTGAAAACCATCGGATCTTTTTCAGGTACCGCTCCAAGGATTTGCAACTCTTGAAGGAATGAATGGAACACAGAAGTTCAGTTTGCATATGGACAGTCGTGGAGGAGATCGTCTACCGGCTGCGCATACTTGGTAAGTCTGAAATCGATATCCCTAAACTATAATGAATAAAGCTCAGACTCGAATATCTGATTAAAAAAAACTCTATTTTTCAGCTTCAATCAACTTGATCTTCCACAATATGAAAGCTACGAAAAGCTTCGAGATAACCTTCTTTTGGCAATCCGTGAATGTACAGAAGGATTTGGATTCGCCTAAAATTTGTATGTATTTTTATTCCCCCACCCACCCAAAACATACTCCTTTTTTGTCTTTATTGGTTCTTTTTTGATGATACGCGGTTTATTGCACTTTATTCTCCTCCTTTATTCAGCCTTCGCTTTTCCCCACGACCCAGATATTGAGCTTTTCGACCGGTTTCTTCTAGGTTTTTGTTGTATTCTTTTAATTCAATTTTTTTGTAAGTTTTTGTGTAAGTGTCTGGAATGAAAAATATTCAGAAAGTAGGCCCTAAAAATTTAGAGAACAGATTAAAGGAATTAACTCCCCTCATCAAGAATGTATGCCTTAGGATGCTTTCACCGATTGGTCATAATGTTTGAAATGCCTGGCTCTTAGAGAGCAGCAGCTTCCTATAAGAAGACCCTGTTGAATCAGACTGTTTATGGATATTTTGGAGAACAACAATAACAAAAGGTAGGGGGAACTGGGGAAAATAATAAAAGGGTGTAAAAATATCGGATTGAACAGTTTGCTCTCAATTCCTGGACGACGAACAGGACTCTTCGTTTTTCTTTATCTCATGGAGCCGGTGACGTCACTGTGAGTGAGGTCCCGTGATCGCCGTATTGCTTTCTGAAAACAAGTTTTTTTTTCACTGGAAATATGAAATATCATCATTTGGGGAGCAAACACCTTAAGCTTAAAATCTACAACAAAATCTATTGGAAATTGAAGCTAACACTGACAATATAAGAATTCCAGAATATGAAATCACAATATTTTCAGCGAAGTAAATTTCAACATCATAATTTTTTTATGTTCAGGTGCTGAGTAGGTAATTCAAAACTAATTTCCTAAACATGTGAAATTCAAATCACTGAAATTTACTTGGCTGAAAATATTGTTATTTTTTTGGAATGCTTATATTGATAGTGTCGGCTTCAATTTTTAATAGATTTTATCGATTAGCATTTTGATTAAAAACGTAAACTTTCTTTCTACGAACCTTCTCAATTCGCACTGTTTCGCTGTTTCGCAAACGTCAGCCCGTATTCGATCTTTTGGGATGGTCCATCAGCACAAGAAAGTTGGCTCGTGCTCGGGAAAGTGAGGCGTCGCAAAAGAAGTCGCATTTTTTGGCATCCCTCGTTGTGATTGTGTTGACTATGGTGATTTTCCACTCTCTGCCTTGAACTGAATCGACGGTGCCGAACTTCCCAACATGTTGAATTCAAAGGTTATGAAAGCGAATGATCGTGATAGAAGCCGATTTTCTGGAAATATATGTTTAAGTTCAGGGTAGATATTCATAGATTTATGCTGTTTGCTTGAATTTTGGTAAACTCTCAGTGATGAATTTGAATTCTACGTGTAAAACTATTCTATAAAACTTTTAATTTCAAAATTTCAGAGCTTATTTTCAGTGGGATAGGGTTGTAAAACGGGTGCGACGGGTGACCCGTCCTCCTCTTTCTGTTTGACACCCGTCACACCCGGCACCCGCCACACCCGGCACCCGCCATACACGCCCGTACACGCCCGCACCCGTACACGCCCGCCTGAAAATACACACAAACAGCCGGGTGTCGCGTGTATGAAACCACACACAGACGGGTGTGGCGGGTGTCAAACAAACAAACAAGCGGGTGTGGCGGGTGTCTAACGAACGAACAGACGGGTGTGGCGTGTATCGCGGGTCACCCGTTTTGCAACCCTACAGTGGGACAAACTCAAACAAACCAACCTCAAAATGTTTAATCAAAAAATAACATTTATTACTGTAGTATAGATACAGTTTTCGGTGAATAATCTTCTTTTCTTCTTGACTCTTTTATTCCATCTTGTCCAATTAAAATTCGTCAATTCCAGAAAATAATTGAAAGTTTCTCTGGAATAATTTTTATGACTAATTATTTACTTTAAAAATGATTACCAAAGACATGTCAATTTTCCGAATGAGTCTAGTTTTATAAGTTCCATTGCCAAAACAGCGGTTTCTCCTTTCTTCAGTTGCAAGAAGTAATGAACCGTTGGTCCTATCTCTCGATGGAAGGTCTTGTTATTTTTAGTAAGCGTCTAGGGTTGTAAAACGGGTGCGACGGGTGACCCGTCCTCCTCTTTCTGTTTGACACCCGCCACACCCGGCACCCGTCACACCCGGCACCCGCCATACACGCCCGTACACGCCCGCACCCGTACACGCCCGCCTGAAAATACACACAAACAGCCGGGTGTCGCGTGTATGAAACCACACACAGACGGGTGTGGCGGGTGTCAAACAAACAAACAAGCGGGTGTGGCGGGTGTCTAACGAACGAACAGACGGGTGTGGCGTGTATCGCGGGTCACCCGTCGCACCCGTTTTGCAACCCTAGTAAGCGTGTACTACTGAAAATACAAGTTTTTGCCCTAAACATTGGAGATACAACTCACATTAAAAACGTTGTTAATTGCAAATGGTTCCACGGAAGTTTCTGAATTGATAGCCTTGTCCATTTTCCACAAAATTACCAAGTGGCGGAACCTAAATAAATAAATTGATAGTTATTAACAAAAAAATATATTTTTGAAAATCATGGTATATTTTTATAGATTTATGCTTTTCACCTGGCCTTGGGGAAATTTTAAGTGCTGATTTTGAGTTCTATGTGCAAAACTACAATAAAAGAAGGTTATACTCCCTCTCTAACAGAGGAGTCCATACCGTCTTTCTTCTACTTTCTTAGTTTTTCCCGTCTAACTACACAAACAAGTCAAGACTAAAAGGGACCGGTTTATTAAGAAATAAATTAAGAAAATAGGATTACAAGGAGCGAACATTCGTACGTCCTTCCGCCGATCCAGTGTGATCGAATTTACGGCTTTTATAGACGTCGAGGAATCAGCGGTGGGCGTGTTGGCGGATGTGGGTGAGCAATGGGTTACTGTAGATGAAGATTGCGGCGAGCAATCTGAAATCAAAAAATGTGATATTGCAAAAAGGATTAGAGAGTGTGTAGATGCGATAAGCGCAGGAATTTAATAAAGACCGGGATGATATTGTTGTTTTGTGCTTTGGTTTTGTCCAGGACAAATTGGCTTTTGTCATCGACAGGAAGGACAAAGTTCCGGGATAGTGTTACGGTATTTGAAGTACAGAATTACCGTGTTCTATATATACTAGCTAACGGTATTTTACATACCGTTACACTACCTTTTAAAACTCTTAATTTCAGATTTTCAGGTAGTAAAACTGGCAAACAAACCAACCTCAAAATTTTTAATCAAAAATAACATAAATTTCTGTAGTCTAGATACAGTTCTGAAGAGAATAAATTCCTCCTCACGTATAGTTTTTTTTTTAGAAAACCATTATGAGGTGAAGAAGAATGATGCTCTCCAGATGTGAATCATCGGCAAGAGTTGATAAAATTGGAGAGACGGAGAGAAGAAGAGGAAGATTACAGTGTAAAGAGCTGAGCTGCCGCTTTATACATTTTTGTACAAACCAAAAAAAAATATATATAAAATTGTTTTAGGTTGATGAAAAACCTGAATTTTCCGACACATTTCAAAATCTCATTTTCAGTAAGAGAAAGATATTTACAAATGTTTTTATTTGAGCAAGTTGTCCATCCTATTGAACTGATATTTTTTGTGATCAGTAGGGTTGTAAAACGGGTGCGACGGGTGACCCGTCCTCCTCTTTCTGTTTGACACCCGCCACACCCGGCACCCGCCACACCCGGCACCCGCCATACACGCCCGTACACGCCCGCCTGAAAATACACACAAACAGCCGGGTGTCGCGTGTATGAAACCACACACAGACGGGTGTGGCGGGTGTCAAACAAAAAAACAGGCGGGTGTGGCGGGTGTCTAACGAACGAACAGACGGGTGTGGCGTGTATCGCGGGTCACCCGTCGCACCCGTTTTGCAACCCTAGTGATCAGTATAATCGGTTCCATTGTTTGTTGCATATTGACATAGTCATACACCTGCATTTAACTACCTATCATTTCGGTATTTTTATTGCAAAGGGCTCTCAAAAGATGGACACTTATACGTAGTGCGGAAAACAGCGTTTGATGTCTGCGAAGGTATGTTCTGATGTTTGGTCCATAAATTAGAAATATGGATTAAAAAAAAACTAAAAAAGGAAAACTAATATTAGAACATCGAACAACAAACAATATAGCCTAGCCATATTCCAAGAAACAACGAGAACCTTAAAATTTTGAATCTCGAGTCAATGATGAATGTGTAGAAGTTTCGAAAGCTAGATATTTCCGAAGAAAATCATTAAAGGGTTCCACCTAAAAAATGTGCTCTTTCGTTTGAGAGAAACTTGTCTTCGAGTTGCTTAGCGGCTAATGTTATTCAACAATCATTATCAAATCTCACGAATCGTGATTTGATTAGGTTCAAAATGTATTCAGAGGATCAGCATCATTATTTAGGTGAGCTATTAGTCAAAACTCAATCGGCAACACGCGCTCTATTAATAACGTCATATTTTTCCGATCAAAATGAAATTCCTGGTGATTTCGACACCAGAATCGAATTCTACGGGTCGAATAATCCCATATCTTGATCTTGAAATGTTTCCTTCGTTCAGAAATCAAACTACAGTACCTCAAAATGGGGCAGCGATTGAATTCTGGCTAATATTTTAATGATATTCAAGACTTTGAAAAATCCCTGAAGTACTACCATGATTCTAACAATCTAGGCCATCTAATTTCGTTGGAACGTTGCCAACATCACTCTTCTAGATGCCTACCATTAATCTTTATTGCCTTATTGTCTATCCAAGTTGGGGAGAAGTGGGTGGGGCCTATCAACCAGTATAAATACCCCAGTCTAGATGGCTAATCTTCACTGTGTCTACACCACAGTAATTATGTATTTTTATTAAATTATTTTTTTCGTCGAAATGTTGCTAAAAGCATTGGAGGGGGAACTCGACCTTGGAACATTTGGATATGAAGTCGGCAACAATTGGACAAATGGAAGAAGGATATCCAGTGGCAGTCATCAATAATCGGTCCAATGGTATTCTACGCAAGCCACCTGGAATGATAAAAAAAATGCGACTTTTGTACATCGATGTTTCTGAGGTAAGTCGCAGATTCTTGTGCTATAGATAGATATATATATATATATATGTGAATTTTTGAAGGTGAGTCATTTACTTCTCCTTAGTGGCTCCGTTTTTGTATCCAAACTACTTTCAGATGAAAAATCAACGATACCATCGTCAACTACCAAATTGATCGACGATCCACGTCCAGGAGAATTTTCAAAAACATATTAAGAATAAATACATTTTTGGTTTTTATTGAATTCACTGAGGTTTTAAAAAAATACGCGCTGGTAAGAAGTCAAGTTATGTGGATTTGTTATAAATTCTTCTTCGAAACTATTATTAGCCAGAATTCAAACTATGCCATTGAATTACTCTAGTTTTGTTTTTAAACAAACCTCTAAGCCTGAATCTCAAAGCCCGAATATCTAAGCCTATGTGTAACCCTCTGAGCCTAAGCCCAAAAAAGCCTGAAATCTTTTAAGCCTAACCCTTATTTTCTAATTACCCTGAGATTGTTTAAGAGACGCAGAGAAAAAGACAAAAAATATTCTTCGTTGATTCCAACGTCGATTCATCGATTATATTTTATTGGACCCTATGGCGCCCTTTATTGTACCCCCGCGCCATATTTTTCTCTGCGTCTCTTCACTCTTTTTCCTATATGCGTTGGTTATTCATGTTTTCTTCTCCTATTCGTTTATTATTGTTATGATTTCTCCAAGGAGAATTTTATTCTGTATCTAGACTACAGAAATCTATATTTTTTTATTTAATCTATATTATCTATTGCTTGATTGCTGTCTCCGAAAAAACCATTGGAGCGATTTGCCGCTTCCACAAATTGAAGGTTAAAGGTGAGTAATATTTGCTCCAATTTTGATATCCGAATATAATTTTTCAGAACATTTCGACGATATATTCTTTACCGACTACTTCAATATGCTGCCACCAAATCGACGTTGAACTGTGATATTTTTTAATTTAATAAATTGTTTTCTATGAAAAAAAATTGTATATTTTACATTCATTGGGACGAATAACCCTTCTATCTCTAGATTTACTTAACCTTCAACCTTCGAACTTGTTGATTTGCCAAACTTGATTGAAATGTGAAGTACCGATGATGTGAACAAAACATGTTCGCTTGTGTAAAAACGGAAAATAAGGATCCTCACCAGTAAGATAAGCCAGGGTGCCACTTTTATGTGCTTCTAATGAGATTGATTATGGAAACGTGAACTTGATGGCTCCGTCACAATTCGAAACCGGATATTCTTTTGAAAATATGTGTTAAAATTTTCATGCCAAAGGTTTTCGAGCATAGCGAGAATCATGTTAATGTTCATTTTGCACCAAAAAATGAACCAACACTTGAGAAGGGATCCATCACGTATATGTATGTTGTCGTTTGAGTCAAACAATTTTGGACCTAAAATAGGTGAAAACTTGGGTTCAGTTTTTTCTTGTGGAAAATAAACTATCTCATGATGTTTACCATACTCGAAAATCTTTGGTATTAAAATTTCACCAAAAAAAAACTTGTGTATATACCAATTCAACCTTCTTGATCACGACCTTGTATTTCAAATTTCCCACAGAAAAAGTTACGCGCCTTTAAAAAATGCTTTTTTCTTTCAATAATGAGCAGGATAGATTCTGCATAAAATTTGCTATCGATTAGTGTAAGTTGGACCCCAAAATAACCAGTGAAACGGCTGAAAACGACCATTGAAAACTTAAAGGTGCATAACTTTTTTCTGAGGAGTCTGTGGCAATTTCGGAGCACAGGATCGTGATCAGGAGGGTCGATTTGGTATATACATGTGTTCTATTTTCACCAGAAAAAAATCTGACCTGAGTTTGCACCTATTTTAGGTCCAAAATTGGCCCTGAGCTCACGGAGCACAAAATCATAACCATGCTCTTTCCATGATTCCTGAAATTGACAGAACCAAAGAAAAAAAATAGATTTGATGATGATAACATAATGCTCCATATTTTTATCAGTATTTGTTTCCAACATGCTCGTTTTTGCCTCGTTTATCATTTTATTCTCAACAATTTTTTATTTCTACTTTGATGACAAGGTATTGTTCTGGTTTCTTACTCCTTCCAAAAATCCACCTCAATTTCAGCGAAAGAAAAATTTGCTCAAAAAATCAATTGCTCAGCGAAAAAATGAGCAGCAAGTCAACTTTGATTGGATTCAGAATAATTATGAGAAGTTAGAGGAATCTGAATCAGAGAGAATATGTCAGATTCCCTATGACGAGTTGAAGGATCAATTGAAGGCTGGGATTCTGAAGCCTTCGGATGTGCTTCGAGCTTTTCAGAAGAAAACCATGGAGGCGCATAAAATCACAAATTGTGTTTGCTTGTTTATCGAAGACGCGTTGGATATTGCAAAGAGACTAGACAGTACTGTAGAAGAAGAGAGATACAGTATGCCGTTGTTCGGGGTGCCTGTGAGCATCAAGGAGTCAATACATGTGAGTTGAAGATACTCCTGGGAGGCGTGGTCAAGAATAAGCTCACTGAATCTCCGATATTTTGAGACCTTAATTTCAAGCCAGGTGGGAAGACTGGTTCTTGGCTCGAGCGAGCCTTAAACCCTAATTTTGAGGGGTCCCAGAATACTGGATATATAACTTCGGGCCTCTGTAGGCCACTCAGAATAGCCTGCGGGTCTCTAAGCTAACTTTTAGGCCTTCCAAATAACCCCATTTTTTGACTTAAAATATGGGTCCAGTTCTAATTTTGAACCTGCTTGGTGTACAGGTCTATAAACCCGCCAGAGTCCTCAATTTTCTTAATTTAGGAGGTCCACAAAATAGGCGTCTTAGACCAGGCCCAACTAAATTCTAGGCCACTTCATGAATCTAGGCTTATCGGCCTGAACATCTGTTAGGCTTGTTTTAGGCTTACAAACCTCCATTTCTAAACAGAACCGAAAACCTCTTTCCGTTAAAAATAAAACTACAGTACTCCTTGAGTCCAAATTAGACTCTAGTTTTACAGGTTAAAGGAATGGATTCAACACAAGGACTAAGTCAATCTCTATTCAAGCCATCCAAAGAGAATTCAGAGTCGGTCAAGCAACTTATACGGTTAGGTATAAATATTTAAAGGGACATATGACCCCCCCACAAGACATTTTCCCTATTTCCAGGCGCGATCCCCTTCGTCCACACCAACATCCCTCAAGCCTTGCTGAGTTTCGGGTGTTGTAACCCGATCTACGGTTCCACTCTGAATCCCCATGACGTCACCCGTGTCCCCGGGGGTTCTTCGGGCGGCGAATCCGCTCTAATCGCATCCGGTGGTGCACATTTTGGGGTGGGCACAGATGTTGGGGGGAGTGTTCGAACACCGGCAGCGTTTTGCGGGCTGGTTGGTTTTAAGAGTTGCTCGTGGAGAACGTCGCAGACCGGGAAGGTGGCTTCGATTCCAGGGAGACAGTTGCTGAAATCAGTGGAGGGACCGCTGGCGAAGAGTGTGGATGTTTGTGTGGATTATTTGAGATTGGTGAGTTTGATGCGCGGTGTTTTTTGTGATGCGCGGTTTTTTTTTGTTGTTTTTTTTAGAAATGGAATGATGACTCTCTATTCGAATCGGATGTCTATATTCCCCCAGTTAAGTTCCAACAAGACCTTTTTGAATCAAAATCGAAACTTCGAATTGGGTATTATATCCATGATGGATATCACAAAGCACCGAGAGCTTACGAAAGAGCAGTCCACAACACCATAGACTTCCTGCGATCTCAAGGACATGATCTTGTTGAGTTTGCTGTGCCTGACCCTGATCTGATGTATAGTGTCTTCTGTGCTGGAGCCACTTCAGATGGCTCGGTTTACTTGAACAAAACACTTTCCAATGACATCGTTCCGGATGAGTGTTATATTGGAATGCCTGTTACGAAATTGCCATACTTTTGTCAGAAATTGTTGAGGAATCATCTGCCGATGAGACGAGTTCGAAATGTGCTCAAAGAGTTACCCCACGATTGTGAAGAAATGCGAGAAATGCACGAGAAAATTGAGGACTATCGACATCAGTTTGTTCTTCAAATGAGGAAACACAACATCGATGCGATTGTTTGTCCAGCATTTGGAACCTATCCTCCTAAACATGGTGCACCGAATAAAATGATCAGTGCTGCGAGTTATACGGCGCTGTACAATTTGATTGATTTTGCGGCGGGTGTGGTTCCGGTGGGCAGTGTTGAGCAACACGAAGAGGATTATGAAGGGGTGGAAGGAGATATTTGGGATAAGTTGGTGAAGGAGAACTTGGAGGTGAGTTATAACGAGATTCGTTTTTCTCAAGCTTGAATTTCAGCTCTTATATTTTCAGTGAGAAAAAAGAAAACGATTAGGATAATCAAGTATGAAAAAGAAACCGTTTCAAAAGAAAATTTAAAAAAAAAATAAAGCTCTTTTTTTTTCAGAAAATTTTTAAAAAGTTCCTTAATCCACTTTACCAAAAACTTGTAACTTCGAGCAAATATTTCAAATAAAATAATATCTCATCTAAGACGTGACAAGACCAATCTGATTTTCAAATCGATGCGCCTTCAATCGAACTTAGAAAATGAAAATTCGATTACAGGCGCATTGATTTAACCAGCAGTTTTTCAAATCTATTTTTCGAGTGTTTCTGTTTGACCATGTAGATCGTGGCGAGACCAATCTGATTCTATAAATCGATGCGCCTTTAATCGATATTTTATTTTTAGTTTTTCAAATCTATTTTTCGAGTGTCTCTGTTTGACCATGTAGATCGTGACGAGACCAATCTGATTGAATCGATGCGCCTTTAATCGATATTTTATTTTTAGTTTTTCAAATCTATTTTTCGAGTGTCTCTGTTTGACCATATAGATCGTGGCGAGACCAATCTGATTCTATAAATCGATGCGCCTTTAATCGATATTTTATTTTTAGTTTTTCAAATCTATTTTTCGAGTGTCTCTGTTTGACCATGTAGATCGTGGCGAGACCAATCTGATTCTATAAATCGATGCGCCTTTAATCGATATTTTATTTTTAGTTTTTCAAATCAATTTTTCGAATGTCTCCGTTTGACCATATAGATCGTGGCGAGACCAATCTGATTCTATAAATCGATGCGCCTTTAATCGATATTTTATTTTTAGTTTTTCAAATCTATTTTTCGAGTGTCTCTGTTTGACCATGTAGATCGTGGCGAGACCAATCTGATTCTATAAATCGATGCGCCTTTAATCGATATTTTATTTTTAGTTTTTCAAATCTATTTTTCGAGTGTCTCTGTTTGACCATGTAGATCGTGGCGAGACCAATCTGATTCTATAAATCGATGCGCCTTTAATCGATATTTTATTTTTAGTTTTTCAAATCTATTTTTCGAGTGTCTCTGTTTGACCATGTAGATCGTGGCGAGACCAATCTGATTGAATCGATGCGCCTTTAATCGAACTTAGAAAATAAAAATTCGATTACAGGCGAATTGATTTGAGAATCAGATGATTGGTCTCGTCACGATCTCTGAAGTCAACACAAAAAATTATATCGATTAGTATAGGTCTCATTTCAAAGTCTTAATTTTCTGAAAATCCATTTTTTCCAGGGATGTGCTGGCCTACCAACATCGGTTCAAATCGTCACTCCACCGTTCCGCGAAGAAACCTGCTTACGACTCATGAAAAGTATTGAAACACATTTTGCCCATCGTAAATAAATATTTTATTAATTTTTTTTCACTAATACTAAATTTACCAATCTTCTTCATCATCAATGTTACTTTCACTATCACTATCTGAGAATGTATCGAATGATTCTAAAGGCTCAAAGATGGGCTCCTTGATTCACTACTGGATTTTTAATACCAATGTAATTTTATTCGATTTCAGGCAGTTTAGCCAACAAAATCGATATTTTCAGACTTTCTCATGCTGAAATTCGGATTCACCATTATTTTGTAACCCCGAAACATGTTCTGAAAAAAAAGAAAAACAATTTGTTAGTATGCGGAACCGAACCCCTGACCTTGTGGGTCATAAATCTCTTTGTTACAGTTTACATGAAACACACAGATTTGCAGCCCGCAAGGTCAGGGGTTCGATCCCAGCAAGCACAAAATTATTATTTTTTTTTTTGGAAAAAAACACAATTTTTCATATTCCTTTCAATATATACATATATACAAACATCACAATATTTTTAATCAACCTTCTCAATAGTCATCCTCCCAATCATCACCAATTGAAGCAATTGATGGCGGACCCGGATAGACGAAATCCCTCCTTCTGCTCATAATCATCGGCTCATCCGGTAGAATAATCTGAATTTCGAATTCCCCAACTTTCGGTCCAAAGTGGCCTCTAGCCCCAGTTGTTTCTTGCAACAACTCTTTTCCAGTGGTGTACACTTGTAAATATCGCATTCCAGCCATATATTCTTTGAGAACCACTGTCAAGGTTTTCCAATTGTAAGGTCCTAGAACATTATTGATTTATTTTTGAGTATCTAGGGAAATTAAATATATACCTCCTATCTGACCAGTTCGTTCAACTTCCACAGTGTCGTGAATTCCTTTACCGGGAAAATGGAGGCCTAAACAGACTTCTTGATGTGTGACAAGTCTGGGATGTTGGGACAGGTGCGCGGATAAAGCTACGGTTGAACGTCGCGGATAATGGTTGTTCACTTGTTGGGTGATTCGAATTATCGGACGGACATGGTCCATGACCCATTTCTGAAAAACAAGGGAGATGGAGTTTGTCGTGCTGATCAACATCTCGTTTCTAATTTTTGAAAAGCTCCACTCGAGACGCTGAAAATCAAGTTTACAATTTTGAATATCTCTTCGAAGTTTCAAGTTTTTTGAAATGAAAAAGAACTATTACTAAATGTAGATTTGAGACTATAGGCTTGAACTACAAAAAAATCTCAATGAAAATGTGAAAAATTGAAAATACTTTCTCAACTGTTTGACCATGTAGATCGTGACGAGATCAATCTCATTGAATGTGCCTTTAATCGAACATCGCGGATAATTATTGGATTGAAGGCGCACTGATTCAATCAAATTGGTCTCGTCACGATCTCAGATGAGAAATTATTTTTTGATCTCTTTAACCATATAGATCGTAACGAGATCAATCTGTATTTAATCGATGCGCCTTTAATCGAATTGTTATGTTCGAAAGGAGCATCGATTTAAAAACCAGGTTGGTCCCGTCACGAGCTCGAAAAATTGATTTGAAAAACTTTAAAAGAATGTTTCAAAAATGTGTGAATAGACCAGTCTGACTTTTAAATCAATGCGCGTTTAGAAAATAAAAGTTCGATTAAAGGCTCATTGATTCAATGAGATTGGTCTCGTCACGATCTCAGATGAGATCGTGATGAGACCAATCTGAATTGAATCTATGCGCCTTAAAAAAATAAAAATTCGATTAAAGGTTCATTGATATAATCAGATTGGTCTCGTCACGATCTCATAGATTTCAAAAGTGTAGATTTTGTGAATAATGAATGCTTTCAAAAACTCGAAATTGCTAGATGATAATTCAAAACTGTCATGATTTTCAGCTTTCTGAGTATAATTTTTCAAAAGCTGAAAATGAAAACTCACTAAAATTCCAATCTTGTATAAATCAATCTGATTCGCCACTCCAGATGGTCTATATGAAAATGCGAAACAATTCGGCAACGTTGCAACATCATTAATACAACCGATCCCATTTTTTTGAATGATGATCCTTGATCAAAAATTTGACTAGAGGTGACTAATTTTGACTTACGAATTGCCAAGATTGAATAAATGACAAGTATGTTGGTTTAGTGGAAGTTCGGGGTTGATTCGATATGGTTTGAAGGGAGCAAAACCTTTTTGGGAGACCACCTGGAATTTCAGAAAAATTCAAGATTTTCAGCTAGGTCTTACCAATTTCCGATAATTGAATTTGAAATCGACGGTATTCTCCTTTGATATATCATCATCTTTATGATCAAAAGCTTTTTCTTTTTTGAAATTATTATGAATTGCAGCTAGACGCCATTTCTCAGAAGGCAGAATTGCCTCATTTTCATCCTTTTCAGCTCTTTGAATCCAGAAAACAGAATCCTTTTCCAGAATTTTACGGAAAAGTGAGCATGTCTGAAAATAGAGGATATGGAGGTAAAGAAGATGAGGGGAAAATAACCTTGCTACAGTTCTCGAGGGTTGGAAAATCAGCAGCAAGGAGGACTTGAAACCAAGCATCATGGTCGAGCTGGGACATCTTGCAAACTTCGAATCTTCTCGGGTATCAGATGAGTTTTCAGGCAAGATCAATATCGATTTTTGAAGGCTCTTAAATATCCTGTATTTGAGATCAAAAACTGACTTCTCATCTGAGATCGTGACGAGACCAATTTTCACTTTCTAAGTTCGATTAAAGGCGCATCAAATTAAAAATCAGATTGGTCTCATCACGATCTCATCTGAGGTCGTGACAAGACCAATCTGGTTAAATTAATGCGCCTTTAAAGCAACCCCTGAAGCTAAAAATCGATACCAGAAAAAATCGGCAAAACCTATTGCAAATTGAAGTTAAAATTGTTAAAATTACACACATTTTACGACCTGACAGAAAGAATATTCCATGTTGCACAAAATTTGCCAAAAAAATGGAAAAATAACTTTTTATGTGTAATCTGAACAGTTTTGGAGAAAGATTTTAGTGTATTGGTTATAAATCGGAATATATTCTTCATTTTCCACACCAAATCAACGAGTTTGCGGATATTTAGCCAAGAATATCACGAAATATTTTAAAAATTTCAAAAATATTCTCCCGAAAACTGTGCGGCAAGAGCGCATATTTAGTGTGCAGACCATTTGCCATTTTCAGACACGGCATTCTCCTCCCATTTTTGCAGAAACATGTTTTTTATTTTGGGAAAGTCCGTAACTAATTTTTTCTGAAGAAAAAATACTTTTTTTTCACTATGAATTAGGAGCCCAAAATATGAAATCACAATATTTTAAGCGAAATCAGTTTCAGCCATTTGAATTTCACATGGGAAATCAATTTTGAATTACCTCCTCAGCACACGTTTCAAAAATATGAATATTTTTATTTTTTACGTGAACTTTTTTCTCTCGACCTCCCTGTTTTTCAAAAAAAAAAGTCGTCAATTAAAATGTACGTGGCTAGCGTGTTGACACATTTTGCTAGGAATGATAGGAGAAGAATTTTAAACTGATTTTCGCCGTTTTTCGTTTTTTGACTCAAACTCAGCCATTTTTGAACTTTTCGCTATAATTTTTTTGTCAGTAATAGAGAACATGTCATACAACAGAAAAGTTCAGAGTCAAAAAAATATGGAAGAGAAATGTATGGCCTAGAAACCGACACAGGTCGTGCAATAGTGCTCTAGCGATAATAATTTTTCAATTTTTTTTCTCAATCAACGAAAATCAGTTCCAAACATGAAAAAGGTATTAAAAATCATAAAAGCATCAATATTTTCAGCAAAAAATTTTTCAGTCAAGGAAATTGATGAAATATAAATTATCGTGTGAAATGATTCATGCCTTTTTTTTTAATTTTAAATTTTTTTGGTTTTTGTTCAAAAAAAAATAATAAGAATTTGGTTTTTTCAAAATTTAACGGGATCTGGCTTGATCAGCTACGGTCGTCAAATATATAGAACTGAAAAAATAGCAAGAAAAAAAAATAGTAAAAATCAACAAAAAATTAGAGGGGGTCTAGTTTTTTGTGTGTTTCTAGGCCAGTTTTTTATTTCGCGGGGGGCGAGTGGCGTTCAAAAAAAATATTTTTCAAATATAGACTTTTATTACTTTGGCATGGCAACGGAGAAAATCACGTGATATATAATAATGATAGGTTAGTACACTGCTTGTTTCTTGGAACATATTGACTTTTATGTGAAAAAAACCAACGATCTGAAATAGAAAACCTAGGATCTCTTATTTTTCAAAAATTCTTCTTCTGTAAGAATTTTAACAATACGACCATTGGAAACAATATACATCTGGAATTGTCGATCTCTGTTTGACATCTGATCAATATTTTCAGAGTATTTGATGCTGAAATTCAGATTCAGCATCAAATTCTGACCCTGAAACATTTTGTGAAAAAAAGAAAAAACAATTTGTTAGTATGAGGAACCGAACCTCTGACCTTGTAGTCCATAAATCTCTTTGCCACGTTCTACAGCCCACAAGGTCAGGGATCGTTCCCCAGCAACCTCAATTTTTTTTTCGATACAAAATATTTCTGTGCTAGTTTTCTTGGATCAAGCTACTGGGCTTTCAACACAAATGCAATCTTTTCAATTAATTGCTTTTTAACCAACAAAATCAATATTTTCAGACTATATCATGTTAAAATTAGGATTCAGTATCAAATTCTGACCCTGAAACATGTTGTGAAAAAAGAAAAAATAATTTTTTAGTATGAGGAACCGAACCCCTGACCTTGTGGGGCATAAATCTCTTTGTTACATTTTACATGAAATACACAGATTTACAGCCCGCAAGGTCAGGGGTTCGATTCTAGCTACGTCAACATTTTTTTTTTTTTTTTTTTTTTGAAAAAAAATTCATTCTGCTCATAATCACAGGCTCTTTCGGAAGGATGACCTGGATTTTGATTTTCCTAATTTTCACAACATTTTGCACAGCGAAAATCAAAATTTTATTAACAATTTTTACAACAAAAAAACCACAAATACATGTACATATTATCACCATTCTTCAATGAGTTGTAACATCGGTTCATCATCCTCATAATCTACCTCATTCACCTCATTCATCTCCACATCCGATGAGTCATAATCAGAGTCTTGTTTGTAGACATTCTCTTCTATTCTTCTAACAACTGGCACATCCGGGAGGATCACCTGAATCTCAACATCTCCCACTTTGGGACCATGAAAAAATCTAAAAGGGCTTCTCCCAATTTGTCTGCCATATGTGTAAATGTGTAAATATCTCATGCCAGATGGATAATCGTTGATGTCAAGTGTCCAAGTCTCCCAAGCGCAAGGATCTGTAAAACGTTCAGTTGATATTGAGGACTAACTTCTAGCAGACTTACTCTCTGTGCTCCACCATATGTTCTCCTTACGGGCATAGGTTTTATCACCCTCTTCAAACTGTAATCCCAAATAAATTTCGATAGCGGTGGCAAAACTCGGGGTAGCGGACAACTTTGCGGTTACAACGCATCTTGAGCTATGCTTATAATGACGATTCACTTTTTGTTTGATACGAATCATCGGTCGAACATGGTCTAGGACCCATTCATCGATTCCCAGTTGCTTCAGATCTATCTTACTTGCCACGCAAGATTTTTTGTGGGAAAATGCGAAACATTTTTGGAAATTCTCATCTTTCTCACATCCCGTGCCATTTGGTTGCAATGTTATTCTGGAAATCATCATTCATCATTTATCGATTTTTTTTTTCATTTTGAAAACTTACTCCTTTCCAAATGTGTAAAATTGGAAATTTTTGTCGGCTGTGAGGTGGTAGCCAATTTGGTATGGTTTGAATGGGGCGAATCCTTTTTGGGAAGTTACCTGAAATTTTTTGAGGTTCGGAAAGTTGAGAGAGAAAGTGTGCTCTATAGCAAACATGCGGATATACATATCAATAGAGCGCACATGATCAACTGATAGAGCAAAAATATGTGTTGCTCTCTTCTGGGAACTCAACTTTTGATAAAAATTTGTGTATATACCAAATCGAATCTCCTGATCACGATCCTGTATTCTAAATTTCACATAGACTTCTCAGAAAAAAGTTATGAGATTTTAAAGTTTGCGATCGTTTCAATGAGTTTAAGCGCACCCAACGCGACTGCGAAGAATCAGAATATCTCAGAAACGAGAAGAGTTATCAAAAAGCGGTCAATTACAAAATTGAAGATCTTGACATGATCTACAATTTTGTAATTGACCACTTTTTGATAACTCTTGTCGTTTCTGAGATATTATCATTCATCGTAGTTAGTTGGGGTGCGCTTATTTACGGTATTTTGCCGTCAAACTAACACCAATTGATAGCAAAATTTTATGCATATTTTTAAACCCGAACAACAAATTTTAGGCCAGCCGAAAAGTTGATTGTTCCTTGAAATAAAGAAAAGAAAAATTAAAGGCGCACAATATTTATCAGAAATATTTAAGATCTTTGATAGTTCTGAAAACCCTAGTCAACATAACAGAAATGTAGAAAACGAGCATTTTCCAAAGGCTCATAACTTTTTTCTGAGAAGTCTATGGACAATTTGGACTTCAGGATCGTAATCAGGAGCATCGATTTGGTATGCCCAACTCACCAATTTCCGATAATCAAACTTGAAGTCAGCCGTTTTCTCAACCGACACATCATCAGCTACCTCCCTCCCAAAATCATTTCGCACTGCTGCCAGTCGCCATTTTTCTGAAGGCAAATGTGCCCCATTATTATCCTTCTCACTTTTCTGAATCCAGAATGCAGAATTCTTTTCCAGAATTTTTCGGAAAAGTGAGCATGTCTGAAAATAGTGGATTTGGGTATAGAGGAGATGAGATCATGGAAAAACTTACTTTGTTACAGTTTTCGAGGGTTGGGATATCAGCAGCGAGGAGGACTTGAAACCAAGCATCATAGGTGAATTGTGACATCTGGAAATATTGTTTTTTTAGAAAAAGAATTATGTTGTTATTTGGTAAATCAAAAAATATTTACAAAAAAATAGAAAACACAAAACATCTGTTCACATAGTTATTACGCAACAAACAATAAGAATGCGGGGTGCACACCACTGTGGAGCATTATTGATTGGCTCTGGTGAAAAAAGTTGGGAAGTAAAAGGACCGTGGGAAATGGCAGGTACATAATTAGGGGTGATTCTGAAGAAAAGAGCACCGCAAAAGTTATAATCAACATCTCTTAAGACAATGGAAGTTTTTTGACGAGTTCTATATAATTTTATAGATTTTTGAACGCTGATCAACCTCCTGCTGTTCATTTTTACCGGACACAATTTTCAATGCGCGAATTTCAGCTCCAAAGTTTTCAGCTAGAAAGTGAGAAAACCTGTTTAAAAGTGATTTTAAGGGCTAGGGCCTAACTATAGGGTAATCAAGTATGAGAAATAATCCTGGAATATTAATTTCCTTCAAAAACCTCAAAATTAGGTTGACAATTTCAGAACTATCAGAAAGATCTGAAATACAGAAAAAAGTTAATGAAAACTATCATTTTCACGTATTTTATTATATTCGTGCTCTTTCAGATGAGATACTTGAACTAGGGTTGTAAAATCGGGCAAACGGGCGGCCCTTTCGCCCACTATATGAAACGCTCGTTCTCCCTTTCGCCCGTTTACCCGTTCGCCCTAACGCCCGATCGCCCGTTCGCCATTTCGTCCGCGCCGGTTCGCCCTTTTGCCCGATTTGTTTCTTGTTGCAATGACGTTATAAACAGTAATGAATAGGCAAACGGGCGAGAGGGCGCGGGCAAACGGGCGAACGGGCGATTTTTTTACAAGCTTAACTTGAACACATTATTTTTGTCTGTCAGTTTTCATTCCTTTTTATCGTAGAGGAAAAAATGAATATTTTCTGGAAGTGCTGTAATTTTTCATGCAAAACTGATCATCTAGTTGTTTTCAGGAGAAAAATTCACTCCAGGGCATTTTTTGTATTTTCAGTGTGAATGGTCTTCAAGGCTGAAAATAGGACATTAGGGATTTCGTCTTGCGAAAATGAAAAACAGTATATTAATTAGCGTTGAAAAACCTATCGATTGGCATAAGTCTCGCAAAAAATTCCGCCAAGCAGAAGCTGATCCCCTATTTTTGTCCGGAAGAACTATAAATTTTCGTTCTGGATCATATTAAACCCCACAATACAATTTTTCAAAAATGTTCATTATTTCTTTAGTGAGAACCGTAGAATTAGCGTGTTTTGAAGTGTCCATTTGAACAGGATCAGGAACCATGTACAAGTTGACCATAGATTTAGACCGTATTGATCTGAAAAATATATTTATGTACAAATATTGTTATCAACGAAAGAGAGGGGGTGTTTAGTTTGGCATGATTCATTTTATTACAAAAATTTGAGCTTTTTGTGGTGAGTTTTTTGGGTCCACGTTCAGGTGCAAAAAATAGGTTCCTTTTCTTACAAGAAAACGAAACAAAATTAACTGATAAGAAAACGTATGTACCAAAGACCAGCACTATTTTTTCCTAAGATAACCCACCTTTCGGAGCAACCCCTTGTCCCAGGCAAATTGCAAAAATGATCGTTGTGAAAAATGCGACAACGGAGAAGATGATAAAGATCCCATTGAAGACCATTAATGTGAAACGGGTTTTATCCGATAATTTTGTGTGGAAAATGTGCATTTTTTGGAGGGTGTAAATGTAGAGAGTGAGGCATGCGAAGAGGGTCGAGAGACAGCTCGCGCATAGGGCAATCCAGTTCTGGAAAAAAAAATAATAATCTGAATTTAAGTGGGCCTATCTAGACTAATTTCGACCCTATCTGGAGCTATCTAGACCTATGTGGGCCTATTTGAACCTATCTGAACATATTTAGACCTATCTGAACACATTAAGATCTATCTGGACCTACCTAGAACTATCTGAACCTACCTGGACCTATCTAGACCATTTTAGACTTAACTGGACTTGTTTAGACCTATCTAGAACTATCTGAACCTATCTGAACCCATTTAGGTCTATCTAGAATTATCTGAACCTATCTAGACCTATCTGAACCCATTAAGATCTATCTGGACCTATCTGAACCTATCTAGACCAATTTAGACTTAACTGAACCTATCTAAACCTAACTAGACCTATCTGAACCTATCTAGACCTATCTGGACCTACCTAGATCTATCTAGACCTATCTGAAACCTGTATGTAAAGTTCGATTCTGATATAAATAAATCACAAATTGCATTTAGATCGAAATAATAGGGCATTAACAATAGAGCGCGTATTGAATTTTGACTAATAATACACCAAGATTTCTGTGTTACAGTAAATTTTTTTATGTACCTTGCCGCAGATCAATTCAAGGAACTTGTCTAGACATAACTGGACCATACTAGATCTATCTGGAACAATCTGAAACTACCTGAAGCCGTCTAGACCTATCTAGACCTATCTAGACTCATCTAGACCTATCTGAATCTATTTAGACCTATCTTGACCTATCTGAACATGCCTGGATCAATCTGGACCTATAAAATAGTCAATTATCTTATGCGCCATGTCTTAAAATCTAGTATGTCCCTTTAAAACCGTGGTTCTTTTGAACCTCCTGCAGATTATGGTTTGAGTTCGTGTAATTTTGAGGTTTAAACTTTGACTCCACATATAGATAAGAAAGTTATCAAGTAGCTACAGTACCCTACCTAGTAACTAGTAGAAAAAAAAACAAGCCTACCTGAAAAACAAAAATATACATGCATGACCAAAAAACGCCCAACAATATTCCACAAATCGCCAAGCTCAATCGAACATTCAGATGACAGATTAGACCACAAAACTTGGATCCTGAAGGCGACATTTTCTGCACATTATATGATGAAACCTGTGCGATAAAAAAAATAGTTGATAAATTGTCAAATTTTTATTATTGATAATAAAAATTTGTTTTTATTACGAGAAGGAGCGATGTCTAACAATTGGTGCAAACTTTTGTGCCATATTAATGTTCGAATTGGTTGGACGATTTTTGGCATCGTTTTTGGTATCTCCGCTTTTTTGACCTATTCCATCAAGTTTCAGGTAACCCCATACTTTTACTATATGTACCTTTAATTCATATAATTCTTCCAGAACTGGTCCGCCACTGCCACATGTTTCATTGCAACCTTGTTCGCTTGCCAAACTTTATACATTTATTTGGGAATTAAAAAAGGAACAATTATTAACTATCCTGAATGGGTGTTTCATGCGATGTATGGGCCAAGTAAGTATTACTGTACTTCACAAATCTGTGCATTTGCTCGTGATATTCGATGTTTTTCCAGATATTATACTCGGAACATTAGGCCTGATTGGGATGATTGTTTGTTTTATAATCGCTGGGATTAACAAACAAGGGGCTGCTACTATGCAAGGTAACAAAATTGAGTACTGTATTAAAGGTACATCAAGATAAAATTCCAGACATGTATGGTGAAAATCTATGGTTCACTGGCTCTTGGAGTTTTGTTATCACTAAATGGACGTGGCAAAATGCGTATTTCTCGAGAAACCACCTTAAAATGTTGAAAACACCGCAAACTGAAGTGGAGCAGGTTGAGAATGCTGACCCGTCAACGTGGAAGTATTAAAATTTCCCTTTTGTGCTGTGGAAAAATACGGGTTTCTCTGTTTTAATTCTTGAAAATAAAAAAATTCACTTCAAAAAATTGGGAAGCGCGGGTGTGCGATAGAGCGCACATTCTCGCATTGAATTTTTTATTTTTGTTTTTTGAGAAAAACAAAAGTATTTTCACTATTTTCGGCGATTACTGGAATGTTTGCGACGATTTCTTCATGTAAAATATGTATTTGGATAGTTATATTGATGAGGAGTGTAAGAATGATAGGCGGAACATCGAAAATTGTGGGATTTTGTTGTGAGTTTGTTTTGGATTTTTCTTTTACAGGATGTTGCGAAATCGATGTTGGCTGTTTGCGCGAAAAAAAATTTTGAAAAAAGTTTTGCTTGTAAAAAAATGTTAGTCAAATTGATTCGAAAAAGGATAAAAACTACCCGGAAATTGATTTATTTCACTGAAAATCGACTACTCAGTGTTGAGCCATTGCACTGAAAAACGATGTAATGAGCTATGTATCACTAGCTTCTCAAGGCAGAAAAACGAAAACTCCAAAACAGAAAATGAACTCTTGGACCAAATCCAAGAAAACGTTTTTCAAGTAAGATTTTTTCAACTGTTCCAGACTATTCATATAAATTTTTTCTAACCTGGGAATAGAATAAGAAGTGTGTTTTCACAAAATTCTCAACCGAAATTGAAAATTTCAAGCTGATTTTCCAGTTTTGCACCAGAAAAACTTTTCAGAATTGTTTTGATAAAAATTACTCTATAGAACAGGTTTATCCAGGAAAGTGTCATTTTCTTGAAAAACCCTACAAAATATGAACTTCTGTTCAAATGTTAGTAATAATTTCAATCTAAAAAAAAGTTTTCGTTAAATATTAGTGCGAAATATATATTCTATGATATTCCTGATGCATTCTCCAAAAAAATTAAGACATTTCTCATATTTTGGAGCTAAAGAATAAATCAAGTTCTATGGAAATTTCAGTATTTCTTAAAACTAATCTGGAAAAATAGTTAAAAGTTTGTAAAATAACGGTTCCTCAGCAAGTTTTATTCAAAAATCTTGTAAATTTTGGAAAATATCCAGTCTAAGTGAGCATATTTCCGTGGAAAACTAGTGAAAAACGTGATATATTGTGGTTTCCTGGCATACCTCATTCAGAAACGTGCCCGAGGTCACCGTTAAAATACACTGTGGTTTTGTGAAATGAAAAAGGCACTGTGAAAAAAGGGTAAATTTTTTTTTCAAAATTACACTGCAAGATTTCCTTTTTGCTAGAAAAATTGTTCCCCTCAAACTCAAAAAGTGCACTGTAAGATGACCTTTTTTTTTAGAAGAACGAAATTTTTCGTTCTAAAACACTATAAAAAGGCGAAAAAGTAAAAAAAAAAAGAAAAAAAATATATGCTTTAAATTATATGCTTTCAACAAGAAAAAAAAAACGAATTTTTTTTTCATTTCACATTGTGAAATGCATTTTCAGTGAAAAAATATGTGAAATTTAGTTTTCTTAAAGTCGGATTGTTCTGAAAAATTGTACATAATATTCAAAAAAAGTTCTAGTGCGTTTTCAAATCAAATTTTCCCAAGTTGTGAAGCTATATTTCTTCAAAGAATTTCAATAGAAACATATTTCAAACAGAAAATACTGAAATCAGTGGTTTTTTGGGTAAAAAACATGAATTTATCAAGTTTTAAAACTTATCAAGAAAAAAAAAAGAAATTCAGTGAAATTTTGACAATTTTCCTGCTAGAAAGTGTTTTAAAAAAGTCTAAATTCTTTTCTAGCTATTTTTCTTCAAACAAAAAAAAAACAGATATTTTTTTTTTCGTCCCCTATTTTTTTGTACATAAAAAATATATATTGTGTACACTGGTCACTCGTTCTCCCTATCTCTAACGAAAAAGGTTCCCCCTTTTCTCCAAACGAACGCGCGTATCTTCATGTCTGCGTCTCTCGTGGCGTCTATGCTATTTCTCACCAAGGACACATACACACACATTGGTCAAGTGGACACACCATTTATTCAAATGAACACACCCATGCACCCTCCCCCTTCCTTCCCACCCAGCATCCTATTCGCATCTCTTTATATTTGACATACGCCTATGTAGTGATGGTGACACTCGTGGTCAAGGCGGTTGCTGTTGTGTCTGCCGTTCGGTCAGCTGTGGCCGGGTTCGATTCCCGTATGCGCGCGCGATTTTGTTTCTGACCGATGACCGCCCTAACGAGTGTTCGCCATCATTCGCGCCTCCCCGTATACCCGTAGCTCCTATCCATGTTTGCAAACGTAAAGAGAGAACATGGAAGTAGCGACTGGTGCACGGTGTTGAATGCGAAACCTTCGGGATCGGGAATTCCCAAAACAACTATTTGCCGCAGCTAGTTGTTGGCGGTTGGCGAGACGCGACCGAAAAAAAATTTCGCAATTTGGATCGTCGCGAATGTTTGCAACTTTCAATTTACTTCATTATTCGTTTTTGAAGTATGGGGTAAGTTTTTTGACAAATTATTCCAAAATTCATAGTAAAACGATATAGAAAAACCCGGTTTTAACCTGAAAATATGGGACCAAGTGGCATTTAAAGCGTTTTCAGGCCTAAAAAAGCCATTTAGACATGTTTTTATTGTAAAAATCAAATCTACATATTCTGGAGCTTGAAAATTGGAGCTGGTTCTGTCTTCATGAAGTTCCAAGCTTTGAAGATATTAGTTAAACACCTGGAGTTCTAAAATTCAAGAATTGATAAACATCCTGAGAAGTTCTTCGTTTTTGATTCGAAAAAAATTAACTGGGTTCGGTTTTTGGAGAACTACATACTTTAGAATAAATAGGTATAAAACTTATATAATAGATTTTTGGTTATGACATGATTTTTAAAAATTAATATCAAAGGATAGAAACTAATGGTTCTAAAAATTACATGAAAATGTTGTATTTTTTTACCCTGAAAAGTTATAGATTCAGAATTTAAAAAAAAATTTTTGTTTCAATCAATTCTTGGGTCTGAACTAGGCTTCCAATTGTGATAAATTTTGACAAAAAAGTCCTCTTTGATCTAATAGGGTAAAGAAAAATTTGCATCTTTTTTATGTTTTTTTTAGAAAATCAAAACAAAAAACTTTATTATTGTTATTAAGTGGAGATCAAATTTATAAATGACGCAATCCCTATTTTTTCTTCCACAATGTCTATCCCAAAAATGGATTCTTGCGCTTCATGAACTTCTCCTGCTTCGTCCGTCTCTTGATCGAACTATCATTCGCCGGAATCATATCAACCGATGACAAATGTGTGGACGATAATGGACAAGTGGCTCGTTTAATATACATGTTCACGTATGGGATATACATTGGCGCGGTTCGCGAATCGATTTTCTCGTAAAACTCGCAAGTGAAGACACTGCGCCCGCCAACCATACCGTAAACTGCGGCTTTGCAACGCTGGAATTATTATTTTTGGTAAGTTTTAAAGAATAATTATGTGGAGATAAGTACCGAATCTCTTTGACAAGTGGCTAGACATCGGTCCTCGGTGGTGTCGTAGCCATCAATTGCCATTGCGTATGGACGAATTGGCACGGCGACATCGCGATCAGTGTATTGGACAAAGCAACGGCAGAGGAAACATGGGTTACCAAAATGGTCTGAAGGCAGGATATTTGAATATTAAGGTAGGTTCAAGGGCTTTTCGTTTTCGCCTGTTTTGAGTAATTCAAGCGGGCTCTTTTTAGTATCGTTTGGATTTTTAGGGGCTCTGTTTAAATGTGGGGGTACGAGGACCTTGCTTTAAAAAAAGAGCACATTTTTAAGGCAGAAAAGTCTAGTTTTCGAGAAAAAAAAAGGTTAGAAATTTGTAAATTCTCAACATGGAACATTTCCAAGTTTCTTTTTTCAAATGAAATTTTCTCGAAAACTAGATTTTGCTTTAAACGATCCTTCAAGCCTGCACATCAAAATAAATATCAGTTGTTATTATGAAGATGAGTAAGACATGCAGGTTATGAGTGTACTGTAGAAACTGGCTAGTTATTTGGTATCAAAACAGAAATTAAGTTCACTTGATCTGAATTTTTGCTAGGAAACAATTTTAACTTGATTTTTACAAAATGTTTTATTTTTAATTCAGGAAAAACGGCACCGGGTCTTTTAAATGTGACCCAAAACCATAGTTCATGAAAATTTTTGAACCTAAAAACATCTCAATTCAACTTGAACTTTGAAAATGGGTCCAGGTTCTATTTTGTGTAACCTAATTCAAATCTGGTTTCAATAAAGGTGGTTTTTAATGAAATATTTTGGTTCAAGATAAAATTATGGTTCTATCTTTTGGTATCGAGTAAAAAACCGCAAAGAAAAATATGAATTAAAAAGTTTTTGACCCAAACTGAAAACTTGCGGGTAAAAAATGGCACCGGATCTTCTAAATGGGACCCAAAATCATAGTTCATGATTTTCTTCCAAATTTCTATTTTTGTGTGAACTAGTCCAAATCTGATTTCAATAATTGTGAAGTTTAATGAAAATAGGATAAAATTAGGGTTCTAAATAATACAATTCAGGTAAGACATTGAACAGGGTATTTTTGGTCTAATGGGTAACCGGAACCGATGCTTTTAGGAAGTCCAAAATCATGACTACAAACAAAAAAACTCTACTAAAACTCACTTTGTCGATTCCATGCATCAGCTGTCCCGAAAAGTAATCCAAAAGTGAAAAGGAAGATAATCATCATTAGATTCATGTTGATGAACTGAACTTGATAACAAAAAAGCTTCGCCGGGCGCCGCCGCAAGAAATTGTCCTTCTTTAGTTTTTTCACTTTCTCCAGCCTCTTTTTATGCGATCTCAAAAAGCGGTGGGCGTGGAATTTGGGTCAGTCATCATTGTTTTCTCTCAATCTCTCTGCTATGATAATAATTATATATGAAATCCTGAAATCATCCAGCATAATATTAGCATAGGGATACGTAATAATAATAATAATAACGTGTTTATCTGGCGAGATACAATATATTTGAAGACGGGTTTTTTGAAAATAACGTCGAGATTTTGCATGATTTATGGCTATTGATAGGAGAACAAAAAATATATAATGATCACATAAGCCGAGATTGAAACCTGTTGCCAAAAAATAACAGGATGGGATGTGAGAAAGGAAGGAATGTTGTGATGGGATGATTATCAGAACTCTATTTTTACCGGATACAAAACTTGAAAAATCTAGGGCTCATTTTCAGCCTCAAATTTTAACCTGAAAATTTTTCAATAAATAATAAACATGGGGGTAAGTTTTTTTGATCTGAAAATATCTAGATAGTTGGTTCTTAAAGGGGGAGTGGAACCAAAAAATAAGTTGTGTTCAAATTAAAGAGTACCACCGACATAGTATCCCTACCAAGGGAATTTTTACCGGAAAGCCTAGTATTCGAGAAAATTGGATTTCAACAATTTTCTGAACGTATACCTATACGTAGGTAGAAAATTCGCGGACCGGCGAAATTCTCAAATACTAGGCTTTCCCGTAAAAACTCGCTTGAGGGTTATACTATATCGATGGTGCTCTTTCTTTTGAACATAATTAATTTTCTGGTGCATTTCCCCCCTCGAAGTTATTTTTGGTGCAGCTAGACCATTTTGTTCTGGTGCAGGTTCCACCAATTCCGTTATGTTCAAAAGAAAGAGCACCATCGATATAGTATAACCTCAAGCGAGTTTTTACGGGAAAGCCTAGTATTTGAGAATTTCTTGTTGCTGTAAAAAAACGTTTCACCCCGCGAAAAAAATTTGAAAAATCTCTCGTTGTGGTATGCGAGCGCGGCTCGTTCGCGCTTGCGTCGCGGTTCCCTTATGAAACCGTTGATTGGCTGTTTGCCAAGTCGCGGCTCGCGTCTCTCAAATTGAATTTAAATTTTTTTTTTTCGCGGGGTGAAAAGTTTTTTTATAAGAACAATATACGTATACGTTCAGAAAATTGTTGAAATTCAATTTTCTCGAATACTAGGCTTTCCGGTAAAAATTCCCTTGGTAGAGATACTATGTCGGTGGTACTCTTTGATTTGAACACAGTTTACTCGGGGAAAAATCGGCAAGCTTGCGACAGTTTGTCGCAAACTTGCGACCTTCGGCTGTCGCAAGGCTTGCGGTGTTCTTGCGCCAATAGTCGCAAGCTTTGCGACATCTAGCAGCAAAACTACTGCACGGCTTGCGACACCCTTGCGCCAGAAAAAATGTGTCGCAAGTTTGCGACAAACTGCCGCAAGCTTGCGACAAAGGAAACGCCTTGCGACACGCTTGCCGTTTTTTCCCCGAGTATTTTTTGGTGCCACTCCCCCTTTAAAAAAGAAATTTATTTAAAAAAAAATGGAAGATTAACTTTTTTTTGCAAACAAGTTTAAAAATGTACTCTTTCATTTCGGGTTTGTAATGGAAACAAAAAATTGCTTTTTTTGATTGTTTTGAAGCTGAAACAACGGCATATGGGTTTCTTTTTTGCTTTTTTTAGGGTGTAGGGTTACTTTTCCACCTGAAAATATCTAGAAACTTTTTTTAATGAAGGATGAAATGAACTATGAATTTGTTTTCTGTTTTTTTTTTTGGCCAAGAGTTTCCGAGTTTTAAATGTACTGTTTGAAACTTTTCAATGAAAATAAATTTCTAGCCCTGAAGTTACAGTATCAGCAATTTTTTAATGCAAAAATGAATAATAGGAGATTGATCTGCGTTCTTAAATCTATCGAATAACATAGGTCTTGCCAAAAACGCATGTTTTTCACAATTATAAGTCCAATCACTAAAACATGCTCTATTGATAATCACAAATTTAGTTGCTCAAAATCAAAATTTCAATGTCAAAATACCGAATTAAAATTTCTGGTATTTCGATTTTAAGTATAATTTCTATCTAAAACTCGAGTTTGTAGGGATATAAATTGATATATCTAATTCTGATGTCAAATATCAGCAATAGCGCACGTTTTGCTTGTTGAATTTTCAGTTGCTTTCACCTCACACTTCCAAAATCCGCAAATTTTTCACCTTTAATATCTAATTGTTAACTAAGCCACACACAAATTCGATAGAGCGCACATAACCCACCATTTTTTTTTGTTTGGTGCATCCAGGCCAAATATATAGGAAAAGTTAAAAAAAAATAGCATTAAATCATTTATTACAATCAATCTGAACTTACAAAAAAAATGAACAAAATCTATACAAAAACTGATTTTCTTTTCATCACATTCCATATCAATACTCAATAGTAATAGTCTTGGTGATCAAGTACTCATTCAACGCCTCCTCTCCCATATCCTTTCCAAATCCAGATTGTTTGAATCCACCAAACGGAGCAGCAACATCAGTCTTCTGATAAGTGTTAACGAATACGGTTCCGGCGTGGAGACCTTCAGCAACGCGGAGGGATTTGGAAGCATTTTTAGTGAAAACACCAGCAGCGAGACCGAATTCAGTGTCGTTGGCGCGGCGCAAAACATCTTCAATGTCACTGAAAAATTAAAAAAATGTAACATATTTGTTATGTACTTCTCTCGGACAAGCTGTATGATATTTTTTTTTAAACATTTTTCAAAGCGTCCTTTATTCGTGAGAACTACACAAAAAGTAAGTTCTTAGAAATCAGATATTTCTTGTGTATTTCTCTCGGACAAGACGTCTGACATTATCAATAATAGGTAGCCTATTCTGTCCGTGAGAATTACACGAAAAATGATCGGTCATTGGCTCTAAGAACTGAATATTCATTGTGTACTTATCTCGGACTAAATATATGACATTATCATTAATGGGTTGCCAATTTTGTCCGGGAGAATTACATAGAAAATAGATGATTTGACCTGGTATTTGATGTGTACTTCTTTCGGACAAGTTGTATATATTCATAAAGATTAGGTACGCTAATTTGTCCCGGAGAATTACACAAAGAACGTTGATTGAACCTGGTATTTGATGTGTACTTCTTTCGGACAAGTTGTATATATTCATAAAGATTAGGTACGCTAATTTGTCCGTGAGAATTACACAAAGAACGTTGATTGAACCTGGTATTTGATGTGTACTTCTCTCGAACAAGACGTCTGACATTATCGATTTTGGATACCATTTTTGTCCGGGTGAAGTACACAAACAATGAGCAGATTTTTCTCTTTCAAATATGACACGTTTTGTTGTGTACTTCTCTTGGACAAGTTGTATATCAGCATCAAGATTAGGTAGGCAGAAATTTGAAATTTGTGGGTATTTCTCTCGGACAAAATATATGACATTATCAAAATTGAATAGTTTTTTGTCCGTGAGAGCTACGTGGAAAATAGTAGATTTTACCTGATATATGACAATATCCACACTGGATAGCCTATCTTGTCCGAGAGAATTACACAAAGGAAAATGAGTAGATTTGTCTTTTTAAGATTTGACACATTTGTTGTGTACTTCTCTCGGACAAGCCATATCACATTATCAACATTAGATAGTTTCTTTTTCCGGGAGAACTACACGAAAAGTTTCTCTATATCTACAGTAGTTTGATGTGCAGGTTCTCTGGCTTACTGTATATGTACTTACTCATCATCAAAAGTAGAAATACACATAATCGGTCCGAATGACTCCTCCTTGGCGGCGAAATTATCATCATCCACATTTGAAAGGATAGTTGGTGGGAAGTAGAATCCAGTTCGATTCAATCTCGACCCTCCGATTTCAATCCTCGCCCCATCATTCACCGCATTCTTCACATACTCGATCAACTTATCCATATGTGCTTTGTGGTTTTGTGGGCCATGAGCGGTTGCGCGGTCTAATGGATCTCCGATTTGATACAATTTGGCTTCGGCGACGAGTTTCTTGGTGAAATCATCAGCGATGCTCTTAGCGAGGAAAACTCTGCCAGCGGCGATGCAATTTTCACCCTTGTTAAAGAAGACGGCACCGCAAGCTTGTTTCACCGCCTTTTCGAGATCCGCATCAGGGAAGATGATAAGAGGTGATTTACCGCCGAGTTCAAGTGACACTTTTTTGATGTTCGACTTTGCACAACTCTCCATAACTTGTGCTCCAATCTCTGTCGATCCGGTGAATCCAATCTTTCTCACATCGGGATGGTTGGTCAACGCATTTCCAATCAAGCTACCTGATCCGGTAAGGATATTGATGACTCCAGCCGGGATACCAGCAAGAACTGATAGTTCAGCAAACTTGAGCGCTGTCAATGGGGTGACCTGGGCGGGCTTAAGGACTACAGTATTACCCGCAGCTAGGCATGCGGCCATTTTCCAGGAGAGCATCATAAGGGGATAGTTCCATGGGACGATCAAGCCGACAACTCCGATCGGTTCGCGAACTGTCAGGCAGAGATTCTTGTTCGGACGAGCATTGGTGATTGGAATCGTCTTTCCTTGAATCTTATCACACCATCCGGCGAAATATCTCCACACCTCAATCGACATACCAACATGGGTCTTCAGAGCCAATGTATAGACGGCTCCGGCGTCGAGCGACTCCAATGTGGCGAGCTCTTCGCGATGCTCTTCCATGAGTTCGGCGAGTTTGTACAATCGTTTGCCTCGTTCGCGAGCGGACATGTCCTTCCACTCGCCGCGTTCGAATGCCTTTTTGGCGGCGCGGACAGCTTTGTTGGCATCGTCGACGGTGGCCAATGGGAGGGAGCAGATGGGTTTTTCAGTGGCCGGGTTGATCGTCTCGAATGTTCTGGAAAATTACTATTTTTTTTTTGGTTGATCTTTAGCCCTAGAGCACATTTGAACAATTTCTGCATTATGTCGTAAACTAAGGTGTTTTGGAACATTTACCCAGCTTTTTTATGAGTAAAAGTAAGATATGCACTTTGCACAGGGTACTGTAGTTTTACCTATCATGTTAAGTTTCAAATAATACTGTGCTTCTGCATTTTGTCGTAAAGTAAGGTGTTTGGTAACAAGGGTACTGTAGTTCTCAACAGAGCGTGTTTTACTCATTATATAAAAGCTGGTATAGGTGCTATATTCCTGCACTTTGTCGTCAAGTAAGGTGTTTCATAATATTTAATCATATTATGACTATGAGTAAGAGTAAGATACGCATGTTACTCTCTGGTACTGTAGTTTTATCTATCATGCTTGGTTTCAAATAGTACTGTGCTTCTGCATTTTCTCGTCGAGTAAGGTGTTTCATAATAATTAACCATGTTATTATGAGTAAGAGTAAGATACGCATGTCGCTCTGTTGTACTGTAGTTGACAATAGAGCACGCTTTGTCTATAAGGTCTGTTTATCTTCTTTGACAATTTCTTTCTGCATTTTGTCGTCAAGTTCGGTGTTTTATGAGCAAACTAGCTACTTCAAGATGGTATAGTAAACTAGAAAAACTCCAAAATTTCACCGAAAAATGAGTAAGATGTGTATGTTGCTCTGAGGTACTGTAGTTGTCAATAGAGCACATTTTGTCTGATAAATGATAATGTGCTGGATTGCAAACTGAGAGGTCACGGGTTCGATCCCAATTGGGTTAGATTTTTTTTTTTTTTTTTTTGAAAAAAAACTCACTTTCCACTTGACGATGACACAAACTTTCCATTTATAAACATCTCATGCGGGAACTTCAATTCCATATTATTCACATTGAGCACAATCGGATCATACGTGACCGTAATACCTCCCTCGCCTCTCAAATTGCGAATAACAATATTAATATGTTCACCAAGTGTTGGTGCCATATAGATGTGCGACGATTCGAGTTCGGCGCCAGTGTTGAATTTGATCTCCTCAACAAGTCGGGTGACGTCAGCCGATGAGGCGCCCGATTCGAAGAAATCCGTTTCACTAGAGACGGCGGATTTGAGAATTCCAGCCCAGATTGTTTTGATTTTGGCCACAACGTTCTTCTCGTCATCGGTGAGCACAATCTCTTCAGCCTGCTCGGCTCCTTGTCCATACTTCGAGGCCGCGAATGTCTTAGTGCCGATTTTCACAGTGTCAACGATAACAAATCTTCCATCCGATGATGGCAACAAGAGCCCTCTATCATCCACATACACTTTGCCACCTGGCACCTCGGGCACGTCGATCTCAATCACATCCTCTGGTAACTTTTTCGGCTTCCACAATTTCGAGCCGAAGAACGAGACCTTCTCCCCATTGAGAATACCCCAAGCACCAGGAACTTTATCGTTTCCTCTAATGAAATTGTGCAACTCTCTTTGATTCTTTGACCAATTAATCTGAGCCAATTCCGGCTTGGTGGTGATGTATGGCTCATAACTAGCACCCTCTTCTGGTTGAACAATTCGAGGAGCGTTGCCAGCAGCGATGAGCTCAACAGACTCCGCCTGAAAAGTTGGATATCATGCTCAGCATGTTGTAAAGCTCACTTACCACAGCGGCAACACCTGCTGGATACAAGAATCGCTTATAAATCGTGTTCAACGTGTCATTCTCCTCAACTTTACACTTCTTTTGCAACAAAATTGGTCCGGTGTCAAGTCCATCATCGGCCCAGAAGATGGTCAAACCAGCCTCAGCATCACCTTCGATCAGAGTCCAATTGATAGCAGAAGCACCTCTGCAACAAACAAAATAGTTTTTCAAGCTCAACTCGAAGCAACGAGACAAACGCGCTCTATTGTACATCCTAGAGCTACTTCACGCTGACCAAACAACAAAAAGTCTTATCACTCTTTTGCTCCCAAAAGCATAGTATATTTTGGTGTTTGTCAATATGACCCACCTGTGTTTTGGCAAAATACTCGGATGATAAATGATACTTTTCAATGGTGGCGATTCGGTGATGTCCAGCGGGATGAATTGGGTGCAGAATGGCAACACATTGAGCTCGGCACCATACGATTTGTAGAGGGTGAGCATCTCGGGCAAGGTTTCGAATTTACCCGTCTCGGGATTCTTTTTACGCCAGCGAGCCGGTTTTTGAACAGGCACATTGTCTTTGGCAGCTTCGATGGCTGGAAAAAAGATGGGGTTTTTGACCTGATTGTTTCTTATCAGTCAAGCAGAAGAGAGCGTATCATTTTCGTCTTGGTTGTTTTTGTTTTAGTCACATGCTTGGGGAAAAAGATAGCGAAGATCATGTCAAGTTCATCATTGGTGTCCAAAAAAGGATAGGTATGATCCAGACTATTTTACGTTTCATTTTTTGTATACATGTGTACTGTAAAGAAAGTCTGGGCTCATCAAAAACTACAGTATTCTGATGACAAAATTAATAACTGATTGTTCAATTAGCTAATTTCTGGCATCAGGTCAATCTAGTTTCAAATTCCTCGAAAAATTAGCTTCCTGAAATGATGAAAATATGCAATAAAAAGTTTGATAGGGTAGTTTTACACGTAGAATTCGAATTTAACATTGAAAATCAACTGAAATTCCATATTCAGAGAAAAAAATTATGAATTATCAATGGAGCGAGTATTACCAATTTGTGAAAGGCTTATAACTGATTGTTAAATTTTAATTTTGGTTTTGGTCTATGAATATGTTTTCTAAAGTAGTCTAACTAGAAGAAACCGATATGGATTTCAAAGGTTAGGTCTGGGCCGTTTCGGACCGGTCAAGGCTTTCATTTAAAAAAAAAACGAAAAAAGTCCGGCTTTGTTCTCAATTGAAGTATGAAAATTTACAAAATTGTTATTTATTTAATATTCGGATAATATTTCAGGTTACCAAAAAAACAAAAAAGGTTTTTTGAATCTTGGAATTATATTTTTTTTTAAGTGAGGTTATCAATGGAGCGCACATTGTCGATTGATTTTTGGCTACGTTGAATTAAAAATATCTGGAATTTTTCAATCTCTGGCAAGTTCCTATACATTAACCCCAAAATTTATTGGGTCACATGCGCCCTATTGATAATCAGGTTTTTTTAAAGATAATCGATATCAGAATCGGTTTTTTTCAGGTTCAATAACCACGGGTCTACAGCTGATTTTTTTGCTAGAAAGTTATCTAGAAGATATATTTTCAAAATTTTGATATCAGATTCGAGTTTCACGGGTAAAATAACCCAACAAAAAAAGTTTCTAAAAACATTTTTGGTAGTGTAGAAGTCAAAATGGAATCTGTCAAACGTGCTCTATTGATAACTAGATTTTTTCTAATGTGATGCGCATTTTTCTGGACGTAATCTAGGTCAGAATAGGAGAAAACATGTTTGACCAAGAAAACTGAAACTACAGTAACCCGGGATCTTTTGTTTCTGACTTACCTAACAAATCTTCTCTTCCATTTTTATCCGGAATCGTAAAAACCACAACAATTTCATGACCATTCTTTCTCAACTCTTTGTACACATCAACTCCGAACGCCGATTGGCCGATGATCGCGATTTTCATGTCTGAAACTTATTTTTTTCAATCTTGGAACCTTGTTCAATGAAAACGGAAAAATAAATAAATAATAGTGAAAATGAGGCCGATTTTTATGCGAATCGAGAAAGTAGGAGGAGAAAGGGTTGGAAGAGAGAGAGAGAGGAGATATGAGAGGGTTTAGAGAAATGCGAAAATAGAAACTGATAAGGAAAAAGTGAACAAAACAACAATGTTTGGACTCGCAATCAGAGTTCGTTCAAAGAAAGTTTTGAGGAAAATCTTGGGAAAAATGAGGAAAATTTCGAGATTATTTTCTTTCAAAAAAGATTGAAAAAAGATATAAAACCAGAAGCCTGATTAAAACGTAGATATAAACCAGGAAAGATTTAGAAAAACGTGTTTCAAGTTCCTTGTTGTTTTTTGAGACAAATAAATATTCATTTATATGAATAAAATGAGTTAAATTGAAAGAAGTTGCAAGATAAATAAATAAACAAATCAGAAGTTCAAAGAGACTTGTTGTTATCAATGGAAAAGTGACCGGCCGGCAAAGCGAAAAATGAGAGAAAAAGTGAACGTAGATTAGAATTGTATAGTTTGAATTGTAAATTTTCGCTTATCAGGAAGAATTTTAATTTTCCGCCAACATGTTTACGTATCAATACGTTCACGCAAGAAAAAATTATTTTTTGGAGAAATATAGACCCGAAATTTTGATTAATTTTTAACAATCGTTTCGAGACACTTTTGCTGATAGTTGTGTACCTTTGAGGTTTACTGTAAGAGATATTTATTTTTTTTTCTGAAATTTTTCTCAAAAAATCATTTTTCTCAGCTTTCAAATCTGATTTTTACGCCGTTTTCGATACAAAACATTTACACATTTCGAAAACTGTCCAAAAATTACAAAAAATATGTTTTTATGATTGTTTCGTTAGAAAATCATCGAAAAAATCACACTGAAAAATAATTAAAAAAAAAAGAAAAATGGAAATGCTGTTATGTTTTTCCATGAGTCAGTTTTACAATATTAAAGTCAAAAGATTCGAAATGTTAAAACTCAAAAAAAAAAAACAAAATCATCTTCAAAATTTATTTTCATTCATTCAAGTGTTTCGAAAGCGAATGCTGATAGTTATGCGCCTTTAAAACTTACCGTAAGATATATTTTTATTTTTCTCGAAATTTTTACGAAAAACCCCATTTTCTCACCTTTAAATTGAAATTTTCACCCAGTTTTTGATAAATAAACATTACACGCTATGAAAATTGTTCAAAGTTTAGAAAAATCCCACAAAACCAACACAAAAATTAGTGACTTTTGTATTTATCAAATAAGTACTATTTCCTTAACATTGTTGTTCTCCCGCCTAATTTACTTTTTACCCTCTGCTCTCCACAAAACCCACACTATTTGCATTACATATATTCCTGGTCAAAAGTTATGCCAAATTGAAACCTGCAAATTTTGTACTTTTTGTTATTGTTAATTAATCAGACAGGTTTTTCGCTATCTCCATCGGTAAACATGTAATTGTCTCAATTTTGCATCATAATTTGATCCGAGTAACCTTTTCAGTGATGCAAATGTTTTGTTTTGAACCACCGATTTTCTGATCATGATTAAAATGCTGCCCTCGTGACGTTTTATCAAATCGTTCATTGGTAGGTAACAGATACTTTTTGGCAAGAGAATTTGAAAGGTGGGCAAGAATACATATATAGGGGAATCCTGTCATGGTGGGAATGGGGAATTTTTAGAAGAATAGATATCTAACTAAAACAACGAGAATTGATATAACTGTGACGATTATTGAGTTGAAAAGTTTACGTTCCCATGGTTCGAGCATGTAGAGACCGGAGACGAGGATGTATTGGAGGTAGATCCATTCGAGCAATGACATCTGGAAAGAATTCAAATGGATTGAAGAAAAGTAGAACTGGATATCGAAAAATTGCCAAGTTTTGGCATTTTTTAAAACATCCGGGCAAGAAACCCGAAATGTGATATTTTTTGTCAAATTTACGAGCAGAGAGTTTTTCGCGAAATGGGTTTCTTGCCTAGAAATGGTGAAAAACTAGATTTTGATGATTTAAGCTGAGCCAACTACACAAAACAATTTTTTCATGAAAAACTAAATTAATTAGGTTGAGTCTCATTTTTTTCTCGTTTTTGAACACGAAATTTGAGCATTTTTCATATCAGTGTTATTTTCAGCTATACAGTTCAAATTTGGGGTTTTTTTTCAATTTTTTGGTAGAAAATCTAGTGAGAATGTTGGCTTTTTAGGAATTATCTCGTTGTTGGAAAAAACCTCGATTAAAGTACCCAAAAAATGCGCTTTTGTAAGTCAAATTTTCAAAACTATTAATTTCAGTGTTTTTTTTCTGAAACTCGGAAATTCTTTACACATTTTTGCAGTAAAATTCAAATGATACATCAGCAAAACTATGCGTCTCATGAAAAACAGTTTTATTTTTTCAAATATTATGAAATATTTATAAATTTGTGAATTTTTATCTTCAAACCCTTGCAAAAACTCACCGGTTTGGTTTCAACCTTTTTGAAATTTTTGAAAGATCCATAATCCTCTACGATCGCATTTTCCGTGTTTGTCATGATGTTTCGCTGAAAAACAGGAACTTGATGTTAAAAAGTACAAAAAATAAGAAATGGTGCCATCAACTGATAACAATCTATATTGATTTGTTCAAAAAAGGTTTTTTATCGCAAAAAAAATTAATGAATTGTTTTTCTCGAAATGCAAACGTGCTCCGTTGAACTACACACATGGCTATTTTCTTTTATTTATTTTCGACGTTTCTATGCCAAATATATACGATTTTTGCAGGTAACTAGGCTTAATAATGGTTAGAAAACGTGGAAATCGAAGTGGACCAAATTTCAACGAAGGATATGCATCCGCCACGATCACCTTAGAACCGATATATAAGGAAAGACCCTGGGGAAGTTTTTGTAGGTTAGTTAAATCCAAAAAAAAATGTTGGCTCACTGTTATTTGAATAATTTTATAGCTGGGATCTCGGAATAGTAATATGTGTAATTTTCACCGCTTCTTGTTATATTTTCCTGTATATGTATATGAATCCAACGATCGACAAATTGCCACCAATAATGGGTCCAGATTATGATAGTGTAAGTGTACATTTTTATATTGAAAAAAAATCAATAAGGGGTTTCAGAAACAATGGGGAACCTATCGACCACATTTGTATTTCGGTCTACGAACTCGATCACCGATATCACCTCTTTTTGGAATGATGTGGTATGAATCACAATTGCCCGGCGGGAGACCGCATATTCGACATTGGTGTGATCAGCGTAAGTCTTTAGAAATTAAATTATCTTTTAAAAAAATTTAAAATACTTTCTGATCTGATTATTTTCTAGATGAATCGTGCATTTTTTCAAAACTCAAAGAAAATCGTGAAAATTAGCTTTAAGAAGAGAAAAGTGACCTAAATACTCAGAAAAGTGTTCAGAAAACCAAGTAGAAAGTCAATTCAAAAATAAACTCTCTTTCCAGACGATGGAACGTCCCGATATGGTTGGTATGAAGCAGATGGTCGAACTTTCGGCAAACAAAACATTACCGATAAATTCGCGTCAATCCGTACTGAATGGATAGGTGAAGCCAATTCTGAATTTCGAGCAAAAGTGAACTTTGATCTGAAACCTGGTCGTATTGGAAATGTTCTATTCTATCTAACAAGTCAAGACAATACAATGTTCACAAGAGGATATGATTTGGCTGATATTGTCAGAGGAAAAAGTGAACTTCTCGGTAATTTCAAGGTTAGTTCTATTTTTTTTTTCCCAAATTGAAACGAAAATTAGTAAAAGAAAGTTTTCAGTTATCAATTGTACCGAAAGATGAGACAACCTTGTTTATGCAATCAGTTTTGCTAACAAATGAGAAAGTGCCAATCGACAGATATCATGATGTAATTCTAGCAAACTCGGTGAGAAATTTTTAAACAAAAAAAAAATGAAATGAATTTTTATTTTCCAGGAAATCTCCGTGGAGGCGGTAAGTTCAGAAAGAAACTGAACAAATAATGGAGTTTCTCGTCACTGTTCAAATAGATCATGAAAGTGGCCTATGAAGTTTCATAGTTTGAAAATAACGTAGCTTGAGAAATCTAATATGGAAATTTTAAACAAAACAATATATAATGTGCGCCATGTTCTATGAATTTTATTGATAATTCAGGCTGAAAATGTCGCTATGTTTATTTTTTCAGGGCAAATCCAAAAAAGATCGACAACTTTTCATGCATTTGAATGAGAACATCAATGAACGAGAAGGTCGATTTGTTGTTATCCAGTTGAATATGTACAAATCTACTGAATTCGAAATTAGATTCAGGTACTCTATAAAAATCAGCTAAATTGTACAAAATTGATTTTTCAGCACAACAGAATCGGAAGATATACCCGAGTTCGACAAAGAAATCCGAAAAAGATCGCTAAATTTCAATGCGAAATTCGAAAAAGTGTTTGAAATCGAGGATAAGAATTATACACAAATTCAGAAGAAAATGGCAAAATATGCGCTTTCAAATATGTTTGGTGGAATCGGTTATTGGAATGGTTTTAACAAAGTTCAAACCTCGGCTGGACTTCAGAATTATGGTCCGCATGTTTTGTTTTCGGCGGTACCATCACGCCCATTTTTCCCAAGAGGATTCCTTTGGGATGAGGGATTCCATCAGATGCTTATCCGAAAATTCGACCCAAAACTGTCGCTAGAAATCATTGTTTCTTGGATGAATTTGATGGATTATTCTGGTTGGATTCCACGAGAAATGATTCTTGGACCGGAGGCTGAGGCAAAAGTGCCGCAAGAATATATCGCGCAGAAAATGGATGTGGCAAATCCGCCGAGTCTCTTTTATGTTATCGATAAATTGGTGCATGATGAGAAAGTGGTGGCGAAGTATGGATCGGTTTTGGCGAGAATTTATCCGAGATTGGAGAAATGGTTCTTCTGGTTGAGAGGAACACAACATGGAACATCGAAAACAACGTTTAGGTGAGAAATTTTTAATTTTTTTAAAACAATTTTCCACAAAAATAGAGATTGAGAAACTTTAAATATGCAAACATCCTACAAGTTTTATATATAATATATTTCTATATTTTTTTCCTAAGAAATCAAAATTCAGTTAGAACTTTAGGTAAATAAAATAACTTTAGCTTTCACCACAGAAAATATCATATTTTCTCTAGATTTGCGTATTTTAACAATTTTGAACACACGATGTTGATCAGTGTTCAAAAACAGTTCTTCTAAAAAAAAAGCTAATAGTTACTTACGTACTCTTCACTTGTCAGAATTTGTCTGAAAAAATACTGTTTCAAAGAAATTGCAAAATAAAAACCAAAAATGTTCACTAATTTTCTCTTTGTGTTATAAATAATTTTAAATGAAAAATCTTATATTTTGCATTGAAACTGAACCGTATATACCGTATTTACTCTATTATAAGGGCACTCGGGACAGTTCTGATTTGAGCATTTGAAAAAATTATTATTCATTGTTAGTGTGTTGATTTTGTTACTAAAACCCATTAAAGTATTTATTGATTCAGTGCATCATCAAAAGCGTAAAGGAAACCTCTAAAAATGGAGTTTTCCTAAAATAAGAGTACTAGAAATAATGGGTTGAAAAATAGAAGGGCATGCCCTTATATTAGAAAAAATACGGTATCTAAAAAAAATAGCAAATAATATTCCAATTTTTCAGATGGCGAGGTCGAAATGAGACTACAGATCTGGAGCTCAATCCCAAAACTATGTCGTCTGGTTTAGATGATTATCCGCGAGCCAGTCAACCCTCTGATATTGTAAGCCAATTTTTTCTAACAATATTCACTTGAAAAATATGTTTTTTTTCAGGAACGACACTTGGATTTGAGATGTTGGCTAGCTTTATGCGCGAGAGTTCTCGAAAGACTGTCGAAGTTCTACGGAACTGATGCAGATCATCGAAAATTCTCGAAACATATGGAAGAGCTCAACGATTTCGATCAACTAGTGGAAGATCATTGGAGTGAGCAGCATCAAGGGTTCTACGATTATGGTAAACATAGTGAAGATGTCGCGTTGTCACTTGTCCCTGTTCCTGGACCAAAAAGGGTGGAATACCAGAGAGTGACACCAACACCACCGACCGCCAAATTTGTGACCAATGTTTATGGATATAATAGCTTATACCCTTTGATGTTACGATTATTACCTTCGGATTCGAACCATTTGAAAGTGACGTTGGATAAAATCCGAAATCCCAACATCTTATGGACAAAGTTTGGATTGAGATCTGTTGCGAAAACGTCGCCTTATTATCAAGCGAGAAATACGGAGCATGATCCACCATATTGGAGAGGATACATTTGGATTAATATCAATTATATGACATTGTCAGCGTTGAGACATTATGCGGATGTTGAGGGACCTTTTAAGCAGCAGGCGGAGTCGATATTCCAAGAATTGAGACATAACTTGGTTGAGAATATGGGAAAGGTTAGTTTTGGTGATTTTTTGTTTGAAAAATTGTTGTTTGAAAACATTAAAAAACTTCACTATATGACAAAGCTGTTGAGAAATATAGAAAAATTGACTTTTATCAACATTTTTTCAATCAGTTAACCCATTTCTACTATGTTTGTGTAGTATTTTTCAACTGGATGAGTTGTCACATTTGTCAAAGTTGAAATAGTAATAATATATCTAATAAGAGCGAGTATTCAATTCTATTCGCTAAAAAATTCAGCCTTTAAACAACAAAATGAGTTTCCCACATTTGTTGTCGAAAAATAAACAGAGTTTTCAACATTATTTGACATCGAATAACTTGTTATTATAATTTTCATGACGTATTTTTCAGCTGGATGATTCATATATATTAGTCAAAGTTGTAAAAAAAGAGTATTAAATTCTCACCGCTAGAAAATTCATGAAAATAAAAAATTCTGACTCATAAATATTCAATCTTGAAAAATTAGCTCGAACCAGACTAGGAAAATAGAACTACTTTCTCAGGCGTTGTAAAGTAAGGCCGGCTGAAAAAACACACTTAATTTCTTTGAACAAAAATCAACTGAACTATGGGAGGATCATTTTTTAAACCTAAATCCACTCTTTTCAGCAATTCAACAAAACTGGGTACATCTGGGAGAATTACGACGATAAAACTGGCGAAGGACGTGGAACCCATCCGTTCACTGGGTGGTCCTCCCTCATTCTTATGATAATGAGTGATAAATTGGAAACTTAATAATTCTTTTGGGTTCTATGAATCTACTACTAGTCCATTTCCCCTTTCTTTGTTTTTTTTAATAATTCTCTGTATTTTACTCGTCAAATTCTAATCTTTCTGCATTTCTTTATTGTTTCCTATGGGTACTTTTTAAATTATTTATTGTTATAAATTTATTTATTTTTCGATTTGTAAACAAAGTTTTATTGCAAGTGTATATCCTACACTTTTGCATATTTTATGTTTTGGTCCAAAACTTTTGGAATAGTCGATTTTTCGAAAAATGGGGTTTGAATCCACGTTTCATAAGTATAGGACAAAACATTTCTGATGATCTTTGGTTCCTCTGAAAATGTTTTGTTTCTTCATTGATTTCTATTTCACAATTCGTCTAGTTATGAATCATTTTTCTGATCCAAAACTCCTTTCGTTTAGGAAAAAACGGATAGAAGTACTGTTGTTTTGATTTCTATTATATTTTGACCGGAAAGTTAATAGTGAAAAATTAAACAGGTTACCGTTAAAAATATTGAAGTATGGCAACCGAAAAACTCAAATGTTACGTTTTCTGAACCGTATAATCGATTATACTCGAAGTTCGGTCAAATTTGATTCAGCGAAATCATATTTTGGTTTGTAGTTAGATTATAAATCATATTTTGGTTTGTAGTTAGATTATAAAGGTTTGTAGTTAGATTAAAATAAGCTTCTAAAGCACTTCATCAACAATTTTTCCGCCTTGAGCTCGTAAAAACCAATTTTCACAACTAAATTTCATCTCAAAATCGAAAAGTACAGGTCTATCAACAGAGCGCGTTTAACCGATTTCATTTTGGCGCTTGAATGAGTAGGCGTTTTTTTCCAAATTTAACTAATTTTTTGAACAATAAAACCCATGTAATTAATTGTCTTGATAAATTCGAAATTCATCTTTATTAGTAGAGTTCCTACTACCGATTATATTAAATCCAAGTTAAACTTAGGGGCAAAAAGTTTTTAGTGCACTTCGATACCAGAACCGAGCTCACCAATTCAATTTTGATGTGAAAATGAGAAATCTGAATTTTTGAGGCTAAAAATTGGAACTACAGTAACCGATAACTATTAAAGACGTATTCAGCTTCGAAAATAGCCGTAACTATGATTTTTTAAAGCATAATACTGAATTTTTTCGAAGACCATGTTACTTTCTGAAATGCCTGATACGGTCTTCAAACCGTTGAGGTTTCGAGAGTTATGTTTTCAAAATGCAATATTACAAAATATGTTAAATATTTTTGATTCTCTCTGTCCTCAAATGAAATTTCTCATATATGAAAAAGTTCGGCGAAATTCGTTATTGGCTGCTTGTGCCCATCCCAGTTTGGCTTTGAGGCCCAGTTTTGCTGAGTTTTTGATCCCACAAAGAATTGGCAAACTATTCCATATTATTTTTCATACGTGACCCCTTGAAAATTAAGAATGCACAAACCACAAAAAAGATAACACACTACAAAAATGGCGCATGTTGTTTTCACCTCCTTCTCTGTGGTTTTGTGTGTTTCAAAAATTATATATTTTTTCCTATCACGTGCACTTTGTGTTTCATTGTGTTGCGTTTCCACTATTATTGAAATTATCATTCATGAGACAATCTCTGATAATTTGCCTGTCATTTTTTATTTCTTCATCTTTTTCCCGGTTCACACAAGAAAGTGCTCCTACGTAGGCGATGATTTTGGTGGTGGGTCATTTTTTGTCTGTTTCGCTAGATTTTTTTTTGCATTTTTATCAATAACCTAACAAATCAATGATAAAAGTGTGGGGTCAGGGCTGTTTCGCGATAATCATATACTTTTCGTTACTGATTTGTACACCTATTTTTAATTTTTTTTTTATTTTGCAGGAAAAGAGCCCATTCAATTGTAAAATGTCCTCGTATGGTGCTATTGGTGCGGAAGAGGAGTGAGTTTATTAGTTTGGAATTGAATTGAGAACTTCAAATAGTGATTTTCAGCATAGACCCATTGTTGGATGATGGACCAGTTCGAGCACCGATTCCGTTTGGCAGAACAAGAGCATTCTCCGCTTCAAATTTGGTAAGTTAGGGTTTTTCAAAGGGAAAATGATAAAGGACTAGTAATAATCGCAACTCTAAAATTTATAAATATAAAACTTGTGAAACAGTAATTTGAAAAATAGAATATTGAAAATAAAGTGACAAACACTTTGTAACTCTGAAAATGTCTTGAAATGCATATTTTTCTGAACAAAAATGAATTTTAATCAAAATATTCCTTTTTATCTCGTAAATTTTCATGAGTGAAACTTCATCTTTTAATTGGTGAAACCTTCAACGAATGAAATAACGCGATAGCTGAAAAATATATAAATCTTTTGAAACAGAGTTTTCTCTATAATTGACTTAGAAATGAAAATTCCTGGATTTTAATTTTTAGTGTCAGAAAGTTCAATCAACGCTCTTTTTTTAGTTTTGGACAATTTTCGATGTAAAATTGATATAAGAATCGGATTAAATCGGTCAAAAAACTCTAACCATTTGTTAATTACAACTTCAAAAAAATTTGTTCTAAAAATACTCAAGAGAAAAAATAAGATTTATAGTGAACTAGTCTGGTAAATTGAAGTTTTTTTTTGACGGGAAAAATTGATTACGCACTAATAATAATTTCAACTCTGAAATATATATGAAACTTGTGAAACAGTAATTTGAAAAACAGGATATTGAAAATTAAGTAACCAACACTTTGTAACTCTGAAAATGTCTTGAAATGCATATTTTTCTGAACAAAAATGAATTTAAATCAAAATATTCCTTTCTATCTCGTAGATTTGAGTGAAAATTGAGTGAACATTTATCTTTTGAACCTTCCAAGAATGAAATAACGCGATAGCTGAATTATATATATATATATATATATAAATATTTTAAAACAAAATTGTCTCTAAAATTAAATTGGAAACGAAAATTCATGGTTTCTAATTTTTTAGTGTCAGAAAATTCAATCAACGCTCTGTTTTTAGTTTTGGACAATTTTCGATGTAAAATTGATATAAGAATCGGGTTAAATCGGTCACAGAACTCTAACCATTTGTTTTACAACTTCAAAAAAATTTGTTCAAAAAATATTCAAGAGAAAAAACAAGATTTATAGTGAAATAGTCTGGTAAGTTAGGGTTTTTTTGAGAGGAAAAATGATGAAGGACTAGTAATGTTCACAAAGCTAATGTATATATATATATAACTTGTAAAACAGTAATTTGAAAAAAGGATCTCGACAATTAAGTAACAAAAATTCTGTAATTTTCAATCAGTTTTCAACTCTGCGAATGTGTGAAAATGTGTATGTTTCTGAAATAATTAATTTTGATCAGAATATTCCAATTTACCTCTAAATTTTTTAAATCGTGCAGATTTTACCTAAAAATAACAAATGTTCAATCAAAATGAGAATCTTGTTGTAAACTATATTTAGTAACGCCCTGTTTTGATGTTTACACAATTTTCGACATAGTTTGATATCAAAATCGGATTAAATCGGTCAAAGAACCATCAACAAATTTAATTCAATTAGAAGAGAAAACTGAAATTACAGTAAAATAAGCCTCTATTTTCTAGAATGTTGACTAGTTTTTCGATAATCCTTCTCAAACTGGTCTTCTCGTTTTTTCCTCATAATTTGAATAGATTCAATTTTGGACCTTTAACACAAAACCTACAATACTAGTTCAAAAACGAAGTTCATCCTTGATTTTTATGTCAGAATTTGATTCCACGAGTCAAAAACCTCACTGATCAGTTTAATATAGTGTAAAAGATTAGGGTCTAACAATAAGAAAATACCATAATCAACAAAATCTAATTTATTCTAGCCAAACCAATTCCCATTCCACAATAAACTTATACTCTGTTTTCCAGGGTCGCGCCTCTCCTTCCAGACAACCTTATTTATTCTCCGGCGGCATTGGACTCAGAGAGGAGAGTTTGCTATCATTACACTCGGAAGATGATCTACACAGAGAGCATAATAATGCACTTCGATATCGTTTGTATAATCGACTTGATCCTGGTGGCGAAACACTGGTGATGCCCGATCATGTATTCCCATCCGGATTATTCAGTATTTTACCGTTTGAAGAATTGAAAGACACTTCGGGAAAGCAAGGAAGTATTGTAACAATGTGAGTTGCCTTTAGAAAAGTTCATAAGAGTGATTCTTAAATTTTTAGATTTTCCATCTGGAACACGATGATGGGCACATCATTACTAGCTATGCCTTGGGCTCTTCAACAAGCCGGATTAGTAGGAGGAGTTGTTATTATGTTGGCCCTAGCTGGTTTATGCTTCTACACAGCGTATATTGTGATAGAGAGTCCGAAGAGGATGAATATTTCGGCAATGGAAATGCACACTGCCGAATTTAGCGATGTTTGTAAAATGTATCTAGGAAGAACGGGTGGGTTTTTTTTTCTTTTTTCTTTAAAAGTGATTGTGATCAGCTAAGAGAAATAATTAATGCTGAGAGATCATATTGGAGTTTTGAAAGACCACAAAGACCAGTTTATGTATTGAAAACTCAAATTAGTGAACCAGAAGTAACATTTTTGAAACGTATATTACGACAAAAAGTAAAAATATCCTTTTCGGTTTTAGCAGGAAATTTATGTCCCAGTTCTATCATAAATTCGAACGCGTTTTTTGAGGACCAAGTTTTTTTTCGTAAAAAATATACAGTTTCAAATCCAAAATAACAAGTTTACATAAAACTTGATATAATGCTGTTTCGAGCAATAAATCAATTTGAAAAGATACAATAAAAGTACATTTTCCAAATACAAAATGTTAAAATTTAAACTGAATTCATGAATTTCTATTCTAAAATTTCGACATTTTAAAAGTTGCCACCTAAAACAGGTTTACATCAAACTTGACATAATTCTGATATAACAAATATTTCAATTTGAAACTGTATTTTCCAAAAGTGAGTAAGAAAAATTCGATTATTCAAAAATCGCCACCCAATTTGTTAAACTTATTGTTTCTTTCAGGTGAAATGCTAGCCGTCGTGTTCAGTATAATTGTGTTAATCGGTGGTGTGATAGTCTACTGGGTCCTCATGTCCAATTTCCTCTACTATACTGGTGCAGTTGTTTATGAAGCTCTACAACCGAACAGCACAACTATCCCAGTTATGGAGAACAAAACGTTCACATGTGATGGTAAGCTCTGTTTCTATTTTCAAACTCTCATCCTAATTAGTCAATTTCAGTTTATTGTCCGGAAGACGCCATGTGGACACGAGCACAAAGAGACCCGTTCTTTGGCGAAGAGGATGAGTGGAGTTTTGACAAGTTTTGGACACTTCAAGGAACTGTTCCCATTTACCTCGCCATTGCACTTTTCCCATTGATGAACTTCAAGTCTCCCACATTTTTCACAAAGTTCAACGTTCTCGGCACGGTATCAGTGATGTATTTGCTCATTTTTGTATTTTCGAAGTTGTTGGAATGCGGTGTTAATATGGATTTCAACAATGTGAAAAGTATCCATTATGTGCAATGTAAGTGGCTCCAAAGTAGTTTTTTAATCGAAATCAAGAAATTTCAGTGTTCAATTGGCATTTCCCAGCGCTCAGCGGAACACTTACACTGTCCTACTTTATTCATAATGCAGTTTTGACGATTTTGAGGAATCAGAAGCATCCGGAGAATAATGTAAGATTTTTGAGGGAATTAAAAAAATAAAGTAGAAAATTAGACACAAGTTGATTACACTACGGATTGAAAAACGCTAAAAATAAATTTATTACCGTTAGAAAAACCGTGGTTAAAATACTCGCTCAAAATCAATTGGTGAAAAAAGTTCCGTTGATAATCATGCTCTTTATAGAAAAAGTCAGGTTTACTAGATTTTAGAGCCCAAAATCAGTTTCTAAAGGTCCGATTACCTTACAATACTTGTTTCTGAGAATTTCCAGAAAATAATCTCAGTTTAATTCGGACGTGAAAACTGAAACTACTCAGTTTTATTGAATCTTGCTTTTGAAACTTTGTGTGATAGGTTTTTTATAGCAATTCGACTAGCAAGAATGATCTATATTGATTATCAATGGAGTACACTTCAATATATTTTGATATCCTGAATTTTGAAAGTTATTAATGCATTTATTAGAACGACCAATTATAGTGAAGATGAAATTAAAATTTCAAAACGTATCTTATCCGGGAAGGTATGTATTGAAAAAAAGAATAAATAATGATGGATAGCATCTACACTCTACAAAAATTCAGTTCTATTTCATAAAAGTGAGGTAAAGAGAGTTGACAAGTTGCTCCTCGGTAAAATATCACTTTTTTAAATAAACCACTCGAAGGATTTTTCACCGAAAGTTTTAGTCTTCGAGAAAACTTTATTTGAAAATTAAAATTTGGAGGCTTTCAACAAACTTAAAAAAAAAATATTCTAAAAACCAATCAGTGCTTTTCTTCTAAAACCTCATTTTCGAACTTTGTGAAAATTACTAATCTTCAAATAGATAATGTAAAAATAAAAGTAATTTTCAGGCTCGAGATTTGTCGATAGGCTACTCACTTGTCGCATTCTGCTACGTGTTCATTGGCTGCACATTCTTCGCAGCATTCCCAGTTCAAAGAAGCTGTATAAGTGACGTAAGTTACCTTTCGATCCCAAAATTCTATTGTAAACCTCTACTTTTGTTCAGAACTTTTTGAACAACTTCGGAGCAGGCGACGTTCTATCCAGCACCGCCCGAATATTCCTTTTATTCCAAATGGTTACGGTCCTTCCATTGCTCATGTTTCTCGTCAGGTCGCAATTATTCTACGCGATTTCAAAAACTACATGGCCTGGGTGAGTTTTTTTTGTTGATCAATGATGCAAAGAGTGTATTTTGCCCGCCCGAATTTCATATCATACGCGCAATAAATTACACTTTTATCAATTATTTCTCATTTATGATGACAATAGGTGTTTGTTTTTTTTTCAGGATTTTAAAAGTTATTTCGCTCAATGTTTTACTGATATCAATCGCTGTTTTGTTTGCCACGTTTTATCCAAATGTTGGAAGTATTTTGAGGTAACTCTTTTTACACCTTCCATTTTTGATAAATATCGATTTTTCTTCCAGATACGTTGGTTCTATATCGGGTCTAATTTATGTTTTTGCTCTCCCCTCGCTTGTTTATATCCGCCAAAATCAACAACTTGGCACCCTTACCCCTTTCAAAAAATATGCACATTATGCCATTATTCTAGTCGGTGTACTCAATCTCATATCTCAGTTTGTTATTTAGAACCTCATGTGATAATTTTTCGTTGTATTTTTGCCTTCAAGATTTCTGTAATTTTTGACTAACACTTTTTATACATAAATTATGTACCTTAACTCTGATGATTTGCTTCTTTTTTGAAAGTTTTTATCACTTTGCGTATTTTTTTGTTGATTCTTGGAATATTTTATGGGTTTTTCAGGTTTAGGAAACAAAACATGACACGAGTTATGCCGACTATGCGAAAATTGAGCAGTTATGTGGATAGGGTGAAATTGTTGGATTATTGGACTGTACAGGATTCATCACTTGTAAGGTTGGTTTTTTTGTTGAAAATTTTAAAAATTAAATTTTGAGATCTCGAAAATCTCAGAGTTAAAATCAAAAAATTGAAGATTTACACTGATAAAAATATGTGAAGTTCTCACAGAACTAAAAACATAATAATCGTTTTTATAAATTAAGTTTCGAACATAGAGGAACATTTCTCAAAAATCAAGAAAACCTGAAGTTTTTGGGCTATCTGAAGGTTGGTTTTAGAAATTACCGATTTGATTTTTTGATGTTGGTACCGAATAAAAGTAGTACCGCGCTCATTAACTTTAAAACACAAAATGTGATTCTACTTCTAGTTCTGAAAATATTCCACTCTGAAAATTAGGGCTGAATAAAATTTGTCATTGTTTTTGAAAAATCATGTTTCAAAAATTCGCTTAGTAATTTCAACATTCAAAATAGTTTGTAAAATGTCAGTTTTTGGTCTAAAATAGATACTAAGAGAACAAATTATGTAAATCATGTAACTCCTAGTTCTGATAATAGTTTATGATAAAAAATTAAGGCACAATTTTTTTTTGAATGCTGTAATTGAATTTTTGATATATTCTTCTCTGGCAGTTTTTTTTTCCATTCACATTTAAAATTTTCGGTGCCAAAAATAAAAATCCTAAGTCTATCGAATTTTTCAGCGAATTCCAAAGGTCTACATCGGTTCTTATGGTTGATCGTCAATTATTAGTTTCAAAGGAAAAGAGCATAACAATGATTGAGTTTAGTTATACAGGTATGGCACATTTTTCTTTGAAAATACACCCTCCATCTTATGTATGTTTCAGATTTGAAGCGGAAGTTAGGCGAATATGGTTTAGATTTTGATATTTCTAAATCTTGTCTTCTTGATGCTATTGAGGGGGAGATCGATATGACGCCGCTTTTCGGAGTTGCTACCAAAACTGCCAATCTTCCGGATGACAGTCCGATTTCGAAGACACAAGTGCTCAATCAATTGGCGGATAGTCTTGGCGGTAGATTTATCGATGTTCGAACTGCGATGTTGATCATGGAACAAGAACGACAACGGAATCTTGTCGCAAAGTTTCAAGTGCTCACAAAATGGTCGTCGACGTATCGAAGATGTCCGAAATGTGCATCGGCGTTGAAGATGAGGATTAGTAAAAGTGGAGCGGAATGTTTGCAGTGTGAGAAGAGTTATTATCCAACGGTAAGTTCAAATTACCAAATATTTGACCTTGATTAGCGAAACAAGTTTTGCATCATTTATAAAAATTATCATAAAAATTTGATAATAATTATTCGGAAAGAAGATATAGGGAGACATAGCTGATCTAATTGAATTTAATCTTGAAATTAGTATAAATCTGTAAAATTAAAGCTGAACTATAGAGAACCAAATCAGTTGTAGATATCACATTTTTGAAACGTATTATTTCAGAGATTGAAATAAAAATTAAAAGTGATGAAAAGTTTGTTTGAAATAATTTGATCCAACAAATCGTATGGACTTTCTTAGTTTATATTTGAAAAAAACAACTTATCTTTATCGAGTTCACGAGATTATTTTGAAAAAGAAAATTGTTTCTCACAATTTTTGTAACCTGGATAAGGCTATACCCTTTCTAATGTTTCAAGCTGGAAATTTGTACGATTATAGAATTGGCCTAACTTCATAATACGCTCAATGTTTTCTATACTTTCTCATGTTTTTTATTCGGATGTTCAAATGAATATAGGTAATAAAACAATTTGTAAATATAAATCTATTGAAACGTATTTTGTTCGGTGATTTTTTCATTAAAAAATATGACGTGCGATGAAAAGTTCGTTTGAAATAGTTAGGTTCAACAAATATTTGAAACTTTCTGAATTTTCATTGAGAAAATTCTCGTCTTGAAAACAAAAGTAATTTTTTCAAAAAAAAAACTGCGAATTAAAAACATATTTAAACGAAACACAAATCATCTTTTTAAAAATGCTCTCTAAATTAATGAGAAATCTATCGAATTTCATCCACTACTTTTTCAGTTAACTCGTCGAGATAGAGAACGAACCATAAAAAACCAAAAAAAAATTTTAGATATCAATTTTTTGAAACAGTGACTTTTTTGATAAATAAAAATTATTGATATATGTGATAAAAAGTTTGTTTGAATTAGGTTGAACAAATATTTGAAAGCTTCTTATTTTATATTGGAAAAAAAAGTTTTTCACACATTTTTTTATCCGGACAACAAAAAATGAGAACCTGAAAAGTTTAGTTTTTAACGTTATGAACTGGAAGTTTATAAATTGGGATTTTTGAGAAAAGATGCTAATAAGAATGATCTCGTATTCCCAATATATGCTCCCATTTTGTGAGAAATTCATGATGTGCTCATTGCTAGAATTCATGGAGGACCTTAATTCATAATTTCTTGATCAACTAAATCTCGTTTTTCCTAAAATTGACAGATGTTTTATCAATTAGATTTTATAGCATTTTTGAAACGTATACTATGATAAGATTTAAGATAGATATTCTCAATGACATTTAACTGCGTGTGAAAAAAGAAAATACATAGTTTATCTTCTCAAAACCTACTTGATAAAATATTCATTAAAATTCTTTAATATAAACTCAACAAATTATATTCTATGTATAAGCTAAATTTAGAAGCTTAATCGAAATTTACTAGAGCTGTAAAACATAATTCATCAATTTTTATGAAACGACGAATCAATAAAAGTTGACATAACAAAAGTTATACATTATTTTAGAAACATATTTCTTCCAGGAAATGTTTCTAAAACTTCATAAAATCTCAAAATGACATAATTGTTGAAAATTCCCTGCCATTTTCCTAGGTGTCCTTTGTGCCTAGTTCATTCCTCCAAGCCACCACAAAGTATCATGTTACCCTTACTCATATTTTGTGACCTCATTGTGATTTATAGCCAAGATGTTTTTTTTTTCCAGTTCTCACCGGTCACAATCACCATCGTCACGGACCCCACATTCGAGCACATTTTGCTCGCGCGACATCGTAATGCACCAAATGGTATTTTCACAGCGATCGCTGGATTCGCTCAACCCGGCGAGTCGTTGGTCGAATGTGTGCGGCGGGAAATCGCCGAAGAAGTGGGGATTGAGGTGAAAGAGGTGAAATCGTTGAACATGTCACAACCTTGGCCAATGCCTGATTCGTCGTTGATGATTGCCCATATTGCAGTGGCTGATATGAATCAATTGGTGAGTCATGAATATGCATAAAAAAGTCCTCCATTGGCAAACTGAAATGAGAACCTCTCCGAACCTTAAGAAACTAGTATTTTTTTTTTTTGGAAAAATGTCACATTTGAGATATATAGTGCCGAAAAACAGGTTCTTTTCTTTACTTTAACAGTTGAAAATTCCATGAAAACTCGTCGTAAACCATTTTTTCAAGTAACAAACTGTCATAAATCAGATTTTCTTATTCATGGCAATTTTTTTCATATCTACCGATTTGAATAATTAGCTGATTTTTAAAAGTGAGAACCCCTCCCGATTTTTGCAATTAGAGACCGAACAACTATTTTTACACGAGTTTTGTTGATTCAGAGTACATTTTCATCTTCATAATCCACACAATGTTCCCCCCGCCACCGATTATTTGCATAGTGATGTGACTTTTGAGCGAAATAACAAAAATTGTAGATCGATGTCTGCCCGGAGGAAATCGAAACTGCTAAATGGTTCACCAGGGAGGAAGTTCGAGTGGCACTGGAGACCACATTAGCCGATCCAACTATGAAAAATCGGTTCAACTCGAAATCCGAGCCCAATGTGCTTCATTGTATCCCACCGACTGGCGCGATTGCTCATCGAATGATTGCCAACTGGGTGCTTAATAAACCGGAAAAATTGTAGAAACGATACATATTTATCATATATTCACATCACCAATAAAACAATTATTAATCACAACAATCGGCAATACAACAACCCGCGCAGCATGCTAATAGGGCGACTAGACAACAATTGTCACTGCCACCGCCACCACGTCCACCATGACGACGCTCCTCGACGACTCTGGAAATATTGAAGGGTGAAATTTTTGATATTTTCAGACGTACGTTTCAGTAATAATTTTTCAACAATAAAATAGAGAAAAAGGACATATTACCTTTGACTTTAATGTGGTTTTTCCCCATTAAAAATCCACTTATTTTGTGGGGGAAACTAAATGACCACCTATTTCAATTTATGGGGTTACAATAACATAAATATCCTGCACGTCTTACTCATTTGGATATTCAAGATCAACAGTTTGATGTGCAGGTTTCAGTGATACGTATCAGCAAAACATTTTAACTCGAAATTGGGTCAAATTCACGTTGTAATCGGTTCATGAATATGGATATTTTAGGGTTAGAGATTTGTATAACCGTTGAGAGGAAAAATCACTTGAAAAATAACGTGGCTGGCTCTTCTAATTACATTTTCAGCTATGTTATAACCAGCTGAAAATGTCAGCTTATGGTACTGCGAATATCGATCTTCAAATTCAAAATTATTTTTCCAAATAACATTTTTGTTATTATTCTCCGCTCGCTTGCCCGAAAAATTTCCCCCAATCGATTAAAAAAATTCTGGTTTTTATTGTACTAAAAGTGTATGTGTTCCGAACAAAAAAAGAAACGAAAGCTAAACTTTTGTCCATATTTTACGACTTGTCATGCTACAGTTGTTATGAGTCATGAATGCATGACGTCACTAATTTATGTGTATATTTCAAAATATACTAACTAGAGATATGAATAAGTTACGAAACATTAATGAAAAATTTGTGAATTCCTTTTATGTGACCTAAAAACGGTCAAAATTGCGAGAAAATATGACAAAAGCTATGATTTTTCACAAATTTTTAAAGTTAATTTTTTTTCTGGGGCACGCCAAAATTTATGTTTCAAATTCATAGGTCCAAATCTGAAAACTCACACAACTTGCGGCTGTTGTTGTGGATAATACCCAGGTTGCTGTGGTGGATAATATCCCGGCTGTTGTTGAATAAATCCAGCCGATCCAGGTGGCGGATAATTTTGTTGTTGGCCATAAGGTGGTGGCTGGTTGTATGGTTGGTAGGACATTTTCTGTAAATGTGAATTTTTTCTGGGCAATGACGAAAAAGAAGAAGAAGAAGAAGGGCATATGAAATATGAGAAGATTTACCTAGCTAGGTCTAGGAAAGGAAAAAAGAGGAAAGTTGAAAGTGTATTTTTTTATATATATATATATTTTTTTTCATTTTGAGTGGTGGGTAAACAAGAAGTGATAAAGATAAGAGTTATTTGTAGCAAAAAAAAACAGGCAATAGTGATTTTTTTCAAAATATTCGAGTCACTGTATTTAAACTACAGCGAATGATTGAATTTGTGTTCGGAACAGTGCCTCAAAAAAGTCAAAAAATTCATATATTTCAAATACCAAAGTCACATGTGTCAAAAATACAGCGAAAAGAGGGGAAAATGAAAAAAGGCGGCACGCGCACAACACAAATAATCCACTTTCTCCCCCTTGTCTCTTTATATATAGACGCAGAGATACTTGGTAATGTTTACCTGAAATGAGTCATACGTAGAATTTTTCATTATTATGAAATTCTTCTTTGTGTTGTGGTTGTTTTGGTCTGTTGTCAAGAGAGACCAACGGACATATAACATAAAATAAAATAAAATTAAAAAAATGATGAAAAATGGATCGATGCGATGGGCGAAGAAAGAAAAAGAAGAACACAATAGATAGGGAGACTGATTGGAAATTTTGATTTGTGGAAAATTTTATGGGAAAGGAAGAAGAGATGTGTAATTGCCGGAAGTGGCGGTTTTGATTACTTTGGGTTGTTGGGGAGAGTAGTTTTCGATTTGGACTTGTTTTTTCTTTGTAGATTTGGAGTCATGAACTATGAATTTTGGAGAGTAGTTTCAAAAATTACCGATTTCCACTTTAAAAACTCAATTTCTGGTTCGCAGTCTTCAAATCATGATTTTTGGATTTTTGAAGTTGTGTTTTGAAACTTTCAATCGATTTCTGAAAGTTTCCAGTTTTTTACGCCGAATCACCAAATTTCAAGATCTAGATGAAGAAGTTCAAAATTTCAGTAATTTGGTGCAATTTTTTGACTTGTCTAGTGTTAGCACGGAATTTCAAAATTAAAAACCTAGGTTTCATTTTTCAAAATTTGAAATTCCAGCTTTAATTTCCAAGCTTTCAATATTCAATGCACATTTTGCAATTTTGAAGATTTAGGTACAAATTTTCAAAATTCCAAACTTCATTTTCTTCACACACTCCTCAAAATATCAATTTCAAGGTGTAGTTTTTCGATTTCTGCCCATCACTTCGAAATTTCAGTTTCAAGTGCGAATTCTCAAAATTTTTCGAAATGTTCATCCATTTTTCAAAATTTCAAATCACGAACAGTTTTTTGTAATTTCCAGTTTTTGACGTACAGTTTCTAAATTATGATTAATTTCGGTGTATTTTTTGACCTGTCTAGTTTGTAGTTTATAAAGTAAAAGTTCAGATTTAACTTTTTTGATTCCAAATTCCAGCTTTTCTGACACTTATTTTTCAAAATTTAAATTTTTGAGAGAGTTTCTGAATTTTTCACCAAGACAATTGAGAATGATAAAAAATAAAAATATTAGAACATTTTTGTTTATCATCTTTTTTTTTTTAAATTTGCTCACACGCCGTGAATGCACAAAAAACACACAACTTGACGTAAATGTTCACAAATCGAGTATTTTTTTAGCGTTCAAACAAAGAGTAAATACTTTATTTCACACATTGTCACACACAGCTACAAAAATTTCTAGAATTATTTTTCTTTTCTGAAAATATGTTTTAAATCAAATCTTAGAATATATCCTTTACATTTGAAAATTGATTACTTCAAAAATTAAAAATCAAGTTTATCGTTGAACACCAGTTGGATTTCTAACACTGGTCGAATAATCATTGACAGCATTGCCCAACATTCCAGTGAATCCAGTTCCAGTCGTCTTGGCCGAAGGGGCGAAATAACTGCCACTAACTCCAGCCCCCTCCGATTTGGTGCCCATCAACCAATACGTCATGCATAGTCCTTTTCCCTTGATCGGAATCTCGCCTCGCTGCTCACAAACATAATCGGGATATTCTTTGAGAAGCAGATTTTTGGCCGCTTCAGATATTTGAGTCTTGCCGGGGTCGCTGTTCGACTCCATTCGGGAGGACATGTTGACCGTGTCGCCAAAGAGACAATAGCGAGGAGCGTTGAGACCGACGACGGCCGCCGCGACTGGACCGGTATGGAAACCAAGGCGACATTGGACGCGAGTCGATGGGTTGTGGGCGACGATGAATTCGGAGAGGAATTTGTGAATGTCTAAAGCGATGGCGGCGATCTCGTTGATGTGGCGATGACCGTTTTCTTCTGGCACACCGGATACGACCATGTAGGCGTCGCCGATGGTTTCGACTTTGTAGGCGTCTTTGCGAGCGATGAATTGGTCGAAACCGTCGAAGATGCCATTGAGCACGGCGACCACTTCGAGAGGAGTCGCGTGTTTGCACATATCGGTGAAACCGACAATATCACTGGAATATAAAGGGATTCAGAGGTTCTAAAACAGACACACTAGACCGAGTCAATTTTGACCTAGACAATTTTGGAACTGGACTGTTTTGAGTCTCCATGTGTCCTATTTTCGACTTGGGTATCTGGGCTCACATTTATCAATTTGTGGCGAGTTGAGAGGATTCAGGCCGATTTAAGATGAGTCGGGCCGATTTCAGGGGATCAGAAATAGTTTCAGTGAATTTTGAACCTGTTTTAGAAGGCTGAGGTCCGTTTCAGAAGATTTATGTGGACTCGTATCAGAATTTGAGCCAATTTCGAATGACTTGGACCGCGCTCATATGATTTAGGCCCATTTAGAGAATTAGGTCCTACTTCAGAAGATTCGAGCTCATTTCAGAGAAATAGGACTGATTTTAGAGAATTAGGGTTGATTTTTGAATGGCTTGGCTCTACTTCAGAGGGTTCGGGCTCACTGCACAGAGCTAAGACTCATTTCAGAGAGCTTGGAGACATCTCAGAGGGTTCGGCCTCATTTCAGAGATTCTGGACACATTTCAGAAAAGTTGAGTCCGTTTCAGAGAAACTGGATTGATTTCAATGAATTCAGGCCGATTTAAGATGCGTCGGGCCGCTTTTAGAGGACTAGAATAAACTTCAGTGAATTTTGGACCTGTTAGAAGGCTGAGGTCCGTTTCAAGGCTGAGGTCCGTTTCAGAAGATTTATGTGGACTCGTATCAGAATTTGAGCCAATTTCGAAAGACTTGGACCGCGCTCATATGATTTAGGCCCATTTAGAGGATTAGGTCCTACTTCAGAAGATTCGAGCTCATTTCAGAGAAATAGGACTGATTTTAGAGAATTAGGGTTGATTTTTGAATGGCTTGGCTCTACTTCAGAGGATTCGGGCTCACTGCACAGAGCTAAGACTCATTTCAGAGAGCTTGGAGACATCTCAGAGGGTTCGGCCTCATTTCAGAGATTCTGGACACATTTCAGAAAAATTGAGCCCGTTTCAGAGAAACTGGATTGATTTCAGTGAATTCAGGCCGATTTAAGATGCGTCGGGCCGATTTTAGAGGACTAGAATAAACTTCAGTGAATTATGGACCTGTTTCAGAAGGCTGAGGTCCGTTTCAGAAGATTTATGTGGACTCGTATCAGAATTTGAGCCAATTTCGAATGACTTGGACCGCGCTCATATGATTTAGGCCCATTTAGAGGATTAGGTCCTACTTCAGAAGATTCGAGCTCATTTCAGAGAAATTGGACTGATTTTAGAGAATTAGGGTTGATTTTTGAATGGCTTGGCTCTACTTCAGAGGATTCGGGCTCACTGCACAGAGCTAAGACTCATTTCAGAGAGCTTGGAGACATCTCAGAGGGTTCGGCCTCATTTCAGAGATTCTGGACACATTTCAGAAAAATTGAGCCCGTTTCAGAGAAACTGGATTGATTTCAGTGAATTCAGGCCGATTTAAGATGCGTCGGGCCGATTTTAGAGGACTAGAATAAACTTCAGTGAATTTTGGACCTGTTTCAGAAGATTTATGTGGACTCATATAAGAATTTGAGCCTATTTTAGAAGATTTGGGCTCATTTCAGTGAACTTAGGTCCATTGCAGAGAATTCAAGCCGACTTCAGATAATATGGGATGATTTCAGAAGGCTTCCGCCTACCTCAGAGAGCTCAGACCCATTCAAGAGTATTTGCCTCATTTCAGAGTATCTAGGCAGGTCTTAAAACAGGCTAACTAATTAGGGGCCGATTTGAAAACTACAAAATGAGCCTGCTTCAGAAAATTTGACAGGATCATAAGAAAATTATCGGATGTGTGCTCCCGCTTCAAACAAGGACCCAATCCTGGACTTTAGTCATACCTGAACAAGACAGTCGAGCTACTAAACGTCTTCGGCGGCACCGATCTTCCCAACTTCAACTCATTCGCCACATACGCCGGCAACAATTGGCTCAACAACCGATCGGCTCGTTGATTCGCCTCCTCCAACATTCCGGTTCTCTCAGCCACCAATTTCTCCAAATTATTCGCATATTGTTCCATCATTTTTGTCATTTGATCCACTAATGATCCTTTAATGTTCAAATATGATTCAACGTTCAATTTGATGCGTCGAAGAGAGGGTCTCATTTCCGGGGTTGTGTTCCAACAGTCTTGAATCAGTGCGGTCAGATCCATGTTGAGCACTTTGTTCTGAGCAATTGTGGGTTTTACCGTTTTGGATCCATCTCTTAGCCATTCAACGAGTTCTGAAACGAGAATTATACAGTAAGATGGCTCTATTTTTAGGTTTCATTGAAAAAAAAAGGTTTTTTTCAGGAGAAAAAATTCAAATCGCCATATCTAGCTTCATTCCCAGATTCATGAGCTCTGACTTTGTTCATTCGAAAGAGCACAAAATGCTGCTCCAGATGAAACTAGTGTTCAAAACAATCGGATTTCAGAAAGTTTATTTGTTCAAGAAGAAGGTTTCAAATCGCCTTAACTAACGTGATTTTTAGTTTTACGAGCTCTATATATGCTCACTCGAAAGAGCTCACACAAAATTCTGCTTTAGATGAAGGTTGAGCTCAAAATCATAACATGCTACTCGGTTGAACAGCCTCTTCCATTTTTGTCAAATCAGAACAATTCAAACCTTCATAACTCGTTTAAACTCCCTTTTCATGAGCTCAAACCATTCTCATTCGAAAGAGCACACAATTTTGATCAAGAATAATGTTGAGATCAAAATTATGAATTCAAAAATCAATAGTTTTTTTACAGTTGATAGAGGGCAGACATGCAAAACATAGCAGGCTGCATGACCCGGCAACTGTCGGTTACTCGAATTTTTCGATTTTTGAGAAATCAACAGAGTTAAGTGGTTCAAATTTGTGACAATGTTTTAATCTGACCCACTTTGTGTTTCAGGTTGTCATAACTTTCTTTATGTTCATTCTCATGAGCTCAAACTATGCTCATTCGAAAGAGCACAAAATTCTGCTCCAGATGAAAGTTGAGCTCAAAATCAGTAGAAATCCAATGAGGGACGGCAGACATTCACAAACCATAGCAGCCTGCACAACCTGGCAAATGTTGCCTACTCGACTTTGTTCAATTTTTAAAAATCAATAGAGTTAAGTGGTTCAAATCGTCATAACTCTTTTCATTTTCATTCTCATGAGCTCAAACTATGCTCATTCGAAAGAGCACAAAATTCTGCTCCAGATGAAAGTTGAGCTCAAAATCAAAAATCAACAGAGTGAAGTGGTTAAAAGTCGATGTGCTGACAATTTTTAAAGTGACCCCATGTGTGCTTTAAATCGTCATAATTTTCTTCATTTTCACTATCATGAGCTCTCACTGTGCTCATTCGAAAGAGCACAAAATTCTGTAAAACTAGGCTTTTTACTCACCTATCAGATTGGTTCCCTCCGGGAAAGGCGTCGCCCTAAAGATAATCTCATACATCACCAATCCAAACGCATAAATATCTCCCAATTGTCTTCTCGCCGCCGTCTGACGTAACCAATCTTGATCCACCCGTCGTGTACGATTCTTCTCTCGATTCTTCAACATCTCCGGAGCCTCGTAGAGGATACTAGTAGACTGGATGGCTTGCGATTTATCATCGTCTGTGAGAAGAGCATCTTTGGATATCGCCTGTTGTTTCTCCCATCGTTCCAATGGATCAGCTATTCCGTAATCGGTTAATTTCAACATCCAGTTTCGATCGATAAGACAAGCCCAAGGAGAAAGCGAACCATGATATCCAATCATTGAAGCGTGCAAATACTCTAATCCAGCAAGAATATCCCTGATAAACGCGCCATGAAACTTCTCATCCAACTGAATATTATCATTATAAATCACATCCTGTAATGTTCCTCTTGAGCAAAACTTCCATACGAGCAACATCTCCTCTCTCTCATTCCAAACCATGCCTAAGAACGGGTTGATATTATCATGCACAGAGGTCTTCATCAATTGGAGCAATGTTTTATCGGCGCGGTTGAAGATGATTGGGCGACGTTGAGGGTATTTGTGGTAGATGGCGTGGGTGTTGGTGCCGACTATCGCGTGATTTCGGGCTCCGTAGTTCATGTTGCTCATTTTGGTGCGGGTACTTCCGAGGGAGAGCATACTTTTGAGCTGCTCTTCGTCGATGAATTGAAGATCATCGCGATAGATTCGGAAAGGCAACTTGTCCAACGCTTTCTTCTCCCTGGAAATTTATAGTTCACATAACTAAGGGTGGCCTAGAACACCAAGAGCCAACCTAGAAAACCAAACCATGGTCTAGAAAACCAAAATATGACCTAGAAAAGTGAAAAATGGCCTAGAAAACCAAACGATGGCCTAGAAAATCAAACATGACCTAGCTAGGAAACCAAGAGATGGCCTAGAAAACCCAGATATGGTCTAAAAAAACAAAACGATGGCCTAGAAAACCAAGAAATGGCCTAGAAAACCAAAATATGGCCTAGAAAACCAAGAGATGGCCTAGAAAACCAAACGATGACCTAGAAAACAATTTCATGGCTTAGAAAACCAAACAATGGCCTAGAAAACCAACAAATACTCTGGAAACCCAAGCGATTGCCTAGAAAATCAAACATGGCATAATCAGAAAACATAGAGATGACCTAGAAAACCCACCAATACCCTGAAAAAATAATGGATCAAACAATGACCTAGAAAACCAAATTATGGCCTAGTATACCACATCATGGCCTAGTAGACCGAACCATGGCCTAGTAGACCAAACAATGGCCTAATATACCAAAGCATGCCCTAGAATTCCGAATTATGACCTAATATACCAAACCATGACCTAGAAAACCAAGACATCGCCTAGAATACTAATAGGTTACCTAGAAAACTGAGAGATGACCTAGAAAAATCAACCGATGGCCTAGAAAACCAACAGGTGACCTAGAAAACCACTAGATGACCTAAACCCCTGAGCTAGTCCACTTACAAGACTTTCTGTGCAAAAAATGCAGACACTGCCGCCACAATGAACAAAAGCACCAATGCTGCTCCAATGATAATCAATGTATAGTCACATCTCTCATTCTTAAAACCACATTCCGGCTCGTCCTTTGGCATTTTTCGATCAATAGATGGCCAAAAGTCACGCATTATATCAGTGACAACGATCTCATAACATCCAGACCGATTGGCCAACCCATCACAGTTGTCCAGCATAGTTGGCTCCATATGCACCATTGGGGTGACTTGGTCAACGTTCGGACTCACGAAGAAGCCACGATACAGCGGAGCTCGCTCTGCCCGATCGTCCATTGTGATGATTCCTGAGGCGATGCCTGATGCACCCACCATTCCAACGAATTTCATCTTCCTCATGTTTTGCCACATTAGTCGACCATTCATCAGGTTCTCCGGTTTGCCAGTCTCGTTAAGGACTTTACGACCAGCTAGGGCGTAGAGCTTCAGAGCATCGAAGAGGTATAAATAACCGTAGATGTTAGCAACATCGACGTCGGCTTCAGTCAATCCAACATCCTTGATTCTTTCGAGAAATGGGCCAAGAATGGTGTTATCAAAGCTATTGACATCATCGATCTGAAATGTATAAAAGAGGTTCTATTTGGAACCTGGTAAACTTACAATAATCGCATTCGCATATTGATCCTTCACCTTCTGCATCATCGATCCATCAGTCCCTGTCCATGGCGCAATATCCTTTGCACCATCCTGTAGCCATGGTAGAATATAGGCGAATTCATTCACCGACATGCCTTGCGTATTTGCCGCCGAGAGAAACTCTTTCGAACTTTCGCGGGTGTTGGAGAAGAGGCAGATCACAATTCTAGCCGAGTTTTTCAAATCGTTCATTAGACCGGAGGCGACCATGGCTTTTTGATCGGCGCCCTCGTCGAACATGATTTTTTTGATGACCTGGACACCACGGGCGTGGAACACTTCTTCGAAGGAAACGACACGGTCATAAGCAGTGGTACCAGTGTTGGTGACAATGGCAACACGATTCCAACCATAGTGCCGGAGAAGTGCGCAAGTTGCCTCGGCGATTGAATTAGTAGTTCGCATCTAAGTAAAACTTTAGGACTTCCGGATTGAAATGAACATAAAATTTGAACTCTGTTTTTAATTTTTGAACATTTTACTATTGCACTTACAAGGGAACCTCATGAGGTATTAAACGGACTTTGGAAAGAGACCTATGTCATCTACTTTTGATTCAGCGGAAATTTCAATAACAAAACCATGATTCACTGATTTTTCGCCTAGAAAATGGTCAAAGAACAACTTTGACCCTTCATAACGTTGTTCACAAAAATCTTCGGTGGAAAAAAAATAAATCATGATGATCAGGAGTTCGTACAAAGTTATATTTTTCAGTTTGATGTCTGGAAGAAATGTGTGCTACCAAGGGAACATTATGAATGTACTAACAGACTTGAAAAATACCTATGTCTTATTTAAAGTAAAATGAGCTTGTTTTGCAACTGAACAATTAGAAGCGGGATGTTGATTAGCATAAAGAAACTGTATCAGATGACATAGGTCTACTTCAAAAGTCTGTTAGCACCCTCATAATGTTCCCATGTTAAAATCGTTGTCATGCAGTTTGAACATTATTTGATACCTGTTCTCAAAATTTTTTGGCTGAAAACCATGAAATTTAGCTCGGCTCATCTCAAAAACGCTTGAAAACTTCATTTATTTCTACCATAAACGTTCAAAATATTCAAGATTTTAGTTCTAACATTGTGAAAAGTTGATTAACAACACATTCAACTGTTCACAATACTTTTCTAAAGTTAATTTGCTCTTTGCTGACCGAATCCAAACACTCAAGCAAAATCACTGGATATTATATCAGAACAATTACAAACAGTAAAAAAAAACATACTTGAAAGAGTATATTGGAACAATTGAATAAGTTTCTGGGACAGAAAATAGCCAAAACCCTATTTTTGGTGGGGGTGTCCTATCTTTATTGGGTGGTCAAAAATTGAAGTTTTTTAGCCTAACATAGACCGGAATCTTCAAATGACACCAAAATTGGCACACGGGGGTTTTTTCACATGCCAAATCGATTGGCGTTCACAGATTTTCTCTATCGTTTTCGTTTTTCAATAAACCTCAATAAAGATAGGGGTGCCCTATCTTTATTGGGCGCAGACTTGAAAAAGACCTATGTCTTATTTAAAGTAAAATGAGCTTGTTTTGCAACTGAACAGTTAGAAGCGGGATGTTGATTAGCATAAAGAAACTGTATCAGATGACATAGGTCTACTTCAAAAGTCTGTTAGCACCCTCATAATGTTCCCTTGTTAAAATCGTTGTCATGCAGTTTGAACATCATATTTTTTGTGCAATAAATTTCATACTCGTATGGATCTCATATACATCTCACACAGCTAGAATCCTATCTTGGAATAGTCATTTTCAGTCAAGTCATAGCTGAAACTCTAGAAATGATCCCTAGTGTTTGAAATTTAAACTATCTCTCATAGTTTACGTTTCAAGAATACAATTAGATCTTAGTTTCAAATTCCCCACAATTCGGTAATGGTGTTCTGGAAGTTTATAAGTTTTTGAATCACTCAACTACTAGGTAGTGTGAACAATTATGGTCGCTCTATTTTCGGGTAGTCTAAAAAACAAACTCAGAATTCACATGTATCACAAAAAAATATACTAGTTGTTAACACAAAAGTGTTCGAATTGTTCAAGAAGACCCTTTCTTCTCACCGAAATCCTTGCCAACGTCGGATACGCGCTCTTATCCACCAAATTGTTCGACGACGCCATATACCCAATAATCGGGATATTCCAAAACGCCGCCATTCTCGCCACAGCATCCATTTCCGCATTACAATAGGGTCCAATGAAGATTTTCACCTTTTGCAAGTGATACATGTCAGCAGCCACAGCCACACCTTCATAAGATTCACCACATCCATTTTGAGAGATTATTCTGAACTCGATTAAGGATGAGTTGGCTCTTCGAGAGGGGAACTTACTCAATATCAAAGTCGTCGCCAAGAATGCCCTCATCTCGCAAAGATTTATGAGAAACTTCCAAAATCTTGACATCATTCCGAAGTGCACCAATTGCACCAATATGTCCGAGTTTGATCCGTAACTTCCCGTTGGAATCGTAGAGCCCATCAGAGGAATTGGCGAGCACCAAAGGGTTGGTGTTAGGCGTAGTACCGGAGCTAAAATGTTGCTCATCATCGGTCCCATTATTAGCGAGAATTCGCTCGGTTTCTTGGGACCATACTACCAATGGAAGTAGTAGGAAAAATATCCAGAACATGAGATTTTTTTTTTTTTTTTTGATAGAAATATTATTAGTAATAAAGTAATAAAAATGGCAAAGAGGAGTGGTGACTTCAATAAGCCGAAAGCCGATTTAGCTGAGAAAAAGAGTACGGTAGATTATTTTCCAATCATCTAATGGATGTTGAGAAGATTTAGAAATTATATTTTATATAAAAATATATGTTTTTATATAAAATTGAGAAGATTAGAGGGTTTACGGTGGCTCAGAAGTGAGTCGGGGTATTTTATGAAAATTGAAAAAAGTGCGAGGGAGATGCTGAATTCTTTTGAAGATATTGGATAATTTCAAGAAAAATCACGAAAGTTTTTGTAAATCTCTTATGTGAACAGGGATATTTGGGATTTGAGGTTTGAGAACAAAAATTGATGGTTTATGGTTCCTTTCCCTATTGAAGAACCTATTCGCACTTCAAAACTGGTGCAAATTTCGAATTTTAAGACCAGAATATGGGCTCGAAGCTAAAATATGCTGAAAGTGTTCTAGACTGTCTAAATATATTCAGGACAACAATTATCCTATAGAAAAAATGATATACCATCTCTTTTAGTTGCTATTTTTCCAGCATTTTTGGTATTTTTTGTGTGAACTTCAAGGCTGACAATTAGGCACTAGGAATCGCGATTTGTGAAAATGAAAAACGGCATGTTGATCAGCGTTCAAAAACCTATCGAATGATATAAGTCTCGCCGAAAAAACTCAATATTTTTTCACGAATTTTCGAGTTTACTATGTTCTCGGGGAAAAAACGGCAAGCGTGTCGCAAGGCTTTTCCCTTGTCGCAAACTTGCGACACATTTTTTCTGGCGCAAGGGTGTCGCAAGCCGTGCAGTAGTTTTGCTGCTAGATGTCGCAAAGCTTGCGACTATTGGCGCAAGAACACCGCAAGCCTTGCGACAGCCGAATGTCACAAGTTTGCGACAAATTGCCGCAAGTTTGCGACAAACTGTCGCAAGCTTGCCGATTTTTCCCCGAGTTAAGCAAAATAAAAAAAATAGTTCATCATTATTATTATTATCAATAAATACAATATAAACATGGAGGTCATGAGTTTGGCACTGAATGGAAAAAGTGAAAAACCGGAAAGATCACAGAGACAGGAAAAAAATGGAATATATTCAAGCAACAAATTTAGACAACTTCACTTCGACTTGGTCTGACTGGCGGTACATCGCTCGCAAAACTCGAATCATCGCTGAGAGGAGTGTACGGTTTGCGAAGTGACGATTCTGCAAAAAATCGATAATTTTCCTAGAATTACCGCATGATGATGATGGTGGTGAAAAGTTTTGGTGAAATACGTCATGCTAGGGGGCTCCCAACTGAACCAATCAATAAAGAGAGAGACTTACTCAAACAGAGGTGAAGTAATGATGGTCTTCTAAAGGATCTACAGGGTTTTTGTCAGGGGTAAAGAGTAGTTTGGTGTATGTACTTACTTATTGGTTGTGGTGGGAGCATTGGTGGTCGATTGGCGGAGCCATTGGATTGTGGAGAAGGTTCTCGAAGAGGCTCACGGTCATCGAACGATTGCTTGAATGTTGTCATCTCTTTCTCGGTTGATTGGCGGCGTCTAAAAAATCAAATATAAATCGATCATGTTCGCTCTAACGCTAATTTTGTGTAGTTCTCTCGGAGAAGATGCACTAAGGTTTTTTTTGAAGAAAAAAAACTTATATTCAAACACACAAAATTGATTTGAAATCAGTGAAAAATAAAGAAACACACATGTTCGCTCCATTGATAACTACTCGTGTAGTTCTCTCGGAAAAGGTGCAATGATGTATTTTTTTTTTTTTTTAGAAAATTAAGGTTTGAGTTCATAATAATTTGAAGTTGCGTTAGAAAACACATAAATCGATTTAAAATTAGAGAAACAAGCATGTTCGCTCCACTGCTAATTCTGTGTAGTTCTCTCGGTGAAGATCCAATTTTACTTGTGTAGCTCAGTCGGGCAGTTTTTTTTATTCAAAAATCGTATTTTTAAAATTGAAAACTAGAATTTTCGCTCTACTGCTCGGGGAAAAATCGGCAAGCTTGCGACAGTTTGTCGCAAACTTGCGGCAATTTGTCGCAAACTTGCGACATTCGGCTGTCGCAAGGCTTGCGGTGTTCTTGCGCCAATAGTCGCAAGCTTTGCGACATCTAGCAGCAAAACTACTGCACGGCTTGCGACATCCTTGCGCCAGAAAAAATGTGTCGCAAGTTTGCGACAAACTGCCGCAAGCTTGCTTTTTTTTTTTAAAGATTTTTTTTTCGTTTTTTTTTGAAGTTTTAGAAAGGATTTTTAACTAGAAAATTAGTTTAAAATTTCAATACAAAAAATTTGCTAGTTTTGTGTAGTTCTATTGAACAACATCACTTTTTCCATTTTTTGTCAAACTCACTTGAAACAAATGACCGCGACAGATACGCAAAGCAAAATTGCCCAAATAAACATGATCAAAATCAAGATAATGGCGCCAGTTCTCCATCCACTTCCAACAAATCCGGCCTCCTTCGGGTCCAACACTCCTCCATTAGCATCTTGACAATAAGTGCCCTCTCTCACACCCCACGGACATCTCTTACATCGATCAACTTGTCCATTCGACACATATTCACAGATCGAATAATATCCAGTCGAGTTGGATATACATTGAGCAATGGTGGATGTGATGGTGGATTTGGTGCATGAGAGATCACAAGCGGGTCCGATGAGAGTGCCGGCACATGAGACGGAGAAGGAGAGGGACAGAGAGGTGCCCAGGAGTTTTCCTTGATACGTTCGTTGATTATTCATGTTCTGAACACCGTCAACGGCTGGTAAGGTGTCTAGCAAAGGGATGACAAAGGTGTCAACGTGGGTGAGAGCCTCAACCTTGACAAGGGTTCCACTTTGGGTTATAACTGGGCCGAGATGATGGGCGAATACATCAATAGCCGCTGGCTTTGATGGCAACTTCATCACATATGTCTGACTCCAAGTAGCCTGTGTTGACTGGGGAAGTTGACCATTTTCCAGGTAGACAAAGTCACTCATCTGATATCGAACCGATTCGCTGTAACGGAAAAAAATATTTGATGTATGAAAAACAACTAGAGCCCTCACTCTGCCGTCGATACAATAAACGTGAATGAAAAATAGCATCTCGGCGTTGTCGTTAACACACTACACGTGCCAGTCGGGCAAATACACGTGTTACTATTTGGCAACACCGAATTCGGATTGGAATATCCTTTAAGTTGGAATTGTATAGTGACACCCCCGTTGGCGTTGGTGGATGGTGATTGGGTGGTGGTGGCGTTGACCACGGCGTTGTAGTAACCATTCTGATTGGATGAGGATCCCCACGAGTTTTGCATATTGTTATTGTTGTTGGTGTTGGTGTTGCCATAGTTGTTTTGTGAAGAAGACTGGAATGAAAAAAAAAACGTTTCAAATGGACTTCCTATCTGAACCTATGTGAGCTTATCTTCACCTATCTTCACCCATATAGACTTATCTGGACCTATCTCCACAAATCTATGCTTACTTAGACTTATCTGAACATATCCAGACCCAAATGAACTTACACTACCGCCCATTAACTAACACAATTTCATATTTTTAATCATAACTCTGCTTGTCCAATCGACCTCCAAACTTTTTTCTAGGTTTTCAGAGGTCGTCTCTAACGCCTGGACATGTTCAAATTTGTTGATATTTTTGGTACCAAAAACTATCTGAACCTATTGGAACCTATCTAGACCCTTTTTGAACTCACCCCATATCCAGTATTCTGTTGATATTGATTATTTTGATTCGTGTTCTGATTCTGATTCTGATTATATCCATTACTATTATAATTATACTGCGATGAAACCAGCAACACCCCAAATATACTAGACAATATACCAAATCTGGTGATCATTTTTGTCGAAATCTGCAAAAATGACCTTTTTTTCGACATATCGAAAAAAAAACAACAAAGATTTCGAAAATGGATAAGATGTCCTCGAAAAATGAGAAATAATGTCATTATGTATGTATATATTAATATATATCGCCTCCTCTCAAGTTTTCTTTTGTTTGAACATGTGAAAATTTGTTGTGCGGGCGGCGGCGGGATTTTGAAGGAATGCGGGATAATTGGCTCATTTTTGAAAAGAACAGGTCATCGGGAAAAGTTTTAATTAAAATTAATTTTGAAGCAACTTTATTATTGTTAGGTTGAGACAAAAAAGAAAAAATTGGCGATGGTGAGAATCGAACCCACGACTCTTGCATGGACGGTAAGCATCAACGTTACCTACTGAACCAGCTGGACGACGAAACCAAAGGGGGACTATTGCCGGGATATGGTTCACAGTTTTTTTTTGAACCCCTAAATTCGCAAAATCAAGAAAAAATTCCAGAAACCAGTCAATGATACTCATAGTACTCAAGTCTACGAAAAAAAGGTAAAAGTGAGAAGGGGTTAGAATTTCAACACTCCTCGAAGAAGAAAAAAAAACGTATGTATGTAGGTAAACATTGAAAGAAAGAAAAAAGAAATCGATAACAATAAGCAAAAATGTATTCTATGCAAATATTGGAATTCGAGATAAGCAATTCTAAATATGACTCATAGAGTGAGTCATTGGCAGGAGTTCTAAAATAGGCATCGTGGGAGGAAGTCAAAAAAAAAAGAAAGAAAAAACAAATAGCCGTGGGAGGGGGCCGAACCCGCGACATTCGCGTGGACGGTAGGCGGCGATGGTAACCGCTACACCACGTAGCTGTTGGGATAAGGAGGACCATTAGCCAAGATATCTCTCACGTTTTTTTCTTCAAAAAATAATTTTCCATGCACAGAAAAAATCAATAAAACTATTGTTATCATCGCAAGACAGACAACCGTCCAACAAAAAAATAATAATCAAAAAAATTTGAAGTGTACGAAAAAAACATAAAAGCGGAATGGAAACGCAAATAACCAGAAAGAGAGAAGGGGGCACAAAAAGTAAATAATGAGCCATACATTAAAGAGCTACACTAAGTAAGTTGACACTTTTTTAATTTGATAGAAAAAAACAATTTAAAAACGGTTTTTTTTCTGGGAAAGACAGTATTTTCTGAGAAATGGAACCCTACTACAAGTATTAGTAATTAACATGATACCCCAAGGTCATGCTTCTTATTGTTTTCCGGATATATATTATATTTATTTATGTACATTACGATTATGGTGTAATTGAGGGTATTTTATGAGTGGGAAGGAGGGAGGGGATCTTCGCGCACTTGAGGAAATACAGATTTTCTTAAAGGGACATACTACTTTAGGGTTCTTTTAAAGGGACATATCAATTTAGGGTTCTTTTAAAGGGACATATCAATTTAGGGTTCTTTTAAAGGGACATATCAATATAGGGTTCTCTTAAAGGAACGTACTACTCTAGGGTTCCCTTAAAGGGACATATTACTCTAGTGTTCTCTTAAAGGAAAATATTATTTCAGGTTTTTTTGAAGGGACATACTACTTCAGGGTTCTCCTAAAGGGACATATTACCTTAGGGTTCTCTTAAAGGGACATATTACCTTAGAGTTCTCTTAAAGGGACATATCACTTTAGGGTTCTCCCAAAGGAACATATTACTGTACGGTTATTTTAAAGGGACATAACAATTATGAGTTCTCTTAAAAAGACATATTACTTTGGGGGTCTCTCAAAGGGAAATATTACTCTAGAATTTTCTTAAAGAGACATATTATTTGAGAATTCTCTTGAAGGAACGTAAGGGTTCTGCCAGAGGAACATACTACTGTACGGTTTTCTTAAAGGGACATACCAATTTCGGGTTCTCTTAAAGGAACATAGAAAGGTATAAACTCCCCTTTTTTGATAACCAGTAAGATTCAGAAGTTTTCTATGGTATTGTAAATGTTTACGACAAAACGGAAAAATTATACAATACCAAAATCAATAATGAAAATATGAATATTCCGTTTCTTCCCAGCACAGTATATTCAAAAAAGGAACAACAAAAATAGCCAAAAAAAAAAACAATAAATGATTCATCGTCGAAATTTTTGGATGGTTTCTTCTCTTCGCAGCTTTTTGTACAATAATAGATTGTACACAATCATAAAACCAAATATTTGGGAGAAGAATGATAGCAAAAAGGGGGGAGACCACATGCAAATGTGTGTTTACTTTTTGGCGCACATCTATTTAGTATTTCGAACTATGTATGCATGTACAATTGGTGTTGACAACGAAAAGCAACGACAAATAATTAAGAAGGGATGGGGGGGGGGGGGGNGGGGGGGTAGACAAATATTGTCATGGGAATGATTTTGGGACCGACCGGAAGGGGAAATTAATCAATATTTTGGATGTGAGATCAACAACTTGAGTGTAGGTGTCGAGAACCCTAGCTTCAAAGTTCTGAACACGTTCCAGGACAAATTTTGGGTCTAAATATCAAATTGGACCTATCTGGGATAGATTTGAATCAACATAAAGTTAATTAGTTCTTTTCCTAGACCACTCTAGGCCTATCTGTACCTACTTGGAATCATTTGGACTTATGTGAACCTAACCGGACCTATCTGAACATGACTGGACCTATCTGAACCTAACTAGACCTATTTGAACCTAACTCGACCTATCTGGACCTAACTGGATCTATCTGAACCTAACTGGACCTATCTGAACCTATCTAAACATAACTGGACCCAACTGGACCTATCTGGACCTATCTGAACCTAACTGGACCTATCTAGACTTATTTAGACATATCTGGACCTAACTGAACCTAACTGGACCTATCTGGACCTAACTGGATCTATCTGAACCTAACTGGACCTAACTGGATCTATCTGGACCTAACTGGATCTATCTGAACCTAACTGGATCTATCTGGACCTAACTGGACCTAACTGGACCTATGTGGACCTAACTGGATCTATCTGAACCTAACTGGATCTATCTGAACCTAACTGGATCTATCTGAACCTAACTAGACCTATTTGAACCTATCTAAACATAACTGGACCCAACTGGACCTATCTGGACCTATCTGAACCTAACTGGACCTATCTAGACTTATTTAGACATATCTGGACCTAACTGAACCTAACTGGACCTATCTGGACCTAACTGGATATATCTGAACCTAACTGGACCTAACTGGATCTATCTGGACCTAACTGGATCTATCTGAACCTAACTGGATCTATCTGGACCTAACTGGACCTAACTGGACCTATGTGGACCTAACTGGATCTATCTGAACCTAACTGGATCTATCTGAACCTAACTAGACCTATTTGAACCTAACTCGACCTATCTGGACCTAACTGGATCTATCTGAACCTAACTGGACCTATCTAAACCTATCTAAACATAACTGGACCTAACTGGACCTATCTGGACCTATCTGAACCTAACTGGACCTATCTAGACTTATTTAGACCTATCTGGACCTAACTGAACCTAACTGAACCTAACTGGACCTAACTGAACCTAACTGGACCTATCTGGACCTAACTGGATCTATCTGAACCTAACTGGACCTATCTGGACCTATCTGAACCTAACTGGACCTATCTAGACTTATTTAAACCTATCTGGACCTAACTGAACCTAACTGGACCTATTTGAACCTAACTCGACCTATCTGGACCTAACTGGACTTCTTCTGCAGTAGTATACCAATTTATTTCAGGCTATGTCACGCTTTTTACTTGCCGACATTCTGCGGGTTCTGCCAATGGCTTTACTTCATGCTCACTCTTGTCTCCCCGATTAGGATCAGTGTCCATCGACGAAAAACACACCAAACTTGAGAATGATTTATGACCTAAACATACACAATAAACAGACAAATTCATGGACATGTTCGCTACTTTCTCATCTTTTCATTACCAAACCACATTTCTCCCCCCACATTGATTGTTTTTCTTGGATTTCTTCTAATTCTTCTGATTTTTTTATCGACCTCCATGTTCTTTGTAAGGGTAACAAACAAAGAAGCTAAAAAGCAAGCGTGGTTCAGTGGTAGAGCTCTTGCTCGCGGTTCGTGAGGTGAGGGGTTCGATTCCCTCATCAGCAGGTTTTCCTTTTTTTTTTCTTTTCTTCTCATAACCGTTCCATGAAAGACAATAAATTGAAATTATGAGAAAAAGCTTTTTTTTTCTCCTTCCCGCGCCGTGAAATGATCATAGATTAATTGTATATAATACTATCATGTCAATCACCCAGTGTTCTTTTTCCCCATCCAATTGAGGTTCACGCCTTCCCCCAAAGATGTGTTCCTAATTTTTTTCTTGGCTTGGCCGCTGACGAATTTCGAATTCGAAATGTTTTCGTAGATCCTTATCTACTTCGCTTGTTCTGTTCAAAAACACTTCAAACACCTTTTTGGTTGTTGGTTGTGTGTGTGTGTCCTTTGTATAAGTACTCTCTTTTCTTCGAATTTGTGGTTTTTTGAATTTTTTTTCGTTATAGGATGACCTAGATGTTTCAAGATTTTTTAAAGGAATTTTGATTCGAAAATAATCTGTAATTTGTTGAGGTGTTTGTGTTCCGTTGGGTTCAAGGACAATAATCTTGATTTTTCGAACTCTAGAGAAACTGTAAATAAATCTGTGGAAAAAAACTTTTGTATACTGTTGGTTATATTGACATAACTTGGCTCAAAATGATCCGCTTGGGCTCATATTTTGAGCAGAATTTTTAGACTAACACTATCAGCCAAAATTCAATTAGTAACACGCGCTCTACTGCTAATGTCATATTATTTCGATCAGAGTGGAATTTTCGGTTGATTTTCATGTCAGAATCGAATTCTACGGGTCGAATAATCCTATAGATGATTTTAGCATCATTTGTGAATCTCTGGTTTTTGAGAAATTTCGTGTTGAAAAATGATACTACAGTTACCCATTGCCAGAGATTGAATTCTGGCTAATATTTCATTCTGAAAATATAACGAAATTAAACATTTTTTTCCAGATATCATTCTTCAAAAACTGGAACTCTTTTTTGCAAAATATGGAACCAGAGCTATACCGTATCTTATCACCAAAGGTCAAATGTTCAAATTCCGCGCCAATTTCAAATACCCATTAAAACAATTGCGTCAATAACAAGACAATTTGTCTCACTTCAGATTTTTTCTTCCACTTTTTAAATTCGAATTACCTCATCTTTTTGTTCAATGTTCATTCATTCGCCGCCTTTCAAACATTCCTCAAAAATTTAGAAAAAAGTGTTAGACAACACTTCCCCCTTTCAAGAAAAAAAAAGGTCATATGAAATTTTTTTCTGTCGCGATTTTATCTCACTTCAATATATACTGTGTTTCTTGATCATCCCCCAATTTCCTCATTTTCAGTAAAAAAAAAATCATGAATTCCTATGTCACCTCACTTATATTCTTAATAACCTGCCTCAACCTGGGAAGTTCAAATGGTTTCTCAAGAAAAAAGAGCTTCCAAAATCGATATTCCGACTTCGTACCCCCAGATATACCATGCGAATTACCTGCGATCACTTATCGATTGCCTCAGGAGATTCAAGAGAAGTGAGAATCAGAAGTTTTCTAAATAAGAAAGGGGTTTTTTAGGATTCTGGAAATCTGGAAAGATCGTGAGCAGAAGAAAAATTGTTGGATTGAGATGACGAAGAGTAGACATTTGTTGTTATCAATGTCAGCAAAGGAGCGAGCTGATATATTTAAACCAACAAAGGAATGTGAGGTCAGTTTAAAGGGACATATTACTCTAGGGTTCTCTTAAAGGGACATATTACTTAAGGGTTCTCTTAAAGGGACATATTACTCTAGGGTTCTCTTAAAGGGACATATTACTTAAGGGTTCTCTT
>LR550397.1:38788-49528 GCA_900536415.3 Caenorhabditis sp. 38 MB-2015 | reverse complement strand
TGGGTACCCATAATTTTGGGTAGTTGGCGGGGGAGACCCCCGCCGACCCCCCTTCTTTACAGGGGGCCCTACGGGCCCCCTATCTCCCTCAAAAATCAGCTATATGTTTACCCACACACACAAAAATTGTCTTCTGGTCCGCCGATTATTTGGTGCGCGGTAACACGCGCACCTGCTCAACAGATGCTCGTCTCTCTGCGCACTCCACCCCTTCGCCATACTATCTCGCCCAGTTTGACCGCCCGTGACACGGTATGTTTATGATTAATGATGCGATCAGGGGGGGGGGAGGGGGTAATCCGATATTTTCCGGCCAGGGCAGGAGCACAGGATAAACATTGGAACATGTTTCTTCCGAGGGTACCCCTCAAATTTTTTGGTACCCTTTTTCACTATCTAGGTTAAAAATCAAAAAAACAGTTTTTTCTTTTTCGTGTGAATCGCATAAAAAAGTTCACAGGGCGAGAGAGTGAGAGACGCAGAGAGGTTAGAGATAAAGAGATCTGGATCGGGATAAAAACGCCTTCGGGATAGAAGGAAGAATGAATTTATGAGGCCGTGCGCAAGATTTTCGCGGATTCCTGAGGAGGGGGGGCCTGCGGGGGTCTCACCCGCAAACCCCTCATTGGTTAGTTGGCGGGGGGAGACCCCCGGCCTGCTCCCCTTCTCAAGGGCCTATCAGAAAGGGGGGGGGGCCTGCGGGGGTCTCCCCCGCAAACTGCCCAAAACCCTATATTTTGGGGTAGTTTGCGGGGGAGACCCCAGCCGGCCCCCTTCTTTACAGGGGGCTCTACGGGCCCCATGCAAATTCAAAGATATTCAAATTTTCCTGCTTCCTCCCTTCTCTCTTCCCTCTCTCACACACAACACACAAAAAAAAAACAGGCGCGAAAATGAGGCGGCCAGTGTACATGTGACTCCGCCCACTTCTCCATCTCTACCCCCGCACCCTCCTTAGTTCATACACTATCTCCCCGCCGTACTCTTCCCGTTGTGTGAGTGCCCGCACACGCCAAACCACCACCCTCACATACACATAGACACACTATCATCCAATTTGGCCGGTTGTTTGTGGCCTGCGCCGTTGGGAGGGCGACGACGACGCCATTTTGGCGCTTTTTTCAAATTTTTTGGGTTTTGGCGGGTGGTGGGAAGGGTACTGTAGATTGGTGGGTACTTGTGGGAAGTTACTTGGGGTCGTTTTAGGCCATCTTCGGATAAGGGTACTTTGATTTTTATTGAGGGGAACCTTGTTTGTTGTTTACTCTAGATCACCCCGGGACTACTGTAGGATCTAGTGGGTTACTGTAAGATTTCAGAAAAGGTACTGTAGGTCGTTTTACGATGTTATAATAGATATAAAGCAAATTTCCTCTCACCTTTTTTGATTTTTTAAATATTCATTGTGAGATACTGTAGATGCTTCTAGGAGTACTGTAGGTTGTAATAGGTTACTGTAGAACGTATTAAGGTACTGTAGATGATTTTGGGATTTGTAGTAGAAAAACTGTCGCTTGTTTCTTAACCCCTTTTTTACTTATATTTTCTTGTTGAATCTTTGAATATTGTTCTTTATTGGGTACTATAGTTTGACCCAGGTTACTGTAGGTTCACCTAGGAGTACTGTAGGTTCTATTGGGCTACTGTGGAATTTCAGAACGAGTACTGTATGTAGGTGATTTTGAGGTGTTAAAGTAGTCTTAACCCCTTTTTTATTTTCATTTTTTTGTTTAATCTTTGAATAATGTTCTTTATGAGGTACTGTAGTTTGACCCAGGGTACTGTAGATTTCTCACAAGGTACTGTAGATGTGTCAAAAATATTACTGAACTTATGACCCGTTTTTTCCAAGTAAAGAAGTACTGTATACCTTAGACCTACAGTACTCTCGGGTACTGTAAGTTTTCTTGTTTTTCATTGCGCTGTCAAATTTTTATCATATTTACCTTGTTTTTGCCCTTGGAAGTGTACTAAACTTGGATCACCATCCCTTACAGTACCCCCATGTTCTTTATTTGCAGAATGAATCTATACGGGTCACCAATGTTCACCGCGGCGTTCACCGTGGAAGCCAACAAAGAGAACATACCGCCCGGAGCACGAGCATTCGAAGATGTCAAAGAGCCCATTGTGCTGCCCACACCACGTGGCACCCATGCATACACCAACAATACCCCGACACCCAAACCATCGCCAGCCACGTCACAACGATCGGATACATCGTTTTTTCCTGGTAAGTGATTAGAAGAGAACGGAGCTCTTTTTTTTTGGCGGGAAAGGGTCAACGCTGATAAGAATGTGTATAGTTGTTGTTTATCAGCGATGAACGCGCAAAAAATGAGGTTTTTTGGGTGTTTGTACTGATAAAATGGAATGGACAATTGTATACAAATAGAGAGTTAGATGGACATGGATTATAAGTACTATATCGGGGAAATAGTTAGTTTTCATCGTCAGAATGGGTTAAATTTTGCAATTTTTAAGTTAGAAAAGTGTGAAATCCGTATTTCTAAAAGGATTTAGCAATTTTCAATGTGATTTTCAAATTTTTCAGAAAAATTCAATATTTTAGACACCCATATTGACAAGGTTTGGGTGAAATTTTGATTTGGGGGTACTGTAGGGGTCCTACAACGAAGTATCCGAAAGTCATTAGAACCAGATGAATATGGGTGTCTAAAAACTTGAAATTCTACACAAAATCCGGAAATCGCAATGGTTTTTTAAGAAAAATTCGAAATTCCCATGAATTATGTGATTTCTGGGTTGAAAACTAACGAAACAGGTATTTCTAAGCGATGTAAACCAATTTAGGTGTGATTTTTGACACTTTGAGGTTTTTTCAAATTTTTAGATACCCATAATGATAGGGTTTGAGTGAGTTTTTTGATTCGGGAATTCTGTAGGGGTCCTACAACGAAAAATCAAAACATAGTCAGAAACACGTGGATATGGGTGTCAAAAAGCTCCAAATTTTATGGAGAATTCAGAAATCACACAGGCGTACTCTGAAAATGGAAAATTCCAGACTCTCCAGCAGTAAACACCTCCGCCGACGAAGCTGACGACGATCTCGAAGCAACATCGCGCAAAGAAAAATCGCTAGGTCTCCTCTGTCAACGATTCCTCATCGCCATGAACGAAGAAACCCAATCAAATGGTACAAATGAGGTTCATCTGGAGACAGTAGCCCGCAAAATGAGTGAGTTTCAGCCTTTTTTGAGCCAAAATCTAACTGAAAATTGTGTTTTAGGTGTTGAGAAGCGTCGAATTTATGATATTGTTAATGTGATGGAAGCGCTGGACGCAATGTCAAAGACCAACAAATCATATTATCAATGGCACGGACTCGATAAACTGCCCAAATTGATGCTAGACCTTCAGACAGAAGCCATCCAAGAAGGTCTACCTGAAAGAGTTCTTCGGGTCGAGCAAGCCATGTGCTCATTCACAGAGCTCTCCGCTGCCAAGTCATCCTCATCCTTCTCCACTAAAGAAGGTCTAGTCGGCACATTCCTCAGCTCACCGTGTACTTCTCGCGAACAACATCCGGAAACTATGAAACCGGCGAAATCGGAGCGTTCGCGAGTCGATAATCGCGATCGACAAGGTCGCAACTCGCTGGCTCAACTATGTCGCCGCTTTTTGATGGTTTTGTTGAGCAATCCGCGAAATATTCGCAAGGTGTCGCTGGATGTCGCGAGCACAGTTTTGATTAAAGATCCGGAGACGGAAGGATTTGAACCGCCGAGCCGGAGCAGATGTAGAAGACTTTATGATATTGCGAATGTGCTAGTTGCTCTGGGGCTCATTAAGAAGGTTCATTATTTATTTGGCACTAAGAAGATTCCACTTTTTGTGTATTGTGGACCTGAACCAGATGGTAAGTGTTTTTCGAGAAAATTTTTGAAATCAGCATGAAATTACGCGTTTTTAGACACCTATATTTATGTGTTTTCAACAATTTTCACATTTTTCGTTGTAGGATCCCTACAGTACCCTCCAATTGCAAAATGGAGGAAAACCTACCAATACGGGTGTCTGAAATCATGAAATTTTATGAAAAACCTGAAAATAACAGTCATTTTTGAAGAAAACACCCGAAAGTCACGATTCTATGTTTTTTGAGATCAAAAATGTTACATAAACTTAAAATTTTCAGGTTTTGTGAGCTATCGATACTTTTTTCGGTATCTCCGTGAAATTTCGAGTTTTTCGACACCCATATTCATCGATTTCTAATAAAATTCAGATTTTTCGTGGTAGGACCCATATAACGACTTAAAATCCAATTTTTATCCATAATATATCAATATGGGTGTCTAAAATCATGAAATTTCGTGAAAAATCTGATAATCACACCTATAGACGGTGAAACTGTCCAGAAACTTCAATTCCAAGAGTTTCGACTTAAAAAAGGTTTGGATTTTTGAAGAAAATCTATCAAATTAGGTGTCTAAAAACTCGAAATTTCACGAAAAATTCGAAAATAAACATAATTTTTCCAGTAAACGCTGAATTTGACGTCTACCAATCCATCGAGAAGCTCCTCTCCACCCCTCAATCCACCCCAGTCACACCAACAATCAAAGCCACAACCGACAAAATAGTTCAACAATTAGCAGTTTTTGGCAAACGTTCAAGTTCTGATAATCAACTCGCGTCCACAAATAGGCAAACTCATAAAATGCCAAAAATCAAGTGAGTTTTAATGCCCAAAATGGCCTCAAATACAGTAATAATTGCAGAACTGAGCCAACTACAGTACCACTTTCACCTCATAATTCGTCGCTGATGATGTTTGCGGAATTGGCGGCAGCGGAAAGTTTAAGAATGCAAAACTCGCCGATCAGAAATATGATGTTCCCGGCGTTTATGAATCATCCTATCAGGCCAACATGCTCAACTTTACCATTTGCTAGAAATTCTCCAAAAAAAGTGAGTTTTTCCGACTTTTCATAGTGATTTTCGAATTTTTCAAAGAATTTCACGATTTTAGACACCCATATTGATAGGGTTTTGATAAATTTTTGATTGGAGGGTACTGTAGGGGTCCCACAACGAAGAAAACAAAATTTCTCAGAATTTAATGAATATGGGTGTCAAAAAACTCGAAATTTTGTGTAGATTTTGAAAATAAACTCCATACTCATTGAAAACGCCTGGATATTTAAAAATACCAAAAAAATCGCACTGAAAATGTCGAAAAACGTTCAAAAACGATGTTTTCGAAGATTTTCACTAAGTTTCATATCGGTCTCTGGATTTTTCAAAAATTTCATGATTTTTGACACCCATACTGATAAGGTTTTGATGAATTTTTGATTTGAGTGTGTTCAGGGGGTCCTACCACGAAAAAACCAAAAATTTTCGGAATTGCATGGATATGGGTGTCAAAAAACTCGAAATTTTGTGTAGAATTTGAATAAGATAATGTGAAGCTCAGAAAACCAACAGATTTTCGAATACACGACAATTTTATTGATAAAATCGATTTTTGCAGCCTCATTTCCCATCGCCAGCACCAATGAAACATTCGATGTCCAACATCCTCTCTCCCTCCACCATCGCCAACGATTTCAATCCACCAATACCCGCCCAGAGAAGCACCGTACTCTTGGACCACACCACAACCTCACCCTTCCAATTGGTGCAACCACAAAAGAAGTCCAGAGAAAAGTAAGTAGTACGCACGCGCATATGGCGCATCTTGTGTAACACACCGTTGCGCAACAACGCAAGAGTTTTGTTTGTTGCGCAACGCGTGTTTGGGTGCATCCCTTCACACCATGGCTCTCAATTATATCTATGTCGTCATAGGCCCCTTCTCGCGCATATTGCGCAACTTTGCCTATTTGCGCATCTCTTGAGAAAATTGCGCAATTCCTCCAAAGAGCTACCAAATGTTCTTTTTTATAGTTTTTTTTGTCGGCATATAAAGGGACCTGAAAGGGGGCCTAAACGGGGACCTAAAAGGGGTTCTAAAAGAGGACTTAAAAGGGGTCCTAAAAGGGAACCTGAAAGGGGACCTAAAAGGGGAGTTAAAAGGGGACTTGAAAGGGGACCTAGTAGGGAACCTAGAAGGGGACCTAAAAAGGGTCCTTAAAGGGGACCTAAAATGGGACCTAAAAGGGGTTCTAAAAGAGGACCTAAAAGGGTCCTAAAAGGGAACCTGAAAGGGGACCTAAAAAGGGACCTAAAAGGGGAGTTAAAAGGGGACTTAAAAGGGGACCTAAAATAGGTCCTAAAAAGGGACCTAAAAGGGGTCCTAAAAGGGGACCTAAAAGGAGACCTAAAAGGAGACCTGAAAGGGGACCTAAAAAGGGACCTAAAAAGGGACCTAAAAGGGGACCTATTAAAAAATGTTTTTTTCAGGAAAGTCTTCGGTCAAATTCAAAATTATCAATAATTAGGATCCAATTCATTGCTAGTCTTGTCCGGTAAATTTTAAATTTTAAAAAGTTCCAAATAGATTTATCTATTTAATCATGTTCCTTTAAAGTACTGTACTTTTTGTAAACTCCAATGTGTATTATTAAAGTTTATTGTTTTTGTCATAAATATTCGATTAATTCCATATTTTTGTGATTTTTTCCATATGTTGATCTTGGGTCTCGCGTTGGCTTGTCAAACTGGATATACTTCGATTTCGCTGATTTTTAATGTGACGGAGAGTTGCGCAGAGAACTACTGGTAGACTTATACATGCGTAGGGTGTGGCCTGGAAAAAAACTGGATTGATTTTTGGGCTCTCCACAAAATTTGCAGCATTTTGACACCCATATTGATAGGGTTTTGACGATTTTTGGATATTTCGCTTCGAGACCACTACAGCACCCCCTGAATTCGAAAACTTTCAAAGTGTCATAGATATGGGTGTCTAAAAACTTGAAATTTCATGAAAAAATCGAGAGTATCACTTAGATAGTCTATTTAACCTGTGAATCTTCTAGTTTTTAGAAGGTGGAATGTATGAAACTGAGATTTCTAGACGTTTTCATGAGTTTTAAGCCAAATACTCGAGTTTTTCATAGAATTTGAAGATTTTAGACACCCATATTGACAGGGTTTTGACGATTTTTGGAAATTTCGCTTCGAGACCACTACAGCACCCCCTGAATTCGAAAACTTTCAAAGTGTCATAGATATGGGTGTCTAAAAACTTGAAATTTCATGAAAAAATCGAGAGTATCACTTAGATAGTCTATTTAACCTGTGAATCTTCTAGTTTTTAGAAGGTGGAATGTATGAAACTGAGATTTCTAGACGTTTTCATGAGTTTTAAGCCAAATACTCGAGTTTTTCATAGAATTTGAAGTTTTTAGACACCCATATTGACAGGGTTTTGACGATTTTTGGATATTTCGCTTCGAGACCACTACGGTACCTCAAATATTGAAATTCAAGGAAACATCGGGGATATGGGTGTCTAAAAACTTGAAATTTCATGAAAAAATCGAGAGTATCACTTAGATAGTCTATTTAACCTGTGAATCTTCTAGTTTTTAGAAGGTGGAATGTATGAAACTGAGATTTCTAGACGTTTTCATGAGTTTTAATCCAAATACTCGAGTTTTTCATAGAATTTGAAGTTTTTAGACACCCATATTGACAGGGTTTTGACGATTTTTGGATATTTCGCTTCGAGACCACTACGGTACCTTAAATATTGAAATTCAAGGAAACATCGGGGATATGGGTGTCTAAAAACTTGAAATTTTACAAGGATTGCAAAAAACTAGATAAGAACTTTGAAAAATTTCATTCAGCGGATAAATATGCCAAGTCTGAAGAGATTTATGAGCATTAAGGTGCTCAATGACATTTCACGTAGTTTCATACCCATAATTATATGCTCACTCACATAGACCAACGACAACAGCACAGAATACTGTAAGCTTGTCATGTAATTTGTAATCTCCAGGAAAAGTCTGGTCACTCCAGAATATGACGCCATCAATAAAAATTGTGACATTGATAACAAAAACATTGCTTGCGTAGATTTCAAATCTGACCGAATCTCAAATCGATTTGTAACATTGAACGACTTGGAGATCCTTTTTTCCCGCCATAGACTGGCTCTGAGTAACACCAAATCCACCAAAATATTCACCATTGTGATATAAAATAATACTGATAACATAGTACTAAATTTGTCGAAAGATTTGGTGGGATAATATCCACAATTTGCCACATAACCATCCATTGGATCATCCTGAGTTAAAATAAAGAACAAGGAAAACGATGCGGTGAACTGCAAAAAGGGGCGGGGCTTAGGATGTTTCCGTCGGAAGTTGTTTCTGAGACTCACCACAATAATGCCTAGCACCCAGCCAAGTATCATTTTGCTACCGTACCCAACTAGACACATTGTTCGATCGAGCGACATTGCAACTTGGATTAGGACTAGACCACAGTTGCCAGTTGTCACACCAATGGTGTAGAATCGACATTCGTGATTGGTGTGGTATAGTTCGCATGGTGAATTGATTTTGAACATTATATCGTATAGTATAAGCGTCTGGAAAAGGGGATTTTGACACTCTCTAACTACCTGCGTCTCTCTTCTCTCTTCTCTCTCCTCTAACCATGTAAAGTTTGGACCCCTGTAACTTTGCTCAAAATTGAGCTTTTTCAAAAAATTCGAAAAGTACTGCATTCAGAAAGTCATGACGAGTAAGTGTGATGAAATGAGAGACGCGAAGAAAAACTCTCTAACTGTCTGCGTCTCTCTTCTCTCTTCTTTAACCAAATACACTTAGGAACCCTGTAACTTGACCTAAAATTGAGATTTTTTAAAAATTCGAAAACATCTGAGCTCTTAGTGTTATGACAAGTAAGTACGTCATTATAAGAGACGCAGAGAAATATTATCTAACTGTCTGCGTCTCTCTTCTCTCTCTTCTTTCACCAAATATACTTTGGAACCCTGTAACTTTGATCAAAATTGGGATTTTGCAAAAATTCGAAAAGTACTGCATTCAGAAATTCATGACGAAAAAGTATGTCAAAGTGAGAGACGCAGAGAAATATTATCTAACTTTCTGCGTCTCTCTTTTCTCTTCTCTAACCATATAAAGTTTGGACCCCTGTAACTTGACTTAAAATTGAGCTTTTTCAAAAATTCGAAAAGTAATGCATTCGAAAATTCATGACGAGAAAGTATGTCAAAATTAGAGACGCAAAGAAATTTTCTCTAACTGCCTGCGTCTCTCTTCTCTCTTCTCTAGCCAAATAAACTTTAAAACCCTGCAATTCAGTCAAAACTGGATGTAGTTTGCTCGATGAGCCCAAACAAAAACGAAAAATTCTGAAAAATTGCAGAATTTTCTAAAAAACCCCGTTCATTTTGGGCAGTTGATAAGGTTATTTCCCCAATTTTCAAACATGCATCTTGTGACCAAAAACGGTTCCAGTTTTCGAACCGGTTCCACTCAACTTCCGCTCACCTTGAACCCAAAATAGCCCAATTGATGCGTAAACGCAAAGCCCAATGCGAAAAATATCAAAATCCTCGAAGAAATCGCAATAATCTTATGGGCCGCCAATCGCCTACACGCGTTCCAAATACAGTACCACGAGACTACAGTAATCCCCAGGTTGAAAATAGTGGATAATTGGAAAATGGAGGATCGATAGGTTTCGAGAAGTGATTCAGGTGCGCAAGGTGACGTCATCTATGGAGCAAAGGAGAAAAACTAAAAAGAAGGAAAATGTTAAGGGAAAAAAATAATCAAAGAAAAAAATTGGAGAAGCGGACAAAATTTATGGGTTCTTGAAAGTAATTAGGGGGTTTACATGTCGTTGAAGACTGAGAGAATAACTACAGTACTTTTGAGAGGGGAGTGACTAAGGTTTGCCAGGTTATAACCTATAATTAGGCGAAAGGAGAACGTGATGTTCTCAATTTTGTGATTTGGAGCTCCAAAAATGCCTGAAAATGAGATTTTCAGCCAATATCTTGCTGAAATTCGACATCAGCGTGAATTTTTGAACTAGAAACATATTTTAGAAAAAAATTTGGAAAAAATCCGGCACGCGGATTCGATCCCCTGACCTTGTGGGCGGTAAGTTTTTGAACATTTCGAATGAAGAATTACAGCCTGCAAGGTCAGGGGTTCGATCCCGCCTGCCATAAGTTTCATGAATTTTTTAAAAAATCATTTTTCCAGGTCAGAATTTTACGCTGAATCCGAATTTCACCGCCTCAAGTTCTGAAATTGAGATTTTTCAGCCAATCTCATACTGAAATTCGAAATCAGTGTGAAGTTTTGATCTAGAGACATGTTTTAGAAAAAACAAAAATCTGGGAACTTTTTAATGTTTCCGGGGAAACTGCCGCACACTCCCATGCCGTCCCGAACCCTCTCAGGGCTTCACGAAGCCTCCCAGGCCTTCCCGGATCCTCCCATTCTTCCTCGAACCCTCCCAGGCCTTCCTGGACCCTCCCAGGCCTTCCCGGATTCTCCCAGGCTTTCTCGAACCCTTCCAGGCCTTCCTGGACCCTCCCATGCCGTCCCGAACCCTCCCAGGCCTTCCCGAACCCTCTTAGGCCTTACCGGACCCTCCAAGGCCTTCCCGCACCCTCCCATGCCGCCCCGAACCCTCCCAGGCCTTCCCGGACCCTCTCAGCCCTTACCGGACCCTCCCAGGCCTTCTCGAACCATCTCAGACCTTCCGGGACCCTCCCAGAGCTTCCCGGACCCTCCCAGAGCTTCCGGACCCTCCCAGGCCTTCCCG
>LR550397.1:0-38693 GCA_900536415.3 Caenorhabditis sp. 38 MB-2015 | reverse complement strand
ACCCTCCCAGGCCTTCCCGAACCCTCTTAGGCCTTACCGGACCCTCCAAGGCCTTCCCGCACCCTCCCATGCCGCCCCGAACCCTCCCAGGCCTTCCCGGACCCTCTCAGCCCTTACCGGACCCTCCCAGGCCTTCTCGAACCATCTCAGACCTTCCGGGACCCTCCCAGAGCTTCCCGGACCCTCCCAGAGCTTCCGGACCCTACCACGCCTTCCCGGACCCTCCCAGATCTTCCCGGACTCTCCCATGCCTTCCCGGACCCTCCCAGATCTTCCCGGACTCTCCCATGCCTTCCCGGCCCCTCCCAGGCCTTTCCGAGACCTTCCAGGCCTTCCTAGGATCCTCCCAGGCCTCCCACAGGTTCCCAGGGCCAACTCTCTGCCAATCTATTCTTCTCTTTTCCTCCCTTCATTCATCGTGTTTGTTCATATTTTTTCCCTCGTTGTTTTTTCCCATGCTAAACAACAATAAAAAGGTCACGATTTATTGGATTTGTATCACTTTTTTTCTCGTTGCCGCTGTCTCAAAAAAAAAAAGACTTTTTTTTTCGTGTTTTTTGCCTCATTTTTCTTATCATTTGGGCGTTTTTTCTTAAACCTAAGGTTTTTGTAGTAACAAATATGTGTAAAAATGCGATTTTTTGTACATTTTTTGTATATTCTTGACATATGGGTTCCAGAAGTATACTTTTTGCAGCATAAAAAGTATACAAATTGTTCTGGGGTTATCTTATCAATCTTCCCTTTCTCATTTCCCCTTTGTGTTCAAAAAAACAGTCATCTTTTGGTATATATTATCATTTTCCTTTATTATGTGTACTAATAACAATACATTTTCGCAAAATTTGAAAAAAAAAACTGATTTTTCAGCCGTTAATCTGGAATTTCAGCGATTCTCGTGTTGAAAATCAGATTCAGCGTAAAATTCTGACCTGGAAACTTTATCTTTAAAAAAAATACTTTTTTTTGTTGACGCTTTGAATAATGTTCTTTATGAGGTACTGTAATTTGGCCCAGGGTACTGTAGATGCTCCTAGTAGTACTGTAGGTTCTAATGGGTTACTGTGGAGTTTCAGAAGGAGTACTGTAGGTGATTTTGAGATTTTATAGTAGAAACCAGTCGTTTATATCTTAACCCCTTTTTTTGTTCAATCTTTGAATAATGTTCTTTATGAGGTACTGTAGTTTGACCCAGGTTACTGTAGATTTGTCACAAGGTACTGTAGATGTGTAGCAAGAAGACTACTGTACTTTTAACCCGTTTTTTCTAATCTCAAGTAAACTGTATACGTAGCTTTTGATCCTGTCTCAAAAGCTTTAGGACTAGATCAAACCCACCCTACAGTACCCCTAAGATCTACAGTAATCCTAAGATCAACAATAATCCTAAGATCTACAGTACCCCTAAGATCTACAGTACACCTGCCAACTCTTCTCAAACAGGTACCGTAGACGTTCACTTTTTTTGTCTAAACCTCTGCTAACTTTGTATAGAAGTACAATATACTTTTGGGACTCTCTCTACAGTACTCCAATGGCCTACAGTACTCTCTGGTAATGTAGAAGTGTACTAAAGTACCCCTTTCTTGGTAGGGGGGTAGTTGGCGGGGGAGACCCCCGCCGGGCCCACCTTCGACAAGATCACTAAGTTATTCCCCCCTCTTTTTTAACCCCCTCCCCTTTTTTTATTGCCAATTAAACGTACTACAATTCTCGTGACGATGAATTTTTGTTGTTTTTTCCCACCGTTCTCGGCACACACGAAAAAATTGATTTTCCATTTTCATTTCAATTTTTTTGCAGACAATTCTTCTATGAAATTGCCCTTCTCCCTTCATCTCATCGCATGCCTAATATTGGCTCGTGTAGTTCTCGCGGAGGACAACAGGCGGTTGATATTCGCCCAAGTGCTCTTTCGACATGGTGCGCGAGCTCCGTCGGCTGGGCTCACCGATTCGAGATTGGAAAAGTATTTTCCGAGGGGATTGGGAGCGTTGACTGATAGGGGATATGAGAATTCGTACAAAGTTGGAAGGTTTTTGGCGGAGCGATATGTGAAGAGTGGTTTCTTGGATGAGAATATGAAACCACGAGAGGTAGGTCACTTGGGATTTTCAGTCATTTTCATGCTGAAATTCAGAATCAGCGTGAATTTTTGATCTAGAGACATATCGTAGAAAAAAATAGAAGAAAATCTGGGATGCGGGCTCGATCCCCTGACCTTCCGCGTCATAAATTGTCTAAAATCTTTGGAGAGGATTTACAGCCCGCAAGGTCAGGGGTTCGATTCCGCCTGCAATAAGTTTCATGAATTTTTTTCTCAATAATTTTTCCTACTCAGAATTTTACGCCGAATTCGAATTTCACCGCCTAAAGTTCTGAAAGTGATATTTTCAGTCATTTTCATGCTGAAATTCGAAATCAGCGTGAAATCTAGAGACATGTTTCAGAAAAAATCTAAAAATCCAGTAAGCGGATCCGATCCCCTGACCTTGTGGGTCATTAGTAATCTAGAAACTTCTGAGAAGAATTGCGGCCCGCAAGGTCAGGGGTTCGATCCCGCCTGCCATAAGTTTCATCAATTTTTTTCTAATCATGCCACCGGATCAGAATTTCACGTTGAATTCGAGAATTTCAGTCATTTTCATGCTGAAATTCAAAATCAGCGTGAAATTCTGTTCCAGAAGTACATTTTAGAACAAAATTGGAAACAATCCGGTAAGCGGAATCGATCCCTTAACCTTCTGCGCCATAAATTGTCTACAATCTTTGGAGAGGAATTACAGCCCGCAAGGTTAGGGGTTCGATCCCGCCCTCCGCAAATTTCATGATTTTTTTTTCTAATCATGCCACCGGATCAGAATTTCACGCTGAATCCGAATTTTCTTACCAAAACCCCTGAAATTCACTCCCAGATGTACTGGCGGTCCGTAAACATCAATCGATGCCTGGCCACCGCCGCAACAGTTGGCGCTGCCATGTTCGCCGACGCCCACAAACACCTTCACCCACCAATCACCACTGAAGAGACTGATGAAACCGTAAGAGACGCAGACAAAAAGAGAATATCGATTTTATTGATTTTTCAGCTTCTTAACTATGATATCAGTACCTGTTTCCGCGAGCAAGAAGTGTATGAAAAAATGTGCCCCGGGTATTTGAGAAGGAGCTTCAAAACATGGCCCCAATTCGAAGCTTTCATTGCTGATTGCCTAAATATCACACAGGACCCAATTTTTCAACAAATCTCGTTTTCAAGCATGGAAGCACATATAAATGAGGTAAGATTTGGATTCAACGTAAAATTTTGATCTAGAAAAGTTTTTAAAAAATATGAATGTCAGCATGAGGATTCGATCCCCTGGCCTTGTGCGTCGTAGTAAAAATGCAAATTTTGAGGTTCAAAACATGGTTTTTTACTCAAAATTTTACGCTGAAACCGAATTTCACCTTTAGAACCCTTGAAAAACTTTTTTTCCAGTACAAAAATGGGATTCCCCTGCCTGAACTACTAGAGAACAACAAGGATAAGGTTTTTCGACTCTACACCCAAACTATTCACAAAATCATCGGAGTTGGAGCACATCAAAATCTGGATCTGATGAGGATCAAATTCGGAAACCTGGTCAGAACACTTCAGGAGAATATGAGAAAGGCGTGGAGTTGTTATCAAAAGGGAGAGAAGTGTAGTAAGAATATGAATAAGATGAAGTTTTATTCGACGGTGAGTTGAGTTTTGGAGATTTTGAGATAGAAATTTGAACTCAGCGTGGAATTCTGATCTAGAAACATATACTAGTTAGGAAAACTGATTTTTATCTTACAACTCTCTGAAACTGAACCTTGAAGTGGTTTTGGAGCAAAAAACCTACTTTTTGCATGTCAAGACTGTATTTTCAGACATTTTAGTGCTGAAATTCCGATTCAGCGTTAAATTCTGATCTGAGAACATGTTTTAGAAAAAAAAAATCAAAATTTCCGGCATGCGGAACCGATCCCCTGAAATTGTGCTCTGTGATTGACCCAAAGAAATTGTAGAGGGTTTTTGGCCCACAAGGTCGAGGGTTCGATTCCGCATTGCGAAATTTTCTCCAATTTTTTTTCAAACATTTTTCTAGGTCAGAATTTTGCCAGGAGTCCGATTTTCCACATGAAAAAATCTGAAAATCATCTTGAAGCGGTTTTGAAGCCAGAAAATTATTTTTCATCTCGAACTTGCAGTTTCAGACATTCTAGTGCTGAAATTCAAACTCAGCGTGCAATTTCGATCAAGAAAAATGTTTAAAAAAAAGAAAATAGAAGTTTTCAACTAGCGGAATCGATCCCCTGACCTTGTGCTCTGTGATTGACCCAAAGAAATTGTAGAGGGTTTTTGGCCCACAAGGTCGAGGGTTCGATTCCGCATTGCACAATTTTCTCTAATTTTTTTTGAAGCATGTTTCTAGGTTAGAATTTTGTGAGGAGTCCGAATTTCAGCTAGAAAAAATCTGAAAATCATCCTGAAACTCTTTTCAAGCCGAAATTTTTTTTGTTAGTGCAAAATCCGAATTCCAGCATTAAAACTGTTGAAAATATTGTAATTTTTCAGCAAGATTGGATTCTGATGGGTATTCTGGAGTCATTCGGAGTTCTCAACGTAACAACAGCTCACGAAATGCCAGAATACAACACCATGATAATCCTCGAGCTCTGGAGCAACAACAATATCCCCGAAATCAAATTGCTCTACAAAAAAGAGGAAGTCGCCACAGATCTCCTAGATGTCACCAAATACGTGCGCAACTGTGAAGGGGATTCAGAATCCTGCTCACTTGAAGACTTCCTGAGCTGTTGTTCTCAATTCTGGAATGATGGAACCGCCTGCAAATCGAAGAATTCAGAATCCTCAACGGCTCCGTTCAAAAAACGACATAAGAGATATGCAGGACCAGAATAACACCTTTTTTTGTTCAAAAATACATATTTTACAATTTCGGGTATTTCTTCATTGAATATAAAAATAAATTTTTAACTATATCATATGATTTGGCAACTTTTGATTGTTTATTTTATTTATTTTGTGTCTATTTAAGGGAAAATTAATAAACAGAAGTGCAGAGTAACTAAAAATGCTGAAATTGTTATTGATTTTCAGTATATGTGCTCTAAGTGCTCAACAAAGCGAGAAAGAGCTTGGTTTTTGCGCAGGTGGTGGGTTTTTGGGGATTTTCAGCATGAAATCTGGAATTTCAGTCTTTGTCGTGCTGAAAATCAGATTCAGCGTAAAATTCTGACCTTGAAACTTTATGTTTTAAAAAATTAGGAAGTTAGTGATGCCCACGATTGAACATCTGTGACCGCAAAGACCTTTAGAACTGGATTTTTAGCATGAAATCTGGAATTTCAGTCATTTTTGTGTTGAAATTTGGATTCAGCGTAAAATTCTGACATTGAAACTTCATTTTTGACAATATTTAGGAAGTTAGCGATGCCCATAATTAAACCTCTGATCTCATTGACCGCAAAAACCTTTAAAAATGGATTTTCAGCTGGTATTTTGGAATTTCATTGATTCTCCTGTTGAAAATCAGATTCAGCGTAAAATTCTGACCAGGAAACTTTATGTTTAAAAAAATTAGGAAGTTTCCGGTTCCCGGGATTGAACCTGACCTTGTTGGTTGCAAACATTTTCAAACGCTGGATTTTCAGCATTAAATCTGGAATTTCAGCCATTCTTGAGTCAAAATTTGGATTCAGCGTAAAATTCTGATCAGGAAACTTTATGTTTCAAAAAATAGAACATTTCCGGTGTCCGGAATCACCTCTAAAAATCCCTTTTATTCTTTTTGACCGAAAAATGTTCAAAAACTGACTTTTCAGCATGAAATCTGAAATCTTAGCTATTTTCGTGTTGAAATTTGGATTCAGCGTGAAATTCTGACCTGGAATTTTTTTTTAAATATTAACGAAGTTAGCGATGTCCAGGATTGAAACCCTAATCTCATTGACGGCGAAGACCTTTAAAATCGGAATTTCAGCAGGAAATCTGAAATTTCAGAGTTTCTCGTGCTGATTTTCAGATTCAGCATAAAAATCTGACCTGAAAACTTCATCTTCAAAAAAATGTGGAAGTTTCCAGTACCTGGGATCGAACCCCTGATCTTGTTAATCGCAATATTTTCAAAATCTGATTTTTTCAGTGTTTAACCGGAATTTTAGAGTGTCTCGTGCTGAAATTCAGATTCAGCGTGGAATTCTAACCAGGAAACTTCGTTTTTAAAAAATAATAACACTTTTTAGCATACCCGGGTTCGAACCCCTGACCTTGCGGGCGAAAATATCTATTGAAGTACTGCGGCCCGGAAGGTCAGGGGTTCGATTCCTAGTGCCTGATATTTTCATTTTTTTTTTCAAAAACATGTTCCTAGGTCAGAATTTCACGCCGAATCCGAATTTCATATTTTTACAGTTCTACCGACATGGCGAAACGTCTTTCGAGGGCAATAAAGATCATCTAACAAAGGAAGGTATCAACTACACACAAATGCTCGGTGATTTCCTTCAACAACGATACGTTGAATCCAGATTTCTCAACAAAATCAGTTTCCTAGATGTATGTTCCTTTAAAAATCCAATTTCTACAGTACCCCTGCTTCTTTTAGCAATATTTCGTGATGCAATGGAGGTAAGAGAATACAGAAATAGCAATGAAGGCCGCAAAAATTGGCTTTTTCAGTGGTATGTTCAGAATTCCAGATTTTCTCATGCTGAAATTCGGATTCAGCTTAAAATTCTGACCTTGAAACTTTATGTTTTAAAGAAAAATAGAAATTTTCCTGCACAGGCAATCGATCCCCTGACCTTATGGGCTGTAAATAACTCAGCTTTAGAAATGTGTTTTTGACCCGAGAGGTCAGGGGTTCGAATCCGGGTACTGAAAAGTTTCTATTATTTTTTGTAAAATTTGTTTCCTTGTCAGAATTTCACAAAGATTCTGAATTTCAAAATCAAAACACCGAAAAATTACTCTGTTTTCTAGAAAATGGTCAATTTCGTAGTTTCAACAAGATTTTCAGAAGCTACCCTGCTGAAATTCGGCTTCAGCGTAAAATTCTGATCTAGAAACTTTTTTTATAAAAAATAATAGAAATTTTCCGGCACCGGGAATCGATCCCGTGACATTATGGGCTGTAAATAACTTTCAGCTTTAGAAATGGGTTTTTAGCCCGAGAGGTCAGGGGTTCAAATCCGTGAACTGACACAGTTTCGAAATTTTTTGTGAAATTTGTTTCCTGATCAGAATTTCGTGAAAAATCCGATTTTCTACATCAAAATCCCAAATTTTCTAGCCAAATCCAAGGTTTTCTCCGAATTCGTCGAGCCGAGCTCAAAGAATCCAAATTCTATGTTCCAAAGCACAACCTAACCAACATTTGTAGATACTAAAGGGTACTGTAGGAGTACTGTAGTCTAAATACATCGTTTTTTTTTTATATTTATTGTTTGTAGTCTCATATCATTCGGGAGCACATTATTATTTTTTTTTGTGATGTATGTATGTAAAAAAACGTTTTTGATAAGAAGAAAAATAATTTCGCTTATGGACTTTGAAACATGTCGACTTTGATATGGTCAATTTGTCAGGTTTTGATATTTTTGACGATTTCGTTGGCCTCGAATTTTAATTATGGATTTTCTACAACTTATATTAATACGTCAGTGGATCAGTTTAAGGTGAGAACAAGGGAATTTTCGATTTTCTGATGCTGAAATTCGATTTTATCTCGAAATTTTGACCTAGAAAAATAATTTTTTTTTTAAACAGGTACCGGGAATCGATCTCTTGACCTTGTGGGCCAAAAATAGATTTGTAAATTTAACAGTAAATTAATGCCCGGAAGGTCAGGGGATCGATTCCGGGTGACGAAACTTTTTCAAATTTTTTTTTTCCAGCATGTTCTCTAGTCAGAATTTGAAGCTGAATCCGATTTTCAGCTTGGAAACTACTGAAAACCTCGGCAGGATGAAAATAATGGTCATATTAGGCCCTAGAGCTATGTTTTTCGATATTCGAATTGTGGAAATCGATTTCATCTCAAAATTCAGACCTAGAAAAATAATTTTTAAAAAATTTGACAAAAAACAGGCACCGGGAATCGAACCCATAACCTTGCGGGCCAAAACTTACTCATTACGTTCAAGGTAATTTACAAGCCACAAGGTCAGGGGATCGATTCCAGGTTGCGTAAATTTCTCAGATTTTTTTTTCGAGCATGTTCTCTAGTCAGAATTTCACGCTGAATCCGATTTTCGGCGTGAAATACTCTGAAAATCCTGTTGAACCGGTGAGAATGGTCATATTAGGCCCTAGAACTATATTTTCCGATTTTCTGATGCTAAAACCCGAAAATATCTCAAAACTCTGACCTAGAAAAATAATTTACAAAAAAATTTGACAAAAAACAGGCACCGGGAGTCGAACCCTTGATCTTGCGAGCCAAAACCTCACTCATAAAACTGAAGGTGATTTACAAGCCACAAGGTCAGGGGATCAATTCCTGGTTGCGTAAATTTCTCAAAAAAAAAAATTCGAACATGTTCTCTAGTCAGAATTTCACCCTAATTCCGATTTTCAGCATTAAATGTTCTGAAAATCCTGTTGAACCGGTGAGAATGGTCATATTAGGCCCTAGAACTATATTTTCCGATGGTCTAATGGCGAAAATCGAAGTTATCTCAAAATTCTGACCTAGAAAAATAATTTACAAAAAAAATGGACAAAAAGTATGCAGCGGGATCCGAACCCTTGACCTTGCGAGCCAAAACTTACTCATAAAGTTCAAGGTAATTTACAAGCCACAAGGTCAGGGGATCGATTCCGGCTTGCGTAAATTTCTCAGATTTTTTTTTCGAACATGTTCTCTAGTCAGAATTTCACGCTGAATCCGATTTTCAGCAAAAAATTTTCTGAAAATCCCAGTTACCCGGTGATAATGGTCATATCTACCTAACACCAAGATTTTTCGATTTTCTGATGCTAAAGCCCGAAAATATCTCAAAACTCTGACCTAGAAAAATAATTTACGAAAAAAATGGACAAAAAGTATGCAGCGGGATCCGAACCCTTGACCTTGCGAGCCAAAACTTACTCATAAAGTTCAAGGTAATTTACAAGCCACAAGGTCAGGGGATCGATTCCAGGCTACGTAAATTTCTCAGATTTTTTTTTTCGAACATGTTCTCTAGTCAGAATTTCACGCTGAATCCGATTTTCAGCGTGAAATACTCTGAAAATCCTGTTGAACCGGTGAGAATGGTCATATTAGGCCCTAGAACTATATTTTCCGATGGTCTAATGGCGAAAATCGAAGTTATCTCAAAATTCTGACCTAGAAAAATAATTTACGAAAAAATTGGACAAAAAAGTATGCAGCGGGATCCGAACCCTTGACCTTGCGAGCCAAAACTTACTCATAAAGTTCAAGGTAATTTACAAGCCACTAGGTCAGGGGATCGATTCCAGGTTGCGTAAATTTCTCAGATTTTTTTTTCGAACATGTTCTCTAGTCAGAATTTCACGCTGAATCCGATATTCAGTGTGAAATACTCTGAAAATCCTTTTTAACCGGTGTAAAATGTGAATTTCCAGTCCTTCCTCAACGAATCCCTAACTCGCCGAGGCCATCAAATGTCAGAAAATACCTATATCTGGATCTGGAACATCTTTCTCAATTGCTGGTTTGTCGGCTTCTTCGTCGGTATTTGGTTGAGCCCCATTCTCAACGACCGATTTGGCAGAAAAGTCGGATTCCTGATAGGAAACCTGGTCGCGTTCTTTGCATCAATCCTACGATGCTCTTCGATTTTACTCTATTCTCCGGAAATGTTGATTGGAGCCAGATTTATCACTTCCATCTGCATGGCGGTTACTTATCAGAGTTGTATTTTGTTCCTTCAGGTGAGGTTACGGACATGAAGGGTTCCAAAGGGTCCCAAACGGTCCCAAGAGGTCCGAAAGGGTCCCAATGGGTCCCAAAAGGCCCGAAAGGGTCCCGAAGGGTCCCAAACGGTCCCAAGAGGTCCGAAAAGGTCCCAATGGGTCCCAGAAGGTCCCAAGAGGTCCGAAAGAGCAATTGTGTTACAAACCAGAAGAAGCAGAATTAGCAGGTTTAAAATGGATTTTTTAAAGGTGCCAAGCTTCTCAGAGACACTATAAAATGGTATTTTTATGGTCTCAGAAGACAAAAAACTGTTTCAATGTGCTTTTTCGAAGAAATGGTGCTAAAAATCGGATTTGTCACAAAATTCTGATCTTGAACGATATTTGAAAATAGAAAATATGAATTTTCGACACGCGGAATCGAACCCTGTACCTTGCGGGCCGTAAATCAACTCACAACATCTACAAGCCGCAAGGTCAGGGGATCGTATCCTCGAATATTTTTAATTTTTTTTTAAAAACAAGTTTCTATAGTGAAATTTTCTGAAGAAATCGATTTTCAGCAAGAGAATAGCTGGAAACTTTGATATAACCATATAATTTATTGATTTCAAAAGAGCTATCTATCAACCATTTCGAAAAAAGCCTAGACCTCTGTCCACAGCTCTTCTCACATTCGTATTACGAGTTTCTATGTCCACTTTGATATGTTCGGCAACTGTGTAACTGGCCAGAATTAGAGAAATAGTGAGATCAGTTTCGGATTGATAATGATAATTTGTGGTTAACATACGCCTTTTTGATAATCCAGAGCTTCCCAGGGACCCTATAAATAGCTATCTTTATGATTTTTTTTTTTTGGAATTAATCAGGGCATATTTCTTATACCTTTTTTCCCAGCTCCGTTGGCAAAAACACAGACAATGAGAATGAGAAAAATGAAAATCTTCATGTTGAAATGAATCTAGGCCTTCGGCAGGTCCTTTTCAAGGGTCCCAGTTTTCCCAGAGACACTATAAAACAAAAAAGACTTTTTTTCAAATTTCCAAATCGATATTTCAATAAAATAATGTTCAAAATCGAATTTATCACTTATTTCTGACCCAGAAACATGTTTTTAAAAAAAAAAAGTTGATTTTCCGGCACGCGGATTCGAACCCTTGGCCTTGCGGGCCACAGTTCAACTCAGCACTTGGGAGAGTACTTGCGGCCCAGGAGGTCAGGGGTTCGATTCCCAATTCCGGAAAATTTCCATATTTTTTTATAAAATATGTTTCTAGGTCAGAATTTTACGCTAAATCCGAATTTCAGCATGGGAAATTCTGAAAACTGTTTCAAAACCCAGAAAACACGATTGATAGAAAAATCTTTACTTTATTCAAACAAGTTATCCGCCACCACCCGTCATTACTGTTGCCAATCTTTCGTGATTTCTTTTTGCCTCTTCGTTGGCGAAAACAACGCAAACCAAAATAACGAGAATTAGGACCTTCATATAGAATTTATTGTGATACTTTCTGGTTCAGCAGGTCATTTTTAAGGGTCCCAATTTTCCCAGAGACACTATAAAGTTCTATTTTTAGACAATATTCTCACAGATGAAATCGGCAGACTTTGGACTTTTGAACCAAAATATTCAAAAAAAACCATGCTTCTACACGAAATTTCCAGCAAATAATGTTGAAAATCGGATTTTTTATAAAATTTTGACTCGGAAACATGTTTTTTCAAAAAAAAATTCAATTTTCCTGCACGCGGATTCGAACTCTTGACCTTGCGAGCCAAACTTGAAAAGGAGATTACTTGCGGCCCAGGAGGCCAGGGGTTCGGTTCCGCGTCTCTGGATTTTTTTTTTTTTTTTGTTAAACATGTTTCCGATCTAAAATTTCAAGCTGAATCCGATTTTCAGCATGAAAAGTGCTGAAAATGTTGATTTGTTTGTGAAAATTAAAAAAAAAACAAAAATGTATTTATTCAAAACGAAATTAGCCAACAGGGAAAAGAAGAATGTCTAGGACTGTGTTTATTACTTCATCCACAGTTTTTTCGACAAAAGAGCTGTGAACCAGAATAGGAATAAGGAGAAGGATAAAGAAAGCCTTCATATCGAATCGAATTTGAATTTTTTGAATTTTTGCTTGGGGGTTCAGCAGGACCTTTTCAGATATTCTAGAATTCCCAGAGACACTATAAAATGTTATTTCAGACAGTTTTGTTGAGCATAAAATTTTGTTCAGAATATTTGTTCGATTTTTGAAAAACCTTGATTTTGAGCATAGTTAGAAGACTTCAAAGATCATTTTTTTACTGAGCCCATAACTTTGCTCAAAGTTGCTCTTTTTTCAAAATCTCAAAACTAATCAACTAGTGCATATTGTGAAGATTTTGTAGAACACAAAATTCTGATCAAAACGTTTTTTGAGTTTTTGAAAAATCTTGATTTAGAGCAAAGTTACACAGCTTCAAAGATATTCTTCTTTCAGACCCCTTAACTTTGCTCAAAATGGTTTTTTTCAAAATCTAAAAACTAGTCAACTAAGGCTCATTAGAAGAATATTGTAGAGCACAGAATTCTGACTGGAAATTTTTTGGAATTTTTGAAAAATCTTGATTGAGAGCAAAGTTACACAGCTTCAAAGGTATTCTTACTTCAGAGCCCATAACTTTGCTCAAAGTTGCTCCTTTTTCAAAATCTCAAAACCAATCGACCGAAGCTTATAAGAAGGATATTGTGGAGCACATAATTCTGATTTAAATAATCTCAAAATCATGTAAAAATCTTGATTTTCAGCCTAGTTACACAGCTTCAAAGGTATTCTTCTTTCAGAGCCCATAACTTTGCTCAAAGTTGCTCTTTTTTCAAAATTCCAAAACCAGTCGACAATGTGGTTTTCTGATTCACAGAATCCATATTTTTCAGGAATGCTCGCCAACTGCTCAACGTGGCAATTTCTCCTTCCTCTCCGAGATCTCCTTCTCCTTCATGACGTTGATTGGAAGTCTCCTGGGCACTGATAATATCCTTGGACGACATCTTTTCTGGTTGACCTTCTCAGTGGTCCCATTTTGTCTATTCTACACTTTAATCCTTATTTTCCTTCCGGATACCCCAAAATTTTTGTTACTTTCCAAAAAATCTGAGAGAGACGCGATTAAATCGGTCAAGTTCTATCATGGAAAGGATGTTGATGCGAAGAAAGTTTTGGTGGATATCAGGATGGTGAGTGATTTTTAGATATTGAGATGCTGAAATTCGGATTCAGCTCAAAATTCTGACCCAGGAACATGTTCCAGATTCGAAAATCTATAAAATATCCGAAATATAACATTAAAATCTCGAAAAACCACCTAAAATGGCTATTTACACTAGAATTTAGACATTTTCAGCCAATTGCAGGCTGAAAATCGGATTCAACTCAAAATTCTGACCTGGGAACATGTTTAGAAAAAAGAAAAGGGAATAATCCATCATGCGGAGTCGAACCCCTGACCTTTTGGACCATAAATCATGCCGCACACATTTGTTGAACTGCGGCCCGCAAGGTCAGGGGATCGAGCCCGCAAGCTGGAAGTTTCAAATTTTTTTGTGTAATATATGTATTCCAGCAAGAAATTCCCAAGGAATCCGGATTTTGACAGTAAAACATCGGAAAAGGATTTTTATTCTTAGCAAATCGATTGTTTCAGCCAATTTAACGCTGAAATTCAATTTCAGCTCAAAGTTCTGACCTAGAAACTTGGTTTGCAAAAAAAATCTAGAAATTTTCCTGCACCTGGAGTCGATCCCTAGACCTTATGGGCTTCAATTCGTTGCACAGTTTTTAAGTTAAATTGCAGCCCGCAAGGTCAGGGGATCGATCCCTCGTTCTGTCAAAAGCTTTTTTTTCTTTTTAAAAACATGTTCATTGCTCAAAAATCTATGACGAAACCGATTTTCAGCATCAAAATTCCAAAAAATCAACTTGAAATCCTAAAAAAACCACATTTAGGAAGCCGAATGTGAATCCACACACAACTCAACAACCCTCCAAAACATGCGAATCCTCTTCAAATCTCCCCACCTCCGTCTAGCCCTCTTCCTTTCTGTCTCAGCTCTTCAAAACACTGTGGGCCTTTGGGCCCTTCTACTCTCATCCACATATTTCCTTGAGAATGAGAATGTTGCTCCGGAGATCGCTGAGTGGAGCTCAACAGCGATGAGCCTCGCTTATGTGCTCGGAGCAATGACTGGCGGAATTATCATTGAGAGACTTCCGAGGAGAACTTTGCTTATTACAATCACCTTCATCAATAATATTGCCTTGTTGGCGTTTGTGTTTTTCGCACAGATAAGGCTTCTTATCGACCCTTTAAAATACGGCTGTCTGGTCACTCTTATCATTTATGGATATACCTATGGGTAGGTTTTGAAGAGCACAAAATTATGGTCAGAATGATGGAAAAATTATGAGGAAAACATTGATTTAGAGCAAAGTTGTACGGCTTGAAAGATGCTCTTCTTATAGAGCCCATAACTTTGCTCAAAATTGGTCTTTTTTCAAAATCTCGAAACTAGTCGACAGCATTTATATATGAGAATTTGTAGAACTCAAATTTCTAATTCAAATAATTTTCGAATTTTTGAAAATCATCGATTTTGAGCGAAGTTACATGGCTTGAAAGATGCTCTTCTTATAGAGCCCACAACTGATCTTTAAAGTTGATCTTTTTTCGAAATCTCGAAACTAGTCGACAGCATTTTTTTAATGAAATTTTGTAAAACAAAAAATTCTAGTTCAGATAGTTTTTGAATTTTTGAAAAAAACTTGATTTTGAGCAAAGTTATACGGCTTGAAAGATGCTCATATTATAGAGCCCATAACTTCGCTCAAAATTGCTCTTTTTTCAAAATCTCAAAACTAGCCATTAGCTGTATTTTGCAGACATATTGTAAAGCACAAAATTCTGGTAAAAATGATTCTTGAATTTTTGAAAAATCTTGATTTTGAGCAAAGTTATACAGTTTCAAAGATATTCTTCTTTCAGAGCCCATAACTTTGCTCAAAATGGCTCTTTTTTCAAAATCGCAAAATAAGCCATAAGCTGTTTATTAAAACAATATTGTAGAGCACAAAATTCTGGTCAAAATGATTCTTGAATTTTTAAAAAATCTTGGTTTAGAGCAAAGTTACATGGCTTGAAAGATTAACACATTCCGGAGCTCATAACTTTGCTCAAAATGGCTCTTTTTTCGAAATCTCAAAATTAACCATTAGCTGTATTTTGCAAAAATATTGTAAAGCACAAAATTCTGGTCAGAATGGCTTTTGAATTTCCGAAAAATCTTGATTTAGAGCAAAGTTGTACGGCTTGAAAGATGCTCTTCTTATAGAGCCCATAACTTTGCTCAAAATTGCTCTTTTTTCAAAATCTCAAAACTAGTCGACAGCATTCGTTTATGATAGTATGTAAAACATAAATTCCAGTCCAGATAGTTTTTGAATTTTTGAAAAACCTTGATTTAGAGCAAAGTTATACAGCTTCAAAGGTGTTCTTCTTTCAGAGCCCATAACTTTGCTCAAAATGGCCCTTTTTTCAAAATCTCAAAACTAGTCGACAGCATTCGTTTATGATAGTATGTAAAACATAAATTCCAGTCCAGATAGTTTTTGAATTTTTGAAAAACCTTGATTTAGAGCAAAGTTATACAGCTTCAAAGGTGTTCTTCTTTCAGAGCCCATAACTTTGCTCAAAATGGCCCTTTTTTCAAAATCTCAAAACTAATCGACAGCATTTATTTATGAGAATTTATAGAGCACAAAATTCTGGTCAGAATGGCTTTTGAATTTCCGAAAAATCTTGATTTTGAGCAAAGTTACACAGCTTCAAAGGTGTTCTTCTTTCAGGACCCATAACTTTGCTTAAAATTGCTCTTTTTTCGGAATCTCAAAACTGTTCAACAGCAATTTTTCTGAATTGAACTTTTGATCAACCTACAGTACCCTTTTCAGCACCGGTGTAGGACCCATATCCTGGTTCATCTCTTCCGAACTCGTCCCTCAGAAGCAACGAAGTATCACCCAATCAGTCTCCTATGCTATCAATACAGTTATGGTTGTTATCAGCACATTTACCATACTTCCACTATATTCAGCTATTGGTAGTTATGCATTTGTTATTTTGTACAGTATACCTTCTTTTATTAGTATGTTTATTCTCTTCCGCTGGTTACCTGAGACCAAAGGACGGGAAATTTATGAAATTGTAAATGAATTGAAAATGAAATAAATCTTCCTTCTTTTTTTTCAAACTTAATTTTGCGTTTTTTTTCCTTTTTTACAAAAAAAAATAAATAATAACAATAATTTCAAATTGCCGCACGCACGTGGTGTGCGATGGAGCAACATTCCATTTTTACTTTTATTTTTCTGCAAAAAATAATTTTTTCAAACGATTTTTCCTCCCTTTTTCCTCGAATAAATCCACGTGTCCTTATCCGATCATAGAAATATTAATATTTATGTCTCAGGCCTGTTCAAACAAAACATGATCATTGTCCAAAATCCTGTTTTCACTTTTTTCTCGTCGCTGCTAGATATTTATTATTGTTTCGACATGAAACTGAACAAATGTTTCATTTAATCGATTTTTCTTTGGAAAATAGTATTTCATGAGAAAAATAAGATTTTTTTCTATGGAAAGAACCAAAGAAATACAATACATTTTTCTCTCTTTTCAAATTTTTTAGCATAAAAATTTTATTTGTTCGGAATTTTTTTTTTGCATTTTTTCTGCTTTACATATTCTCAAAAAATATTCTTCATAAATTTCGCCATTTTTTCCGGATTTTTCCCCTATTTTTAATTATAGGTTCCAAAAAAAATTATTTATTCATACAAATCTCCAAAAAATGTATTCACAACACGACAAAAAAATGTGCAAACACTTTTTGTCCGCAATTTCGCGTCATCCAAACCTCCAACATTTCATTATTGGTTATTTTAGCCGTTTTTTCGTGCAATTTTGAGCCTTGAGGGTCCTGAGAACACTTTTTCAAGTGAAAGCCTCGAATTTTTCAAGTTTTCAAAATTTTCGCTAAAATATTTAAAAAATCCACGTGGATTTTTCAAAATTAGAGAGAGAAGAAGGATGTTGACACGTGGATTTCGGGGGCCGGAAATTGGGTAGGAAATTGTTATATTTTTCAATTATGATGCCATGTACCTTTAAAATTCCCATTTTTTCTCGGGAAAACACCTAAAAATAGAAAAAAAAACTTGTTTTTTTTTCTGAAAAGCTGCTCAAAAAACTACTTTTAGTACTGAAAGTCTTGGAATTTCAAAAAAAAATGACCAGAAAATGTGTTTTTGTACGTTTAAAACGCTAGATTTTCGCTCTAGGGCTCATGTACCTTTAAAATGCCCATTTTCTAAGAATTGAAAAAAACTTTACTTACCGAAAAAATGCTCCAAATTTAAAAAAAATCTGTACATTAGTCCGAAAAACCAACAAAATTTCAGCTTTTTGACATATAAAACCCCAGATTCTTGCTCTAGGGCCTATGTACCTTTAAAAGTTCAATTCTTTTGAACCTAAAACGCTAAAAACTCAAGAATAGTTTTTTGAAAAGCCTATGTGCCTTTAAAATCGAAATTTCTCGTTCTGGGATCCATGCGCCTTTAAAAAACAACTTTGCGCTTCCTTGATTCATATGTGCCTTTAAAATTTAGTTTTTTTTCTGTAAAAAATTTGTATGTGCCTATAAAATACCAAAGTTTCTGTTCATGATCTCTATGTGCCTTTAAAAACTATTTTTCAAGCCATGTGCCTATAAAATTTTTTTAACTCCGTTCAAGACCCTCCCAAGCTCCTTTAAAATCCCACAATTCTCACTTCGGAACCCTGTGCGCCTTTAAACCGTCTCTGTTTTCCACTCCAACCTCCTATGTTCCTTTAAAATCCTCAATTTTCCAGGGTACCCAGAAGAAATGAGGATCACTCCCTGGATCCTCTCCACCCTTCTCATAGGCCTAACCTCGTCCCAGGCTCAACAGGCCCAACAAAAACCGGCCGACGGAAGTCTTCTAAGCTTCGAAGCATGTAAATCCGATATCCACAAATATTGTCAAAAACCCGATGTTGATTTGACATCGGACATGTCGATTTTGGAATGTTTGCAAGATGCGGGAGTATCCGAAACCGATACTTTGTCGGAGCAATGCGAGAAGCTAGTATGGGATTTTAAGGTGAAACTGACACAAGATGATCGATTCTTGACAGCGGCTAAGCAATATTGTGAAGAAGAGCTTAAAGCGAACTCAGGTCGGTTGATTTTTCGTAAAATTTGGCTGAAAATTGACTAAAAACTACTGAAAATCGCACTTTTTATGTAAAAGTTTGGATATTTCACTGAAAACTCTGTGTAAAATCATAAAAAAGCAGTTATTTTCAGTTAAAAGTGTAATTTTCTCAAGAAAATCTTAAAATCTAATAAAATTTCAGTGAAAAATAAAGTTAAAACTAAATTTTTCTTAGTGAAAAATGCTCTGAAAATGATGAATAGTCAGAAAAATCTCACATTCTCAAAAAATTCGTATATTTTTAACTGAAACTCCATTGAAAATTGAAAGTTGAAATATTTCAATAAGACTTCAGTGTAAAAGCATGAAAAATTAATTATTTTCAGTGAAAATCGCATTTTTAAACCAGATTTTCACTGAAAAACTTTGAAAAATGCGATTCTCTCATAAAATCTGGAAATTTACTGGATATTTGGTGAAAATGTAACTAAATTTCAGTTTTATCGATGAAAATATGTAAATTTTACTAAAATTTCGGTCGAATTTCAGTTCATTCGATGGAAATCTGAAATTTTTATAACAATTCTAGCCTGTAATTGATTGGAACTGAATGGTTCTATTAAAAATTTTCTGCTATTTTCTTAAAAAATCGAGTTTATCACTGAAATTCAGTTCCAAAAATGAAGATTTCACCATGAGTTCAGTGAGTCTTATAAAAATCTGAAAGTTTAACTGGAATTCATGTGAAAATACAACCAAAATTCAAAAAATCTCATATTCTCCAAAGATTCAAGATATTTTAAACTGAAATTCTATCAAAAAATAATGATGTTAAAATTTCTAGATCTCGAAAAACTTGGATTTTCAAAAATTTAACATAAAATTCCATTTTTGCAGCAATGAATTGGTGTGTCGGTCAAACTCAATCAGGATACGCTTTGAGTTGTCTCATCGATTTCCTCCCAAATATCACCCAAACAACAAAATGCCACGCATTCCTTTGTAAGTTTCCCCATATTCATCGCTTTTGCCCATTTTGAACCTGTATTTTCAGCGAGAACCGAACGATTAGCATTCTCTGACTTCCGCCTGGTCGGACCATTTATTACAAAGTGTAAATCGGTGCTTGAACAGTTCAATTGTAATACACTTACACCAAATGCTGCGCACAAAGGAGTTCGAGTTGCGCATACGCAAGGAATGGCTTTGGAATGTATCTTGGATAAGGTTGTCAAGAATGCCAAGTCACAGGTATCATTTCGGAACCTTTCAAAACTATATTATATCTCTGGACATACAAAAAACCCAGAAATTTATAGCGAAAACTAAAAAAAATTGATCGAAACCACGAAATTTTGGTTATTTTTCACTGAAATTACAGTGAAACGAGCAGATTTTCATCAAAAAAGTTCAGTTTCAGTCAATTTCTGGCTTTAACTGTTGTGAATACCTGAAAAAGAGTTTCAGCTCTCGTTTCATTAAAATTCCAGTGAAACATGAAAATATTCCTATAAAAACCTCATGATTTGCTGGCTAGATATGTAAAAAAGGCCAGATTTCTACAGATTTTCCTATAAAAACCTCAATTTAAGACATTATTCTCTGAAATTTCAGTAAAAAAGTTCATTTTCAATCAATTTCTGGTTAGATTTCTTGTGAAAATCTGAATTTCAGTTTTATTTTAACTCGAATTCCAGTAAAATCTACAAATTTTCCTATGAAAACCCCGGTTTTGTTAGTTATTCACTGAAATTCCATTAAAATATACAGATTTTCCTATAAAAACCTCAGACTTGTTCAATTTTCTCTAAAATTTCAACAAAAATTAAAGATTTCGACATTTTTTCCACTGAAAATAAATATCCCTTCATTATTTTACACCTTGATTTCAGTAAAATTCATAAATTTTTACACCAACCATAACTTTTAATTGAAAAATCTAGTTTTAAAGTTAAATATTCAGTTTTTTATTTAGATAAAACTCTTTTGAAACCAAAAAAATCTCTAAAAAATCGAAAAAGAAGCCCGTTTTTTCATGAAAAATCCTGTTTTAGTGCAGAACATTTCATTTCTTGATAAAAAATCTGATTTTAAAATGAGAAATTCAGTTTTTAATATTGAAAAAACCATAAGAAAGTCCCATAAAAATCAAAAATAGACCATTTTTCACTGAAAAATCCTACTCTGAAGTTAAAAATTCAGTTTTTATTTACAAAAAACCGTCTGAAACCAAAAAAATCCTTCGAAAAATTCAAAAAAAAAACCTCTTTTACCATGAAAAATCTAATTTTGATGTAGAAAGTTCAGTTTTTTATTTAGAAAAAAACCCCCGAAACCCTCCAGAATCCCTAAACACACTCAAGAATCCTCAGAAACGCTAATTTTTTGCAGGCCGATGCTCTTGCAATCCTCGGCGACGAATGTAAACACGAAGTTCTCCGTTTGGCCGAAATGCAGGCCGACGATTTCCACCTCGATCGACCGCTGTTTTTCGCCTGTCGTCAAGATCGCGAACGATTCTGTAAAGATGTGCCATCTGGCCAAGGAAAAGTGTTCGAATGTCTTATTATGCATCGAAATGATCAATTTATGGATCCACAATGTGGTAATTTATTGGCCGAAAGAGCCTATATGATGGGTCGTGACTATCGTATGGCTCATCCGCTCACAAAAGCTTGCCAACCCGAAATGACCCGATTCAAGTGTGAACCACAGAATCAGTTGGAATCAGCGGCGCATTTCCACTTGGCATGGATTTTGTTGTGTTTGGAGAATGGAGCTAATCAACCGGAGCATAAGGGAATTCCACCATCGGAGCAGTGTACGCATGAAATGGTCACTCATCGACAAATGATGATGCAGAACTTTAGGTAAGGGTTTTATATCCCGTTGAAAATCTGAAATTTTACTGAATTCGAATTGGAAAACTGAGTTGTTTAGTGAAAAATACGCGAATTTCTATAAAAATAGGTCGAAAATAACCGGAAATTCTGGAATTTTTCAACTGAAAAAGGATTTAGTCGTAAAAACCTTAAAATCCTTGAGATTTCGGTCAAAATTGCTTAATAATTGTCGACAATTCTCGAATTTCTGATAAAAATCGGAAAATTCTGAATAGGAAGCTTCGAATTCTTCAGGATTCTATACAAATTGCTAAAAAATCTATAAAATCTCAAATATTTTATGAAAACCTCAAGCTTGAAATCGGTCAAAATTGCTCAAAAACGTCTTAAATTCTAGAATTTTGAAAGAAAATATGAAAATTAGAATCATTTCATCGAAAGTCTTTAAATTCACAATGAAGAACATGAAATCCTAAAGGTTTCTGTCAAAATTTCTCAAAAAACGTCGAATTTCTGAATGAAAATCTGAAAATCCTTATTCTGGAGCTGGAAATTATCCAGATTTTATTGAATTCAACTCAAAACCCCATGAAAAATCTTCAAATTTTTAGTTCAAATATTAAATTCATAAACTGGATGACTAGATCCTCTGAAAATTGCTCAAAACTCACTGAAGTGCTAGAATTCTTATTGAAATTCTGAAAATCCTCATTCTGGAGCTGGAAATTATCCAGATTCTATAGAATTCAGCACAAAACGCTCTAAAAGTTCTTGAAATCTCCATTTAAAGTATTGAACTTCATACTTTGGAGACTAAAAATTACTAAATCCACTGAAATTCTGAAAATCCTGAATCCGTGGCCTGGAACATCTGGATTCTAAGCTCGAAAAAATCATTATTTTTAAAGATTCTGAAGAGAATATCCAGATTACTTCATAAGTTCCACATACAACCCACTTTTTTCCAGAATGGCTCCGGAACTTGTTCTCAATTGTGCTCAAGAAATCGACAAATTCTGCTCACCACGAGGTGACATTGAGGCCGAAGGCAGAACTCTTCACTGTCTCATGGAACACGCTGAAAGTCGCAATGAAAGTCTGAAACTCGGAGCTCAATGTATGCAAGCAGTTAAACAAGTTGTCAAAGTGGCCGATATTGGAAGAAACTACAAAGTCGATAAAGTGCTCTACGCCTCGTGTCGCGCACTCATCGATGGATCATGTGCTCAAGACGCCAACAGTGAGCTCACCACTCTTCAATGTCTTATGAGACATGTTGATAGCAGTGATATGACACCGATTTGTGAGAAACGACTCCTTGAAGTGCAATACTTCATGGCCAGAGATTGGACCCTAGAGCCGGAGCTCTATGAAGCATGTCACGCTGAAGCTGTATCAAGATGCTCCGCACTGGATAACTGGCACCAACAACATAATACGGATAATCAGATTGATCCAGGACCGCAAGTTTTGGCTTGTTTGTACAGAAGTGCCTATGATGAACAGAATCCGGTAAGTTTTTCAAAATTAGAAATATGAAACTTTCTTACAAGTTAGGAAAAATAAGAAAAATTAGTAGAATTTCAGCTCATTTTCGTAAAGTAAGAAAACTTTCGAAAATTTCTTGTCAATGACTATGAAATTATCATGATTTACAAATCAATTATTGATTTTCAAGTGAAAATGCATCCTTTTCACAGAAAAATCGAGAATTCCTGTAAAAATCAAGCTTTGTGAAAAACCTGTGTAAAATTTTGAATGTACGAATTTTTAACTACTGCAATGGCTAAAATTTGAGTTTATATCAAAAGGTTTTGACTTAAAATTTGAAAAACCAGCGCAATTTTTTTTTTCATCAAAAATTTTCAAAAATAATTTCTGGAAGTGATACAACACGTAAATTCTGAAAATTACAGAAATTCTAGAAATTTTCGACCTTAAATCAACCTAAAAGTCGAATTCGCAGGTCTGAAAATGACCAAAAAGTCTTTTTCAACAATTAAATCGAGATTTTTTGAGAAATTTTACGATTTCTGGTAAAAATCGTGTCAATTTTTGTAGTGAATCAGTGCAAAAAATTGAACTTGCGGTTTTAGCTACTAAAATTGCTAAATCTAGTGTTTTCATAGTGTAAAATTGATCAAAAATGCTGAATTCGAACGGCTGGAAGTGATATAACATAAGATTTTAGTCAGAATGTCTGAAAATTACAGAAATTATAGAAATTTTCGACTTAAAATCAACCTAAAAATCGAATTCTCAGGTCTGAAAATGACCAAAAGGTCTTTTTCAACAATTAATTCGAGATTTTTTGAAAAATTTTACGATTTCTGGTAAAAATCGTGTCAATTTTTGTAGTGAATCAGTGCAAAAAATTGAACTTGCGGTTTTAGCTACTAAAATTGCTAAATCTAGTGTTTTCATAGTGTAAAATTGATCAAAAATGCTGAAATCGAACGGCTGGAAGTGATATAACATAAGATTTTAGTCAGAATGTCTGAAAATTACAGAAATTATAGAAATTTTCGACTTAAAATCAACCTAAAAGTCGAATTCTCAGGTCTGAAAATGACTAAAAGGTCTTTTTCAACAATAAATTCGAGATTTTTTGAAAAATTTTACGATTTCCGGTAAAAATCGTTTCAAATTTTGTGTGAAACAGTGCAAAACTTTCGAAATACATTTTTTAGTATCTGAAATACCTAAAATTAAGGTTTTATAGTGTGAAATTCATTTTAGAAATTTCAAAAATTATTTCTAGAAGTGATAACACAAGATTTCAATTCAAAAATCTGAAAATTACAAGGATTGTAGAAAATTTCGGCTCCAAATTAGCCTAAAAATCGAATTAATCGGTCAAAAAATGACCAAAAACGTCTTTTCCAACAACAGGATCGAGAGTTTTTGAAAAATTTTACGATTTCCGGTGAAAATCTTGTGAATTTTTGTAGTAAATCAGTGCAAAATTTTGAATTTAGGGATTCTCAGCTACTAAAATTGCTAAATCTAGTGTTTCTATAGTGTAAAATTGATCAAAATTCGAAAAATCATAGGAATTCTAGAAATTTTTGACTTAAAATCACCTCAAACCAGTCTAAAAATGAGAAAAATGTATTTTTTCCAGCTCTCCCCTCGTTGCGGAAACCAAGTTCGTCAATTGCTCCGCCTCCGCGCCGCCCGTGTCAACCTCGTCCCAGAAATCGAAGACGCATGCCGTGATGCTCTTTCCAATTATTGCTCGCATAACGTGAAACCCATGGAGGAGATGATGTGCCTTCAGAAGAACTTTGAGCAAGAAGTGTTCAAGAGCAAACATCCGGATTGTTATAATGAAATTCGAAGGTTCACCGAGATGGAGGCCAAGGATACGAAATTGAATCGATTGTTGAGCAAGGCTTGTAAACCGGTTATTTCTACGCATTGTAATCAATTCGCTAATGAGGAGATTGATCATGGAGATGTTCTTGAGTGCCTGGTTAATAATAAGGTACTGTAGATATTGATTTTTTCAAAATCCTGAGAGATTTTCGATCATTTTGAGCTCAAAGAGTTCTATTTCTTGAATGACAGTTATTCAAAAAATGAATTTCAGAATACCCCAGAAATGACGTCCAAGTGTCGATCATATGTCAATCACTTTGAGCTCATTTCCCTGCGCGACTATCACTTCTCATTCAAATTCGAGCAAGCCTGCAAAGCTGATATTGCTCAAAATTGTCGGGATCACAACAACGATAAGGGGGAGATCATCAGATGTCTGTCCGAAGTTCGATTTGAGCACAAAGTATTGGGAGCCGCCAAAGATTTGACGGACGATTGCAAGAAGCAGCTCAAAGTCGCCTATCTACAACAAGAACAGGTAGAAGTGAGTTCGGTGTTGTGACCTTGTCTGATGGCTGAGAATATTTTAAGAGGGAATGATGTGTGATGTTTGGCGCCAGAAATTGGAGCTGAAATTCTCAAATTTCAAAGAATTTTGATGTAAAATGACTAAACCTGAATTTTTAGAGCTAAAATTGTTGCAAAATGAGCTTTTATATATGAAATTTCGAATTTACCTAACAATTTGAAATGTATACACCAATTTTCAGCTCAAAAATCGTTCAAAAAATCCATTTTCAGCGCTGAAATTTTGAGAATCGAACAATTAAAATCTAATTTTCACCGCGAAAAGGTTTAAAAAATGAATTTTCAATGTCAAATATGTACTGAAAATTCCGGAAAAAAGCTGGTTTTCGGATTTTTGACAATGAAAAATTAAAGTATTGGCTTCAGAATCATCAAAAAATACATTTTCAACGCTGAAATTTGAACCGCGAAAACTATTAGAAAATTAATTTTTAATATCAAATATAGAAAGTTCGTGATAAAACCGTGGCTTTTTAAATTGAAATTCAATTTTTTTTTTTGACAATGAAACGTGAAGTTTAAGCTCAAAAATCATAGAAAAACTGGATTTTCAGAGCTGATTTTTCAGAATTTCAGCAATAAAAGTTGAGTTTGTTGGACTAAAATCAATTAAAAAATGGATTTTAGATATTCAATTTTATAAATTCCTATATTTTTGGCTTCAAAAATTGAGTTTTTTTTTGATTTTTAATACAAAATTTGTTGAAAAATCTGTTTTTCACACTAAAATTCAAATTTTAAGCTTTCAGTTCTCAATTTTCGTCTCTAAATTATAAAAATTTGAATTTTTGGCGTCAAACAGGTATTTGTGAGTAGTTTAGAATGCATGCTTCACATATTATTAGATAGATCGGAGTACTGTAGATAGGGAAAAGTACAGTAACCTTTGAAACCTGCTAACACCCTTGAAAAACTTACTAATACTCATTACCGCTTCGAGTTCAAAAATAAGCATTGTTCTCAAAACCTGGCCTCCTACAGTACTCCTGACATACATACACTACAGTACCAATTAGAACTATATAGATGTGCTTTTTCTCTGTTTCTCACTGATTTTATTTACTTGTCCTGCGTGGCCTTTGTTTTTGTCCCACTTCACTAACGTATTGTCTGGAGCACATTGGGGGTGAGATTTGGGCCCGAAAGAGCCCTGATCTCATCCCATTGCATGTATTTTGCACGTTTTGACAAGGGAAACGGGAAAAACCAAAAAAAAAAAGCAACATGGGAGCGCATTTTTGAAGCGCCAATCATTTTCAGTTTGACGACAAGGAGCATATGGCGGAAGCGGACCCGAAACTCTCCCAGAAATGCTCTCGGGAAATTGTGCAATTCAAGTGTAATCAGGCGGAGAACTTTGAAGACACTGTGGAGTGCTTGCGATTGAACTTTGAGCAACTTGGACCCGATTGTAAGCAAATGATATTCTATCGAGAGAAGATTGAGGCGGCTGATAATTCTATGGATGATGAATTGCAAAAGAAGTGCAAGTGAGTGATTTAAAAGGGTCAGAATAGGGGTTTGAGCTGAAAATGGAGCATTTCCAGCAAAATTCGAAGAGAATATCATTTTTGACTGAAAAGCTGGTTTTTTAGAGCAGTAAATGACTGAAATTAGATGATAAAGAGTGTAAAATCACATTTTCAATGCGGAAAATATGGTTTTTATAGAGTTTTACAATGAATCATGGCCAGAAATAATGCTGAAAATGTTAATTTTGACTGAAAATCTTGAATTTTTTGAGAATATTATTGCTGAAAGCAAGTATCAGACTCTACAATAAAGCTTAAAATGTTATTTTTGTTCCAAAAAAATTTAAGCTGAAAGTATAGTTTTTCAAGAGTACAGAAGTTTAAGCCAAGGGTCAAACACAAAAATAAAGCTGAAAAGTTCATTTTTGTTTCAACAAGTTTTATTTTAGCTGAAAATCTGGATATTTTCAAGCAAAAAATCTAAACTTTTTTAGCTCCTTCCTTTATGCTGAAATTGGCTATCAGACCCAAAAATAAAGCTGAAATTTTTATTGTTATCTCAAAAAGACCAATTTTGGCTGAAAAACTTGATTTTTGAGCTCCATTACTGCTCAGGTACTTGATCTTTAAAGAGATTTTTTTTTGTCTGAAAACCAGATTTTCAAAAATTATGAATTGCTAGAACAGAAATCTCTCAAAACAACCTCTGTTTTGGTTGAAATTATATTTTGTTTTGAAATTTTGTGACTCAAAATGAGCTAGTTTTTTTTCAGATACGATCTCAACAAGTTCTGTGCTCACGCCGATCCGGATAATGTGCTCGAATGCCTCACCAACTCGAAAATCGTCCGCCTTCTCCAACGTGAATGCAAAGCTGTAGTAAAAGAGCGAATGAAGGAATCGGCCCGAGATGTTCGTCTCCGACCAAGTCTCCTTTTGGCCTGTAAATCGGAAGCCGAGAAATATTGTCCAGAAGACATGCGCAAGATCAACATGCCTCAGTATAGTCAACAAATTCTCGACGGAGTTGTTGTCTCGTGCCTGCGCGAACAGTTTAGAAAATCGATAAGTGATCAGACTCATATTGAAATGAGCATGCAATGTCAGTCCGAAGTGTCGAGGGTTATTGTCGAGGCGGAATTCGATGCTCAACTCGATCCATCACTTTTCAATGCTTGTAAGGCGACGATTAATTTGCATTGCTCGGCGGCTATTTTGAACTCGGTGAGTTTTGGGTTTAAATTGGCTCCAAACATGATATTTTGATAGTTTAGCACCTTTAAAACAGCTGAAATCTCAAAATTTCTAACAAAATCAGTTCAACTATGACATTTCCCAGTTTTACGCTCTGAAAATCACTGAAAATATTGATTTTCGTATGAAGTAACTGGATTTTTCGGGATTTTTCGAGCAGTATCAATTTCTAGTCGAAATCTATCATTTTTTGAATTAAAAAAAAACCGAAAAAAAAAGCTGATTTTCATCAGAAACCACCTGAATTTCGATGTTTTTTGAGTAAATTCAAAAAAAGTTGTTCAATACATTTTTAATTTTAAACCTTGAAAATTATACCTTTTTCGTTTGAAGTTACTAGATTTTTCGATATCTTATGATCGGTATTGATTTCTGGTTGAAATATGTTCGGTTTTGGTTTTAAAACTATTTTTTTAAATTAAAAAGCATTTTTAGATGCTGAAATAGTCAATTTTTCATCATAGAAACAAGAGAAAATGTCAAATTTCAATCAAATCCCTAAAAATTAACCCCTAAATGTGCCAAAACATAGTAGAAAAAGAAGTAGATAATGATATTGGTCTTGGGACGATTGCAACAACCAACATGAGGTCTTATTTGATCAGAATCCTCGTTTTCAGCGAAAATAGTCACAATAACAGCGAAAAATAGGAGAAATTTCATATTTTTAGTCAAAATAATGATTATGATTATGAGAATATTCCGGAATTTTATAGTTGGGAATTATTTTATTGAAAAAATTCAAATTATCATAGTTATTCTGGAGAGTATGGATTCATTGGCTTGAAATTCATGTCGGTGAAGGGATTTGAGCCCGACATCCTCTTTGCTACTTTTCCATCATCGATTGGTAGCTCATCGTCGTCCTCATCTGAATCCAAATCGAGTTTGAACTTCTTTTTTTTCGACTTGGACTTAGATTTTGTTTTCGTAGTAGATTTACTTCGACTTGATCGATGTTTACTATGACCAAAATGAGCGTGACCATGTTTTGGAGCATGTCCAAGATGAGTTGGAGCATTTTCAGATGCTCTGTGAGCTAGAACAATGACGATTAGAGCTAGAAGTATGAAAAAGATTCTCATTTTTTGATATTCTCGATGAACTTTGGAGCTTATATAGTTAAATGGTTCCCATAATTAGCATTTGTGGGAACATTTGGATAAGAAGATCAAAGTTCTGATGTTGTCTGAAAGGATATTATCAATAGAGCACGCTTGATCAAGTTTCATTCATTTCGAAACGTTTAACTCATTACACCAGGTTTATACTGAGAGTATGGACTCCGGGGGCTCCATGGTTTAGGAATGAACTTCATTGGGATTACTTGCTCATTTGTGGAGCCATCCGTTGATTGTTTGTTGACATTGTTAGAAGTGGAGTGAGAGCTCGAAGAGCTACTTGAGTGATGACTGTGATGAGCACGTCTTGGAGCATGTCCGAGATGAGTTGGAGCATGGCTTGATGCTTCGTGAGCAAGAAGAAGAGCTAGAAGAATGTAGAAGATTCTCATTTTCTGAGAGTTTGAGGTGAATTTTGAAGTTATGTATAGTGAAAATGCTCACATGATTTGTATTTTCCGGATTTTTATTAGTTTTTTTTTAAATTCAGAATTATTTTTTTACAATCTTTTTACAAATCTTTTTACAAAAAATTTTTTATTTTTCATAGTAAAATAAAAAATTAGGTTCTTGGTGGAAGATAACTTTTGACCAATTTCGATGGTTTTCGAGTTGTTGTTGCAGGTGCTCCGTGAGCAAGAGAGACAATAACGGTTAGAACGAGAAGAATGTAGAAGATTTTCATTTTCTGATACTCTGGGATGAACTTGGGGTCTTATATATAGTGAAAATGCTCTCATGATTAGCATTTCCGGATTTTTACGATGGTGTGGGAGAGTTTTGAAAATTCATCTCAGAACTTTTGAAAGCCCTTAAATTGGATTACTGTACTTGTGGAACCTTCCAGTTATTATTTTTTGACATGTAGAACCGAAAATAGCGCATAAAAGCAGCTAAGCATTGAGGTGCTGTAGTTAATTTTTTCGTATATCGATTTATTCTAAAAAGACTCCCGAAAGTAATATGAGCTCAAAGAGCCATTAATTCAGATATTATCGATGGAGCGCTTTTTCTCTAGTGGAAATGAGCACAAAGAGCCAATTTTAACACTGAAAACCTGTTCAATTTTTCACTAGCTGAAAGATGTTAGCTCTTAAAAGTAGCTCTTAAATGAAAAAGCACATTTTTCTTAGCATAACCTTCGACGGATTTTTATTTGAAAATTGGAGCATTTGGAGCACAAAGAGCCAATTTTGATACTGAAAACTTGATTTATTCTTCACTGATTTAACTGTTATCAATGGAGCGTGTTTACTCGATCGTAGTTTTTCTGAAAATCATCATAAATAAATGCAAATCAATCTTTATTCAGGGAAATGCTGAAATTTCAAGCATGTCCTGTTTGACGACGATATCTTCTATTTTAGGGCTGAATGAGAGAATTTCGGAAATTGATTTTTGATGTTCTGATTTCAACAAAATTTGGCGATGCAATTCTCAATTTTTATTCAATAAAACTGGATTTTTAACCCCATCTTGCTTGACGACGCTTCGTTGTAGTTTTCCTTGGAGTAGCAACTTTATAAGTTTTTCTTTGTGCACACGAGCAGTTGGAACAGCTACAATTACATGGAGCTCGTCCGATTTTCGGGTGATCAACGCTATGACATTTTGGAGCATTTTCGATTGCTCCATGAGTCAGGACAATCAGAGCTAGTAGAATATAGATTATCTTCATTTTCTGGTGATTCGAAGAGGAATTTTCGAGTTTTAATATAGTGGAAAGGCTCTCATGATTAGCATTTTCTGGATTTTTAGGACCGGGTGGGGAATGTACGAAAGATCATTCTTTGAAAAATACGAAAAAAGCTTAAAAATAACCAAAATTGGGGGCTTTCCCTGATTCAGTATTCAGAAAAAATCATACTCCGAAAACTATGAAATTTATTATTTTTTTTTAAACTCTCAATGGGAATGTTAAGCACGTCTTGTTCTATAGTTCCTGTTATTACTTCTGGCAGGCCGATAATTCCTGTTGTTATTGGTACTTGCTGCTGCCGGCGGAGGCACCCATTTTCCAGTAATCATTGCGTTTTTGTTAGCTATCTCCATTTGCTTTTTCATTTCTGCGAATTTTTGCATGCAATTGGAGCGTGTCCAACAGTATGTGGATTTGGAGCAGAAATCCCAGATGCTCCGTGAGCAAGTCCAATTAGAGCAAGAATAATGAGAATAAAATTCATTTTTAGTTATTGAAATAGGAATTTTAGTGATTTAATATAGTGAAAACGCTCTCATGATTAGCATTTTCCGGACTTTTAGGGCCGAGTGGGAAGAAATTAGACAAGAAAACCTTGATCTTCAGATAAAAATGAAGATTTTCAAAAATCTGAGCACTTTTAAAGTTCCCCAGATGAAAAATGAGCAATTTCTCGAGAAGAAATCAGAATTTTTCAGTATCTCATGCTCAATACCAGTTTTTCACAGTTGAACATATAAACGATCAAACTTGGCTCGAAGAAGGAATTTTATTAAAACCCACATAAAAACCCTGATTTTCAGACAAAAATAGAGAATTTCAGGAAATCTAAGGACTTTCACTGATTTCTCGATAAAAAATGAGCTATTTCTCGAGAAGAATTCGGGTTTTCTGAGTAATTTGAGCTCAATAGCCGTTTTTAACAGTCGAAAACTTATATTTCACAGCTTTTTTGTCAGTTTTCCACAATTTTAATCGTAAAAATCGTTTTCGGGTCGAATTTTGCGCTGAAATAGATTCTCAAAGGTCCCAGAAAGGAGCTGAAACTACAGAAACCATGATTGAAAAATGTGCTTAAGTCATATTTTTCTCAGAATCGATTTTTACTATCCATTTTACTCTGAAATGGGGTCCTAAAATTATCATAAAAAGTTGAAACTAAAAATTAAAAAAAAAAAAACCAATATAATAACTTTATTTTCACAAAAAAAAAAGTCAAAATCATTGATAATCCTTGTGTAGTGGTTTACGAGCAGCGGCTCTTTTTACACGATTCTCCACTTGACTTGAAGAAGGTACCAAATTTGAAGCCTTCATAAAGTGATCTTCAACACTTTTTTGCTCACTGATCATGACAAAAATGGCGAAAATTAGAGCGAAAATGATGTAAAATTTCATTTTTTATGATTCCGGCGGGGTTTGATGTCTTAAATAGGGGAAAACGGTTACGAATTTTATGTTTGAGCATTAATTTTTACAATCTGGGAATCTTGTCAACACGAAAACTGTAATAAACAATTTATTTCCCCACACACACAAAAAAAAGAACTTTGATGTCTCATTGTTAATAGTCTTTGTGCAATGGAGGTTTACCATGATGACTGGCGATTGCTGGAGATGGTCCGTGGCCACGAGCAAGGACAGTAGCCAAAAGAGCAAAGAGAATGTAGAAGATTTTCATTGTTAAATGATATTTTGGGGAGGAATTTAGGGGCTTATATATAGTAAAAATGCTCTCATGATTAGCATTTTTCAGAGATTTTATGGTTTTATGAGTGGGAACTGGTTTTATGACAAAATTTGGGAGAAAACTGGGTTTTTAGGCTGAAATGGAGGTCAGGTTTATTGAAAAAGTGAAGAATTACATGAATTTTTGCTTAAAAATTGAGCTCTTCAGGTTTGCTCTAAATATCCAGTATTTTTGCTATAATATGATTAGAAAAAATGGTCCAAAACTCTACACAGACAAGATTCTAGCTCTACAACTATATTCCTGGCCGAGTTTTTTGAAATCCTAGTCCCTTTTGGTTTCCTAGGTCTAATATTGAGATAATTGAACGACAGGTACGGTCAAAGTCGGACATTTTCTCACATTGAAATACACATCATTTTTCGTCAATTCAGCCAAAAATTGAGATATTTCATTGTTTTCTGACGAATTTTGGGGAACATCTGGATTTTCAGGCTGAAATGGAGGACAGGATTGCTGAAAAAGTGAAGAATTATATGATTTTGTGCTCAAAAATGTCACAAAAATTGAGCAGATTTGCTCAGAGTCCGTTTTTAAAGTTTAGTTGAGTTTTTTAGACCAAATTATCTAGAATTTTGCTGAAAATATGACTAGAAAAATAGTTCGGTTCTACCTATTCGGCTTCATTCGGGCGAAATTCCATTTTTGAAGAGGATTTATCATACTTCCCCCCCATCAGCTTATCCTCTTCCTTTAACCAATTGTTCCATTTTTTTCCAGGGTGGTCACTTTGACAATGTGCTCGAATGTCTTAAAGCCGACTTCAACAACGGAGCCATTCGCGACCAGGCTTGCTCGGCTCAAGTTGCTCGACGACTTCAAGAAACCATGGTCGACATTCATTTAGACCCGATTTTGCATCAGGCTTGTGCCAATGATATTCAACGACATTGTCGAGATGTTCCACCAGGACATAGTAGAAGTGAGTACTATTTTTGTATACTATAGGCGGGATATGAGAGGGTAAAAAGTACAGTAATCCGGAGTACTGTAGGCAACTTGTAAGTAAATCATTACTAAATTATTTGTCGAGTTTTTGAAGCCGAAATTTGAAAATTGTAAAATTACACATTTAAATTTGGTAACTTGGTTCAGCTCAAAATCCAATTCTGTTTTTTTTAAATTAAAATTTTTAAACCAAATCATATATTTCTACAGTAACCCATAAACCCCTGAAATGTACTGTAACTATTCCATTTTTCAGTTATTCGTTAAAAAGTACAGTAACCTGGAGTACTGTGGATATGTACGTTGAAGTTAATGATGATTCTAATAAAGTTTTTCTGATAGATTAGGGAACTACAGTAATCCGATCCTAAATTTGTAGATTTTTGGTGTCAAAATTTGGAAATTAAGAAAATTACAGATTCTCTGAAAAAAAAAAGATTAAAAACTGTAGTTTTGGAACCAAAGGTCGAAAGAACTTAATTTTTCCGGGTTCAAGAAGTAACCTAGGAAAAATACTCTAATTATTGATTTTTTTTTCAGTTATCATGTGCTTGGTTGATGTTGCTGATAACAAAGGATTGGAATTAACCAGAGATTGTAAGAACAAATTATCGGATCGTAATAAGCTTTGGATGAAGGCTCATGCGGTAAGTCCCCCACTCCGGGTACCCAATATCTCCCGAATTTTCCAGGAATATCAAATGGCCCTTCCCGATTCGTGGCACGCCTTAGCCACCCTCGTCATGGATCACCCACAACGATACACCATTTTGACATATTTGGGCGGTTTCGTCTTCTTTGTCCTATTGATTGGTTGCTGTTGTGGACGAGCCAGTAAGAAACAGTATCAGGAGATGAAGAATCGATAGGTCTTGACGAGAACTACAGTACTACTATTATTTATTGCACCCCCCCCCTTCCTTTTGAATATCAAAAAAATACCAACTAAAATGTGATTTTCTCTCTTTTTCAATCCCAGTATCTTTTTAAGGTTGTGCTCTTTTTTTTTTTAAATTTTTTCGCGTTTTTTGGCGCATCTTTTTCCCCGGGTTTTTACGAATTTTGTCTATGTTGAAGTTGAAGTATAATAAACGTATTTATTAGTTGAAAAAGAGCATTTGAGCAAGGGTTACTGTAGGGATATCTTGGGATTACTGTAGGTTTCCCGATCGGCCAAAATTTGAGAAGGAAAATAACTAGAAAATGAAAAAAAAAGGAAAAAACTAGAGAATGCAAAAAAAAATTTGAGAATGAAAAACAAAGCTGAGAATGAAAAGAAGTAGAGAATGAAAGAAAAACTTTAAAATGACAAAAAATGAAAAAAATCTGAGTATGAAAAAAAAAACAAAAATGTCGATTTTTAGAGAAGAAGACAAAAAAAATGAAATAGACGTGGCCTAGTAATTGATCATGTTGGTTTTCTAGGCCATGTTTCGGACCATATCTAGCTTCATCCTGAGCTCAAAATATGATCAATCGAAAGAGCACAAAATTTTGAGCCAGATAATTTCTTGAGCACAAAGATTTGAATCCAAAATTATCGATTTTTCAACTTCTAAAAATTGTGATTGAGTTTTAGTAGCTCAAAGAGCACAAAATTCTCTTCTCAAAATAGGTCTGCATTTTTCTGAAATTGGTGTGCAAAATCTGAAAGTTGGTGTGCATTTTTCTGAAAATCCACAAGATCTGACACAGATAATAAAAATATTTATTCTTTTTTTTATTTTTTATTCTGACAATGCCCATCCACATCCTCAATATCAAATTGTCCTTTAAAACAACGCTGATTAATATCACAATCATCGGCATTTCGACACCATTTTTCAGCCGCGGAGCCGATTTGGAGCATTAAAAAGAGCAAGAGCATGACCGAAAGGAAGAATCTCATTTTTCTGGAGAACATACAGGGAGAATCAGGACAATGCTTATATATGGAGACATTGTGATTCGATTAAATGATTAGGAAAAATCGACACGTTGTCATTTAGAGAAATGTAGCCATAACTCGCTTTATTTTGAGATTTATGGGCTCAGAGTATGTGCAATCGGAAGAGCACAAAATTCTGAGCCAGGAAAACGTGGAGCACAATGATTTTGAGCTCTACAGTAACCCGTGGGGTACGGTAGAAACAGGGGGTTTTGCAATAAAATCTCGAAGAATGTCAATTTCTCACGCTATTTTTAGACGGTTCAAAAGTTTAACAGCATTTTTGGATACTTTAAAAACTCTGAGCCAGATCCCCAAAAATCATACTTCGACATGAAATTCGTCTTCGTCTTCTTCTTCATTGGAATCTGCCTTATTCCCGCCGTTTCAAGTTATGCCAAATTTGTCAAGGACAATGAGAATGAATTAGGAAAATTGAAGAGCTTGAAAAATGCATTTTATGGACCTTGATGACTCAAAAGTGCCACATTTTTGTGAAAAATAAAGTTTCTCATTCAAAATATGTCGAAAATGGGTTTTATGAAGCCGGAGGGTACTTTTTGGGTGATTTTCTAGGCCATGAGTCGGTTTTCTAGGTCATGGGTTGGTTTTCTAGGTCATGACTTGATTTTCTAGGCCATGAGTTGGTTTCCTAGGTCATGACTTGGTTTTCTAGGTCATGGGTTGGTTTTCTAGGTCATGGGTTGGTTTTCTAGGCCGTAGGTTGGTTTTCTAGGCCATGAGTCGGTTTTCTAGGTCATGTAGTATTTTTCTAGGCCATGGGTTGGTTTTCTAGGTCATGGGTTGGTTTTCTAGGCCATGAGTTGTTTTTAGGCCTTCTTCACAAAAAAATACTGCAAAAAAGTGCTAAAATAATCTGAAAATAAAATTTTTATTGTTGGGAAAATCTGATATGATCACTGAAACATAAATTTCTCTGCGTCTCCTTATTACAAACGCTATTTCTGAAGACTCGTGATCAAAAAAATAGAGCTATGGCACGAATGAGCCCTGTCGTGGCCTAGAAATCCAACACGAACAATACCTAGGCCACGCCACGAAAATTGGTGCTACTGTAGTTGCCTAGGAATTATATACTACAGTACTCCGATCCGGAAAACTACAGAAATCCCAAGATTTTGCAAACCTATTTTCAGATCATAGTTCTCTGTATTACTGTAGGTATATCTTCTCTACAGTATCCCTGTCATACTGTAGATGTATCAAACAAAACAAATTTATTCATATTATCCACAATAAATAGTGTCTAATTCGGCCCATCCCTACAAAATGCATCATCAGCGGGAATCTTATCAGCAAAGCATTTTTGGTCCATTGCCAAACACTGGGAATGATCCGAACATGGTGTCAATTGATTGGTGTTGGCGCCAAAAATGGTGGAGATGATGAGGAGCACAAAAAGAGCAAAAAATTTGAGCATTTTTAAAGGGAAACGGTGTTGAAATAATTAAGGGGAAGAAAGGAATGACTAAATTTTCGGAAAAAGGAAAACATTTTGTGTCATCATCAAAAAAATCAATATTTTCTAGTGAATTCGGGTCCAAAAAAGAACCCATGAGCTCATGAAAGAGCTGAAAATGTCCGAATTTGGGTCCAAAAATGGTGTATTTTCAGAATGTACAAATCCTGAGAGCTCCTAAACGAGCTGAAACTACAGTATTCCTGAAAAAATCTGAAAAATATGACCTTTATTCAACCCTCATTATGTGCTCAATTATCCCAATCCAACGTGATATTTATGTGGATCGATAGGAGTTTTCAGAGTTGCTCCAAAGTTGCTCAGAACTAGAAAAAAGAAGAAGACAAGGAAGAATTTCATGTCGAACAATGATATTTCAAGATTTTTTTAGGATTTTATAGGGTTCAGTTGAACTTTTGAAAAATACATAGAGAAATAGTGGAGGAAATGAAGAGACGCAGAGAAAAGGAGACAGCTTTTAAAAATTTTGATTGTTAAGAACAAAAGATAGTTTTAGGCCGTTTTTGGTATCAAAATTCGGCTTTGAAAGTTTTTTTTCAGATTTTTCAGACCAATTTTCAGATGCTGACACCTTTGAGGATAATTGTGCAAAATATGGAGCCAAACGGATCATTTTGAGCCGAGTTAGAGCTGTGATTTTTGAGCCCTTCTTCTTGTTCTTATGAAAATTATTGATTTTTTCTTGGCTAATCGAATCAGCCCCCGTTTTCCTTTCTTCTATATAAACCCCTTCCAGTGTATTTCCAAAAAAATAATTGAAAATGTTCAAAATTTTGCACATTTTTGCTCTTCTGGTGCTCGTGGCTTCTTCTGCAATTGCTGGAAAAGAGTGTCTGATCGACGAGGAATGTGGAGAGGGACAATATTGTACGGGTATGAGAACTGATCGATTGGGATGGTGCGCGGATAAATGATGATTTACTTTACTGGATGATATAATAAACTCGTTGAATTTTCAAAAAGAACCCCGGGGGCCCGTAGGGCCCCCAACAGAGGCGCGGGGGTCTCCTCCACCAACTTTCTTGACCATGAAATTTTGATGTTGTTGGCGGGGGGAGACCCCCATCGGCCCCCTTCTTGGGGGCCCTTCAGGCCCATTCGCAAGGACCTTCTATTAACCTATAGACAGTGAGGCTCGTAGGTCCCCCAAAAAGGGGGGTCGGCGGGGGGTCTCCCCCGCCAAGTACCCTAATACTTCAATGAGAAAGATCTCAACAATGTTTTTAGATAGTTGGCGGGGGAGACCCCCGCCGGCCCCCCTTCAATAATGCAAGATCAAGTTCAACCATTTATTCAGGTCCAAAGAATTTCGGCTTCTCATCTCTTTTCCTAGTTGCTCTTTTGCTTTTCCTATTCTTCGTCTTACAAGCCATCTCTCCATCATCCCAAAATTGCTCACAACAGCTCATGAAATCCCCAAGAGCACAATATTCTTGTCCTTCCGCGCAGTTGCTCACATGCTCCGTAACATCCATTAAATCTGTGGAAACCTCGTCTTTTTTGTAGAATACCTTGACTTCTGGTTGATGATTATCATAGTTATCCCATAATTCCATAATTATCATTGTATTATATTCAGGCATTTGATCGATAGTTGTGACATTGAGAATTCCAAATGACTCCAGAATACCCAACAGAATCCAATCTTGCTGGAATTTCAGAGATTTTCAGAGATCTAGCGAGCATTTCTCACCGATGAATAGGCTATAAACTTCTTCATGCTCTTTGTGCATTTCTCCCCTTCCACATAACAATTCCACGCATTTTTCATGTTCTCCTGAAGGGTTCTCATAATATGCCCAAATTTAAGCTTCATCAGATCCAGGTTAAAATGAGGTCCAACTCCGAGTAATTTATAGACAGTGCTTGCGTATAACCGGAATACCTTCTCCTTGTTCGTCTCCAATAATTCTGGGAATGGGATACCATTTTTGTACTGAAAATTTCAGACATTTTCAGGGGGAGATTTGGGACCTGAAGTAAGTACCTCATTGATATGTGACTCAATTTTTGCAAACGAGATATTTTGAAAAATGGGATCTTGGGTGATATTCAGACAACTGGCAATGAA
>LR550393.1:0-10813 GCA_900536415.3 Caenorhabditis sp. 38 MB-2015 | reverse complement strand
GCGTAGTTGTGATTTACAGGAAGAATAACTTTCAGCACACACACTTGCACATATTGTTTATCGTCTGATTGGAAAAGCAACATTTTGAAATGAATCTGTTCAAATTTCCAAAAACAAGGCACCACTGACTTGGCTAAGCATCTGACAGAAAACTTTACTGAAAAACAATTGTGCCAAAAAATCAGCAATTTTTCATTGTATAGAACAAAAAAAACGTACATTTTATTCATTTTTTCTGAAAAAAGCATTTAATCTTCCGTATGTTAGCGTAACTGAAAAATGTTAATTTGACAATCTGATTTTTTGTCTAATAATTGGTTTTTTTCATTTTGTATAGTTTAAGACTACTTATTTCACGTTCAAGAACTAAATCACTGCATAATTATTGTAGCTTAATATTATATTCATTGTTCCAATTCATCCATATGCACACAATTCCGATAAACTTATTTTTTACCACAAAAAATCGAAAAAAAAATAAATAAAAATAAAGGTGGCCGAAGTTCGTCACAGAGTTAGGCCAGCTGCAAAGTTAGGCCATAAGGGAAAAACGAGGGATATTTAGCGTCTCCTAAAGTTTTCAGGCACGTAAAACAGGATGGCGATGCTCATTTTTCACAAAAAAAAAGAGCTGCACCCTAGTTTTGCACTATTTTACGTGATATGTATGGCGTACCTATAGTAACAAAATTTGAACCCTTTTTCAAAAAAAAGTTCATTCGGTTTCGAAATGTCCCGAAGCCGAAACAAATATACCTTGTTTGCCAATCGCTGGCGTTTCACAAATTTACGGCGCATCTGGAACAAAATAGCCTGGAATTCATTGAATGGAGAAAGGGTTACTAACATTGGTGGCCAATTGTTGACGTTTTCGAATTCTATGACGCATCATAATGGAAATCGAGCACCTGGAAAAAGTACCATGCTTGATTGCGAATATTCGTTTAAAAATTGAAACGATAACGAGATAATTCGATAAATAATACGTCTACATATATTGTAAATTCAACAAACGAGAAAATAAATAGAACAATTATTGCATAGTAACAACGGCGCGGACCTGCTAGTCAGAAAAATGAGGATTTTTATGATCCGGAAAAGTATCGAAAGCCTGTCCCAGGGCAAAACTGGGCGTCGAATTATCAAATTTTATTTCGAAAAGGATTCTGATAAACTTTGGGCGGAAAAAATTCAATTTTTCTTGAAAACGGAAAATACGAGTAAACTGTGATAAAAGTAGTCGTTGTCCTTTATTTCTTTCCGAACTTCAAGTGAATTTGTGATAAAACGAACGAAAAAAGAAGCCCACCGGCCGAAATTCATCAGATCACATAACAAGAATTGATTTAAAACGCTGAAATTGCTGGAATTTCTCATTTTATGAATGTTGATCACAGTTCGATGTAAACGGTCCTCTTCTGGATATCTATAGTTCAATCTGAAAATTACCGTAGTTCTCAAGAAATTATGAAGTTCCTCTCCCATTTTTTTCAAAATTTACAACAAAAAACAAAAAATATTAAATAGATTTTCACGTGAACGTGAGTTGCTGAAAAATTGTTCGAAAATGTTTCATTTTTATTTCAACCAAAGGAAAGAAGAGGTGAGTCAGGGTCAACTGAATTCAAAAAAATTCTGAATCTTGGGAGAAACTAGAATTCTCACTCTTACTCAAAATCAAAGTGGAAAGTTCGAAATTTCCTAAATTTTTATCACCTTTGCTTATAATTTCTGTTATTTTTCATTTTATCTTTTTTTCTGGTTTTTGGAAAACGCTGATTTTGAGAAATAACTCGACAAAATTTAGGTCCTAGTTTACTGGAGCACTACTTGTAAATTTACATTCTGAACAAAATCTTCTATAAGATCCAAAAGTTATTGTAGTTTCAGTTATCTCTCCTGAAATACTATAGAATTAGCTCTGAACCAAGGTTAACAATAGAGCACATTTTATCAGTAGAATTTTGCTGAATTTTTCCGAAATTCTTCAGAATCCCACATAAAAATTCATCAATTCTTTTCGAAATGCACAGAATTTTACCTGAAAATAAGTCAGGAACGTTCCCAGATCTTTCAGAAAAAGTGAAGCAACTAATTTTTTGGAATCAAAAATGAACATTTGGATATCGACATTTCAAAATTCATTTTTCAATTTAAAATTCAATGAGGAACACGCGCTCTATTGATAGTCATGTTTTTTTCCGATCTAAAGTAAAATTTGGTCAGATTCTCGATGTCAGAATCAGCTTCTACATAATTGAGTAACCAAGAAAACTTGTTTCCAAAATTTTGAGAAATTCATTTTGGTCGATTTCGAATGGGAAAATTGGAACTAGTAAGGCTGAACTACAATTTTAAGAAAAATTCAGCTATGAAAACTTCAGGTGAGAAGTATTCTAGTTGAAATTATAGAAATCATACGAAAAAGTCATAATTAACCGAAAAATTCAAGTTTTTTCAGCCGTGAATTCAGATCATGATTATCAACAGAGCGAATTTTATGAATAAATTTTTTTTAAACCGAAATAGATTTTTGAAAAGTCAATTCATGATCAATTCTATCTTTACCAACAAAAAAAAACAATTCCAATAGAAAAAACTTTAAAAAAAGAAATAATAAATATTCAAAATAAATATTTTACACGTGAGCGTGACACGTTTTTATTGTTTGCTCATTTTAATTTTTAATTTCCAGAACATGTGGCAAACATTCCTCTTCAAAGGTTGAATAATAAATATATCAAAAAATGGAGCAATCACCGGAATTTTTCGAAGATAAGTTCACTTTATTTATTTCGGGGTGACCTGATAACAAAAATCTTGCTCTCAGTCATCTTGTCTTATTTTTAAAATCAAGCCAAAGTTCAAAAAATGACAGGGACGTAAGTTAAATATTTTTCGCGTTGAAAATATTTTCAAAAGTTCGACTGATCTGAACAATTGGATTCCCGTCCACTCTTCAGTCAGTGGGTTTTTCCATAAGTTTTCCCACTCTCTTCGGAGAGACTTGAGGTACGCCACCGTCAGAAACTTGGACGGAAGTAGGTTTTTTGTGGATAACATCAATTCTGATTCCTACTTGCATTTATGCGGGAGTATGGGAGGCTAGGAGTGGTTAAATCGGAGAGTTACACATAATGACTGGTAATGTCGGGGCGGAGTTTGGTTGGGATGATTCGTCGAACTTTTGCTTTTTGGTCTGAAATTTATGCAACAAAAAAAAACTCACCGTCTCTTGAAATTCAGTTTTTTACATCATTGTTTTCCAGAAGATGGTATCATCAACAAAATCTACTTTATCAACTGTATCATTGTCGACAAGGAGAACTTGAAGCGTAACTTTTGAAATTCACAGAACCTCAGAATAAAATTGATTTTCCAGCGCAACTTCTCTCAACATCATCGGAGAGCAGAGCAAACCAGGCCAACTTCATGAAACAGTAACTCATGAAAACTAAGAAATTCAAGAATTCCTGATTTCTCAGCTCTTCAACTGCTCCGATGTTGTCCAACAACAGCCACCCTTCCACCTCCAATCTTTCACGATAAGAAGCAGCACATTAAGTGTAACTACTGAAAATCCCATTATCTCAAAAAATGGCATATTTTCAGCGTCTTCTCTCCAACATCATCAAACAACTTTAGACGTCTTCACGAAATCGTAAATTATCACGTTCTTAAAATCTAATAATTCATACCTTTCAGCCTTGTCAACTTCACTGAATCTTCCACATCGACATCACCAAAAAGCACATCTAGCTCGAACTTTCTGAATCCAGCCGTCTACGAAGCAAAGTGACTTAATGCAGCCTTAAAATCGAGCAACTCTACTGCGAATCAGTCAAGTGCTTCTTTGAATGGTTTTTGGTGAGATTTTTTGAAGAGAAAAATTACTTACGGGAAATGTAATCTCTGATGTCGCAACAATTCAGCACCGGAATAAAAATCTTGGTGATTTTTGAGTTTGAAAGCAGTGAACATATTGTTAGTTTAGTTTCATCCATCGAAAAGAAAATTTTAAAGTTTCCAAGTCTCTCATTTTTATCGACCATTTCGTCGATTCAAACTACTTCTAATTATTCTTGTTGGATAATTAAATATCCACAACAAAAGAATCGGCTTACATCTGTTTTCTCCCAGATTTCTTCTCACCCTCATGAATTCTCAACAAATCACAAAAGACTAAAATTTCTTTTTTTTTTTCGAAGAAAATTGGTAATATTTTTGATAAAAAAACTGACAAGTATCCATAAAAAATAGTCATTGTTCTTTTCGTAGTCGTATGAAATAATTTGAAATAAAATTCGGAGCTTCTCAGTGCTCTCTAAACTTTCTACTTTCACAAATTTGAAATTCCTCAAAATGTAATCTCAAGCAAGCTTCACCAAATGATTCATCGAATTTCATCAGTTCTTTACTGATTTTTCTGAATCGGCTCAAGTTTTTTTTTTAAATCAAGATTTTCTCTAGCCCTCGGAACAAAATTAATGCGACATCGGGGTTTTCATTTTCCTAAAACTGCATGATTTACTTCATCCTCTGTAAATATCAAAATTTTAGTGATAAGTTGAATTTTCATTGCAACAAACCTTTAAAAACTTAGCCTATATAATATTTCAACCTTTTTATTCGATGAAAAATCGGAAAAACTCGAGAAAATTTACGAAAGTTTGATTTTTGCAAATTTTTTGTGGAAAATGAAAATATTTTTGTGAGGCGTGACCGAACTTTTGCACCCTGTGTACTTCTCTCGGAAAATATACATTTTTCTTTTTTTTCAAGAAGTTTGAAGGATCATAGAAGTGAAAGGGACGCTTTTAAGAAACATGAAATGAGAAAGAATTGTTAGATTTATAACTGACCGACAAATTCCTACGTTTACTATTTACAGCCTCGACCGCCTCTCGGAATGTTGGTTTTCTACGAATCGAGCAACAAAAGATTCTAACATGGGAGGATTCTTGACTTCGAGAAGCGATTCGGACAAGATTCGCATGTTGAATGCTAGTTGGAAATCGATTCTATTAAGGTATGAATTTTGATAAAAACACTACGAAAAATAAAAAATACTCGAGAAATACTTACCAAACAAAAAATACATACCTCGATAATTTTTTCGAAAAAAAAAGAAGCGTTAATTTGGACATTGAAGTCGTTATCTATTACGTTAAAATATTAATTTTCGAGCAAAATTCTTATAATCTAATCAATTTAAACCAAAGAAAGGCGCATTTATCTGTTGTATTTCAAAAAAACAGATTATCATTGTCAAAGTTTGAATTGAAAACGAAAAACTAGTGTAGAAGTTTTCAATTTTAAAAAAATTGAAAGTAAATTTTGTTTTACAATAAAAAAATAACATTTTCAGTTTTGATTTGAAAATGTTTGAGAGTCTGAACTTCAAACAATGATCCTTTGAGAAGTCAGTCTAGTGTTCGTCTTGTTAAGAATTCCTTGAAACACTTTTAGAGATAACAAAATAATCAAAAAAAATGTGTTTACTAGAAGTTTTCTGATAATATTCGTGAAAATAAATCTTCCACCATAAATAGAATTATCATTAATCAGTTTAGTGTTCAAAAAAAGTTATGCAATTATTGAAAGTCTCACCGTAAAACATTAAATCTAAATTTCTCGGACCAAATTCCAATTTAAGATTTAAAAAAAAACGATTTGTCAAGTTTATCAAAATCAACGTTAATACGATATAAACAAGCAAACAGATGACAAAAATTCAACAGAAAATGACGTTAAAGACACATTGTTTCAGTTTTGTCGAATACGTCGCGGTCGCTTTTATTCAGAAAAATCGAATTTGAAATTTTTTTATTGTTTTATTGCGTGACCTATCTAAAATTTCTCATTTTTGTTTTCGAAAAAAATCTGAATAAGAACGACCGCGACGCGTTCGGCTAACTAAAATCAATTTCTCTGTTGTTTTTTTTTTGCAATCTGTTTTCTCTTATAATATCGCATCTCACCATAATAAATTAGATATTATTTCAGCCAAAACTCGGATTGGTGGATTTTGGGATGATGATGATTGTACAGTGGACAGTTTACACAAAAACAGCGGTTGTTGGATAATTCACCGAACAGGATTTAAAGTGAGTTCGATCATGCTCTATCGCTGATAAAAAATTTCTGGAACTTTTCTGAAAATCTGAGATAACCTCGAAACTTTTTAAAAGTTCTGGGAGCCTGCGAAAGCTATGTCCAATTTTTGATTGATTTTTCCGACTGTTCTGTGAAATATTTTTTAAAATTCCTGAATTTTCTCTGAAGTTGAAAGCTATGCGCCATTTTTCTAGAAATTGTAAATTTCCTTCTAAAAAGAACTTGAATAAAATAAAGCATTTCACAATTTTAAAATTTCTGGAAATCTTGGAACTTCTGGAAGTCTGAAAATATCTTCTGGGAGTTCACTTAAGCTATACCCAGTTTTCATGAAAACTACTATTATAGAACAGAACAGTCCAAAAATTTCAAAAAAAAATGAGACACAGGTTCCGCCAGGTTACAGAACTTTGAATAAATATTGTAATAATTTCAGATTAAAAAAATGTCCAGGATATTTGATCATCAAAAAATTTTATTGTAAACTCAAGTCTAAATTACTTTCTGAAAAATTAAAAATATTATGATATTTTCGAGAAGTATTCGGATCATGCTCGATTTTCCTGGAAATAGTGAATTCCCAGTGAATTTCCTAGATCTAAAACTATTTCGAAATTTTCTGAAAACTCCAGATACCTAAAAAGACTATGACCAATTTTTGCTTTAAATGTCAGAATTGCTGATTCTCTGCTTCGATTTCTGTTTAGTTTTCATTCTGAATTTATTTTTTTCAGCCACAGCTCCATCGGACGGCGACAGTTGCCAACAATTTCGAGTTTCAATAAAGGAAATAAGAAATGGACTGGAAAAGTCAAGGAATCGGATATAAAGTGAGTTTTATTCTCTATAACCCCAAATCTGAAATTCCTGGGCTTTTTCTGAAAATTTGAAAGATAACTAGATTTTCGAAAAGTTCTGGGAGCTTGCGGATGCTATGCCCGATTTTTGTTGGAGATTTTTAGATTCCTGTGTCTTCAGAAGTTTCCAGAAATTTTTGTAATAGTATTATGAGTTCCCAGGAACATTTTCAAAAAAAATCCAGAAATATCTGGAGATTTTCTGAAAAATTTTGGCTGCCTCTGGAAGCTATGCCCGATTTTTGATGAAAATTTTATACATGTTTTCTCAATTTTGTAGATTCTTTACAAATTTTTGGGAACTTCAGATTTTCTTTCTCTCTGCGTCCCTCTAATTTATCGTTATGTTTTTTCCAGGATCAACGTCATAACTCCATCGTTGGGACACTGGTCGGATGAGAATAGCTATAGTTCGAGTTTCATAGGACAAATGGACAAATCATCAAACTGGATTTGAGGTTAGCTTTGTTTACCGTGTGTCATAGAGCTGAAATTCTCAACAAACGTCGAGTTCCTGGGCCTCTCTGAAAATCTTTCCGGATTTTTTGAAGAGTTCTGGGAGCTTGCGAAAGCTATGCCCGATTTTTGCTGGAATTGACAGTCTCTGTGACTGCTTCCTTCTCGTTTTTTGCTAAATATCATATTTTTTCCAGGTCTCACATCCGTCCCCTTCCGTCTCGTCTTTGCTCATTGTAATTGTTGTTGTTGTTTTACTCTGCTCCTTGCTCAAAAGCCAAGGACCAGAGGTTACTGTTATTTTTGTTTCTGGATAGGTCTTCTGCGGAAAAGACGGGGGATCTATTGATTTGTTTGTTTTATCCCACAGTTAGGGTACTGTGGATCAGCTGTCAGAGTACTGTATTGCCAAAATACTGTACCCTGGACTATTCCTTCAGTACTCTACTGTGCGGTTGATATGTGAAGCTACAGTAGACGTGGATATTATTTCTGCGCTGGTACTGTAGATTCAAATGTTGAGAAACGGTGTAGTTTTGAAATTTTGTGGCGAGTAATCTATTTCTAAGAACTACAGTACTCGTTTGAAAAATCACTACAGTAATCCATGTTATTAACTGGTTACTGTTACTAAAATTTCGGATTATGTTACACGGAAATGTTGTGTTTCAGAATCACTTTACAAACTCTAGAAAGCGTGGCGTTAATGCAAAAATAGGCTTGAAAAAAAAGCCACAGCACTTCTGCATTTTGACGGGCGTTCTAAGAAACGGACGGGCGTTCAAAGAAAGGTCGTCGCCCGCTCGCCCGATTTTACAACCATGGAAAAAAAATTCAATTTAAAAAATGTCCAAAGTCCACTTTTCGCCCGATCCCGTCCAAAAAATATTTATTCCTCTGGTGATCCTACGAAATTGGAATGTACATATTTTCTCCGAATTTTTTGTACGACATACCAGGGATTTTTTAGCGCGTAGTGGTCTCAGCTATCAAAAACTCCACGGACCCTTTGAATCCCCTGCGAATTGCAAAACTAATGTCTAATCACAAGGTTTCTACTTTTTTCCTTCTTTCTCCTAAATTATTTCCAAACTTTGATTGACATTGTCCAAAGGCGAAAATATGGTGAGTCTTCAATTCTTGATGAAACCAATTATTTCGAGCCAACTCGTCGATAAAGTGATCGCAAAGTATTCAAATATAGCGGGAAGAGGAAAAGTATTGATGTTTCGCAATCTCGTGGAGCTTCTTCAGGAGCACATAGAGCATTTCCAAGTTCCAGCACGTACCATTCCAGCTTTTCATATTAATAACCAACGCCATTTTGATAAGACAAGTCAGAGTGTTTCGAAACTTATAAACAATTCTCCGATATCGCAAGAATCTCTAGAATTCTAGAAAACTATACACCTTCACCTACTTTTTTCAAAAATATTTACTATTCTAATAAGCAAAAAAGTCATCATGAATCCACTTCAAATTGTCAACATTCGAGAATCGGAAACATATAACTATATCTAACCATAAATATCTTCAACTTTCACACTTCTCGCTTTCGACGAAAGGTTTCTACGAACTTGTCGAATCGTAATAAATTGATAATACTTCGCTTCAGCGCATAAGATGTGAATCTATGAATTTTTTCAGAAGCGAGTGAATCTTTCATATCTTTTCGTGTCCCATTGACGAAAATAACTCCGGAAGTCGTAGTTTTCAGAACATTTTGACCAAAATCGATTCAAATACCCATTTCTCGAACATAATAACATCCAAGATGTTCTCGATTTACATAGGAACAAGAAGAACTTTGAATTATTCCACTTTCAGCATAAAATACATTTGTTTTTCGGATTCCGGTGTCAACTAATCTTAAAAACTATAATTGACACATTCATGAAATATATTTTAAAACTCACTTTCTTGAAAAATGTATCCTTCTTCGAATCAAAATCTCAGACTGTGAATTAGGGAAATGAATCAATACCGCTTCCAAAAATTCGACACGGGTAAATTTAATACCTACAATTTTGAAACAATCGGAAATATTTCGAGCTTGAGAAATTACCAAGATGCAAAGCTATACTAGGAAAATAGAAGAGAATACTGTGAACCTCCTCAAACTTCTCATTTTAAAAATATCCGAAATATTGAGCTAGAGCATTTGTGAATATCTCGAAATTCTCACAGATTGTAAATATCCAGAGTAATGCAAACAAAATCTTGTCGTATCGCCAGAGAAGAATTATAGCTTGGCTTCAGAACTCCTATCTTCGTAGCAAATTGCCCAAAGCCAATTCAATCATCACATTTCCGAACAAAATCACATTCAAGATGTTGCTGATTCGCATAAAAATGAAAAATCTTTCGGAATTCCCCAATTTTTTGTTTTTCTGATTCCGGTGTCAACTCATCTAAAAAACAACAAATTTATAAATCAAAATATATTTTACAACTCACTTTCTTGAAAAATATATATCCTTCTTCGAATCAAAACGAAAACTATTATAACTACTGACTATTTTGAAACATCCGGAAATATTCCAAGATTGAGAAACGACCAAAATGCCAGGTTATACTACGAAACAATATAGAATATTCTTAATACAATACTTATTTTCCTGACTAAAAAATCAAAGTCCCGCATTTCTGCATATCAAACAAGTCTTTCCATCGGCTCCAAACGTCCGAATTTCGAGAATCACATATCTCATCAAATGGCTAAACGTTTCTTTTTTGTACCACTAAACGAGAATTGCTTGAACCAGCACTACGATTTTGGAACAAATTGAGAGCTTGGTTTGCCTGGACGGAGATCTGGATGAACAAAGAAGATAATTTGGGCGAATCCGGTTTCAAAGTAGCTCCCAATGATGTTGGTGACGAGCCTTTTTTCCTCCAAATGTTTCACAAACATGCCGAATCACGAAATGATAACATAAATTATCTTCGGCCAGCCAGAATCGAATATGATATCACAACTAGTAGTTGAACTTGTTTGAAGGAGTTTTTAGATAATAGGCGCAAATGTTTGCATCTCTCAATTTTTCGGAAACCTTGGTCATCGGATGTGAGGATGTGATTTCGATAAATTGTTGATGATACTTCGTCGATTTGTGAAAATACGCATATATTCGGATTTTTGAAATCTCGCCAAGAAACAGCTATTCAACCTGAAAAATTGACATTTATGTGGAAAAATTTTATTCAATAACTCACCTTTGTAAATATCACATGATTTTCCGAATTCGCATTTTTGACAAAATTCTATAATGGGGTGATGCAGAAGCAAAAAAACGTGCGTTTTTTAAAATAAAATGCATAACATTTCCAATGCAGGAACCTCAAAAAAACGCACGTTTTATTCAATAAAATGACATTTTCTA
>LR550385.1:0-113287 GCA_900536415.3 Caenorhabditis sp. 38 MB-2015 | reverse complement strand
TCTTCATTCCACCGCTAAAAATGAAGCCAATATAAAAATGTGAAAAACAATGAAAAAATGAGAAATGACTCCTCAATTAATTATACTGTGTTTTTTTTCTCTGTGTGAGTTTGTTTCGAGTTTTCAGTATCAAACTTTCGATATTCAATACTTGAAAACATTCCTTGGCTAAAAGCCCCAGTATCTGAGAAAATGACTGAATGGAAGAGTGAAAATGATGCTCGACATTCGAAAAACAAAAAAAAAACATTTTTAAAATAATAAAAAAACAAAAGCACAAAAAATACGAGTCTCAGTTCTCAGTTAACCGCTTGTTGATTTTTAGAGCAACATGTTCAAGCCTCTGGATGGAGAGAAGGGTGTCGGGTTAAATTTTTCAAATGTACTTCATAATATGTAAAAAATGGCGAGGAACATTTTAAAAATAGTTAAATTACTGTTAAACGGTTGCGTGTATGTCTAATTTGAGTTTTTAGCCCTCAGCTATGGCTTTTCTATGTTTGCGGAAAATGCTCTATTTTCGATGTCAACACAAAAATTGTTCTCCACTCAGAGTGCGTTAAAGTGCTTTAAAGATTTTGAAAAAATATTCACAGAGAGCTGAGATATGCGCGTTTGAAGTTTTTCCCATTTCACTTTCCTCCCAAGAGTGAAAAACTTATTTTTCATAATTTCACATGTTCATTCAATTTCTCAGATGCATCACTTTCCGGGAAAAAAATTTGAGCCAAATTGAAGACAAAATGTTTTTTTTGTACCACGCATAACAGCAAAATTTGAGTTTTTACAAATAACGTCTCTTAATATCGGTTTATGGACGGCTGGAACAACTACGCCTTTTTTGATTATTGAGCGATGGCTAGCCACTGTTCGTATAGCAACATATCAGAAGGATAGAAAGTCCGGAATCATTATTTTATTGGTACAACTTTTGACAGCAGCTCTACTTTTATCGCTTTCATATACTGGTCATCCGTTTGGAACTAATGTATATTACTGTATGAGTGCGAGTCCACGTACGTGAGAACTAGATACATTACACTCATCATTGTATTTTTATGGGAATACGTATCGGAAAAACGTTTCATATGTTGATGGAAAATCTTAAAACAATAATAATAATGTAACAAAATTGAAATTTTTTACTTTCAGATATGTCTATCACCAAATCACTATCATTGATGGGAACAGCTTCACTTCAAATACTCGCTATTATTGGTTTTCACTACATCTTCAAAGCTAATATACGAATAAAAGCGGACTTGAGTAAAAAAGGAGGTCAACTAACGAAACATTATCAAGTTGAAGAGACTTTGAAGTTTTCGGACAGCAAATAAATCAAATACTAAACAATGAATGTATACTATGTTTGCTGCAATGTTAGCATACTCAATCACTTCATTTATCTGTCAACGAATTGGATCAGAACTAGCGCCTGAAAATTTTTTCACAGTTTTAGAGTCTTTAGTATTTCTTCCAGAATATAGTATTTTACTTGTTTTGACTTTCGTCAGAACAAACAATCGTATAACCATACAAAGTATGACAAATGTGACGAACAAGATCAATGTCAAAACTGATGCATATTTCGACCAATATAAAAATCAGTGGTGATTACTGAATAATAAATACTTTCAAAATGAAAAAGCGTGTTATTAAATCTCAATAACAGAAAATAAGCAGTTCAGATTTTCTTTTTTCGTTGGTTTATTGTAATTAGAAAGTTCCTGCGTTTCATATCATTAACATTAATACTACTGAAACTCTGTTCAAGTAAGCGAATGCACATTCTGAGAAAAACAATTATTAAAGAAAATTTTGTCGTGCCGAAATTGTTATTTTTTATTGCGAAAACCTCCAAAAGTGGGTGCGGTCTACATCGCAAAACGCAACCCAGGCACGTTTTTTATCAGGAAAACAGTGTGGGTTAGAAGGAGACCGAGAGAAAATAGTGTTGTCAACGAATAGATCGAACAGGTCAAATCAAACTATTCGCAGTCACAACACTTCATTTTGCTTTCCTCGGGCTGTGCGAATGATTGATTTGTAAATATCAAAACTCATTTTTACTCTGAAAATTTGATTATCTCAAAGTGTCAAAACCAATGAACTTTGCTCAATCAAGATTTTTTTCGAGGTGACTATTAATTTCAAAATGCGAACATAGACTTGTTCCTATCTTTTTCTCGTTTCAAAATACATCAAAGCCTCAAAAAAAGTCACGCCAGAAGTTTTTCTCCCATTTCTCTTTAGCCGAAAAAAGTCGAATTCCTCCCTCGTATTCGATTAGAATCACAACTGTACTAGCATGAAGCAATATCACTTTGCTAGAAACTTGGAATTGACATTTTTTCAACTACTTTCCTACGCCGGTTATGGGAGGGCTATACTTTTAAACTCTACATATATCTAGAGTGAGTCTCGCGTTTTGAGCATATATGTGGATTTGGTGAAGTCAGAACTAATTATCACATCGGGCTAGAGTAATTCTGTTGGGATATTTCTAATTTTCATGAAAACTGTGAATGAATCATTCATTATTTTAATTAAAGCTGGTCAGGATGTGTTAACAGTTCCGATTTCTCAATTTTGGCATGAAATTATCAATTGTTTCGCATGGACAGCCCATTCTGAACTAAAAAATGTTATTTTCGAAAGCTGCAATTAAAATAAAAACGTTTTCTTTATAATGTTAAATCATCTTTCTGATTTGCTTAAAACAACATTCAATTTCGTTTGAAGACCTTTTAAATACTACGAATGAAAAACGTTATTTCGTCTTTCCTCAAAAAATAATTTTCAAATTTTCAGCTCATGTAAGTTATTTCGTTTTATTTTTAAAGGCCCGTTTGTTTAGGATTATATTGCCCGGATTTTCAGAGATGGATTCTAGTTGTGAGATTATGCAAAATATGGCTACATATAAGCCGCTATCGAATTTTATTACTTCTCTCAATAGTCAATTGTCGGGTTCGCTATGATACTTCATGTGACCCGGAAAATTGCATTTAACCGATTGTACCATTTGAATACCAGAGTTTTGTTAATTTCCCATTCAATCGCTATCATAGCACATCTTATCAATCGAATATGTCTCCATTTTTTTGATCTATACCGATTTCATATTTTTTGCCGACTGTTGAGACGGCGTGTGATATTCAGTTAACTAGAGCAAATTGTTTCGTTCAAAGATTAATATTCAATATACTCGTGGAAAAAATAGCAGGTCTGCTACAATTTTTAGCAGGCCTGCGCTTTTTGATGTCGCAGCAGCTGCGACATGCCTGCGTCAAAATGTAGCAGGCCTGCGTCACTCCTGCGACAAAATGAGCAGTGGCTGCTATATGCCTGCTTCAAAAAAAATATTTTGAAATTTGTAGCAGGCATTCGAAAAGTGTAGCAGGCCTGCTAAAAATGGTAGCAGGCCTGCGCCAAGAGTAGAAAATGCCGCAGCCGCTGCGACATCTATGCGGATTTTCCCCCGAGTAGGACTATGGTTCGCTGGAACAACTATGCCTTTCATAATATTGGAGAAATGGATATCAACTATCAGAATGGCCACCTATCAAAACGATAAGCGAACAGGATTGATGCTTCTACTATTTCAGTGTATATTAACCGCTATTCTTTTATCTATGCTCTATTTGGGTTATGATTTCGGAACTACTATGAACTACTGTATGGCAGCATTCCCAAGTATGTTCTCATTCTGATTTGAAAATCGATTTGTAACTTCAGAAATGTCAATAATAAAATCTTTATCGTTATTTCTTATCGATCTTATGCAATTATTCTCGATTACCGGCTTACACTATTTGATTAGAGTAAATTTTAAAATTAAATTGAATTTGAGAAAACAGGGAGGTCAGCTTACAAAAAGATATCAAGTGGAAGAAACTTTGAGATCGCTAAAGACTTTAGCGCAACCTATGCATTTGATGTTTATAACTTATTTCACGTTCACAACATTCGCATTTACAGGTCAAAGATTCGGATCTAATCTAGCTCCCGAATTGTTCTACTCTATATTAGAAACGTTCGTTTTGCTTCCGGAGTATAGTATTGTTTTGGTTTTTGACATTTGTCAGAATCGAGAACCGTATAAATTTACAAGGTGTCGAGAACTTGAGGCATAAGATCAATATTACAACAGATGCATATTTTGATCAATATAAAAATCATTGGTGACCATCGATACAACACAAATTGTTTTAAATTACACTCATATTTTGCATTCAAAAGGTTTTCAAATAAATTTATGGGAAAAAAATTTACACTTGGGAATTTACCGTAGAAACGAGATCTCCTTTTCCTTCAGCTAACCGATTTCGAATAATTGTCACAATTGCTTGCTGAGTTTTCCGTTCTAATTTTGATAGTTTTTTTTCGATATCACGTTTTAAATCCCAATCAATTTTTTTTGGTGCCAACATTGCCAAATCAACACTTTCAATAGGTTTTTCGTGGAGAACATCCTGTAAAAATAACTATAAAAAGCAGTTATGACTTCAACTCTTACCTTTAAATGATCAGCAATTTCATTCTGCACAATGTCTAAGTCGACATGACTACTATGCTCTCCAATCTTCTCCTGTATTGGTTTATGATTTCTGAATTCTCTGCCGGACTCTTTACTTTTCTTTGTCGCCTGCTCTTCTGTATGGTAGTCTTCTTCTCTGGAATATGAAAATAAATACCTGATATTTCGAGAAATATGATTAAGTCTAATTTTTTGTTAAACATACTCCATTTGAACTCCATGAATCTTGGATTTCAGTTCTAATAATCTTCGTTTTCTCGCTTTTGCAGCGGCTTCCAGGGAAGTTTCATGATTTGTAAGTGATTCGACATCTTCGTCTGAGTCTGCCATTTTTCTGTAAGAAACACGAAACTAAGCAAAAATTCATACTTTCCGCAGTTCGAAAAAAAGGAAAAAAAAAAGAGAAATTCGAATTGGCAAATTGCCACACAAAACTCTTGCAACGAAGAGATATGAAGGTACGGTAACACTCAGTCAAATGTGCATTTATTTTCTCCGGGCGGTTGTCATTTTTGTCAGTTTCGCTGCAAAAAAATTCTGAAATTCCGTGTAAGGCTCTTTTTTGTAATATTTTGAACTGTTTTCAAATGAGAAGAATAGTTTTTCCTTTTATTAATTTGAAAAATAGTCAATCCCTCATATGCATATTTTTTCGTCTGAAGATTTTTATTGATCACAAATTACAAAGTTTCTTTTTTCTGTAGGGTCATCATGCTTCGCCAAGGCTCGGGTACATTGCAACTTGTTGCCGCCAGCTTCGTCAATGCTGAGCAACAACGTGGATTCGCTACATTGAAGGTAGGTGAAGTTATATTCGCTTTCCACTGTATGAACTTGATTCAATTATTGTTCTCTTAAACTAAATTGACATGAAATTGTTTCACAGGATATCTCCATCCGTCTGAAGTCCGTCAAAAATATTCAAAAAATCACAAAATCCATGAAAATGGTTGCCGCTGCTAAGTACGCCAAGGCTGAACGTGACTTGAAGGTATAACAAAACTTTCTCTTTCATAAAAATAATTGAATTTCAGGGAGCTCGCGCTTACGGAGTTGGAGCTAAAGCTTTCTTCGATAACATCGACCCAGTTGTCGAGGGTGTCACCGCTGAAGAGCCAAAGAAACAAGTCCTTGTTCTTATCACCTCGGACAGAGGACTTTGCGGAGCCGTCCACACTTCAATTGTTAAGGTAGTTTTTGCTAGTATTGTTCTTATAAAAAGACTTTTCACCCCGCGAAAAAAATTCTCGTTAGGGTATGCGAGCGCAGTTCGCTCGTGTTTGCGTCGCGGTTCCTTTATGAAACCGTTGATTGGCTGTTTGCCAAGTCGCGGCTCGCTCGCGGTTTTCTCTGCGTCTCTCAAATTTAATTTAAATTTTTTTTTCGCGGGGTGAAAAGTTTTTTTATAAGAACAATAGTTGTTAGAACCAATATTTACTTCTATGATTCTAGGAAGCCAAAAACATTCTTAACAACGCAGGAGACAAGGACATCCGCGTTGTTGCTATCGGAGACAAAGCTAGAGCTGGGCTTCACAGACTTTATGGTAATTGTGTTTTGAAAAAGTAGAAATACGTTGTGTTTTTTCAAGGTAAGAGCTTCCTTCTCTCCGGAAACGAAATCGGACGTGCCCCACCAACATTCGCTGACGCTTCGATTGCTGCTAAGGCAATTCTCGACTCCGGCTTCGACTTCGAATCTGTAAGATTTTTTTCACGGATAAACCTTCAACTATTTTTTTCAGGGAACCATCATCTTCAACAGATTCAAGACTGTCGTTTCCTACGAAACATCTAAGCTACAAGTTCTTCCTCTCGAGGTTTGTTTTTTTAACCAAAATTTTATAAGAGTAGTTTTTCAGGCTATCAAGACCAAGGAAGCTCTCAACACCTACGATTCCGTTGACGACGATGTTTTGCAATCATACACTGAATATTCATTGGCTCAACTTATCTATTATGCGATGAAGGAGTCTGCAACATCAGAGCAGAGCTCTAGAATGACTGCTATGGATGGTGCTTCGAAGAACGCCGGTATGTTATTGTTTTCTCGAACTTATAAAATTGTCAAATCAAGTTGCGTAGTTTCTATGCCCATTGTTATAAAATATTCTGCAACTTTATTTGATTTTTCAAATGCTATTTCACATCTAATTTTTCGTCAGAAAAAAACTTTATAACTCTTTGTTGCAATCCTATAACATTTTCGTTTTTGAGAAAGTTTAAACTTATCTCGCAGCAAAAGCGCCCGGGAAATTCAAATTTCGAACTTTTGAGTGAAGCAGTAGAGCGCATTTTCTTTATTCTCTGCGACGTCTGTCTCGGTTTTTCCTTTTGAAAAACGGTGTAACTGCTTTTCTCTTATTCAGCTCGATTTATTTTCAAGAATAAACATGATCGTTTGAAATGCATTAAAAAATTCTGTTAGTGAACTAGAAATCATGTTTTAAGCATATTCTCAAGGTTCAGCTGATATCTGTTTGGAAAAAGAAAACGTCGATTAGTTTTTACTGTCACGTTCAATTTTTCTGACCGAAAAATAAAAATACTTTAATGCATTGCATATGCTTCAAAATATGATCTGCAATTATTTCATTTAGTTTGTATTCCTGACGCTGGGCGACAACCAGTTCTCAAATTGATCTATTGAATCAATGTTGAAAATTGTTCTAAGAATATTTTTTTCCAACAGTCGGTCAAAAATGCAAACAATTAGTTGCGATAAACTCACAGGAAAACTTTTTAAACATCAGCGGCATATGAAACTATTATTTGATATTTCAAATATAATTTTCAATTTACAGGAGAAATGATTGACAAATTGACATTGGCCTTCAACAGAACTCGTCAAGCTGTGATTACCCGCGAATTGATCGAAATTATCTCTGGAGCTGCTTGCGTCTAAAAACAACAAATAAAGAACATCTAGCAGTTATTCTCCATCTCGTTGTTCAAAGTATCGCTTGCTACTACACCAATCCTTTTTTATTTTCTTTTTCTAGTTTCTCCTCTTCCTTTTCTTCAGCCATTTTAAGTTTCCAATGGCCTAAAATTGTTGTTATAGTGATACAATTGAGTAATTAGTGACGAATAAATTTTATTTGTAATTCTCATAAAAAACCGTTATAACAATAAAATTACTCATCGAAATAGAGTTGTGAAATCTTTTCTAACATATTTGAGAGTGATTGGAATACAAAATGTATTTATAACATTTTCAGATGGATCTCAGTACAATAGAACGGGCAGCAGAAACACTACTGGTATATTTGAAATTTCCTTTTTTTGTTTAAGAAAAATGTTCAGGCACCTCCTAATTTGGTCAACGAAAATGAAAGAAAACAAGCGGATTTGTTTTTTGAAGAATTGAAAAAGAATATAACAATCAGTGACTGTCTTTTGTTGCTTCGTAAGTTTTTACTTTGATATGAACAATGAAAATATCTTTAAAAAATCGATATTAAATTTGAATTTAAGAAGAAATACAGCTTATTTTCACATCGAGCTCACATTTCACATAAAATCCTTTCCGCGTGTTGAATTTTATCCAAAGTAGGGGTTTTCGTTCGATGACCCAAGGGTATTTAACGACTAATTTCATTTTTGAAATTCGAACACTCAATCTAGCTTTCACCCAAAACTTTAACTTTCTCTATTCAGAACAATCTCAAAATTCGTTTGTATTGTTTCAAATTGGTCAAACAATCGGTGAATTAATTCTCCGAGATTGGGCACTTCATCAACAATCAGATGTTGAAATGGCATATAAATCAATGCTCGAATATGTTGCCACGAAACCAGGGTATCTTGATTTTCAAACTTTCCAATTTATCCTTAATTTTCCAGTTTGGAGCCTTTTGTCGTTGGTGCGTTTTTAAAATCAGCGGCCATGATTGTCAAGCGTGGAATCTTGGACGGCAAATCAGGAGATCAAGAAGAATTGCATCAGTTCATTCATAAATTATTGACAAACGAATCAGCTAGCTTGGTATTTATTCATCAAATCATCAAATGTAAACAAAATGTTTCAGCAAGCAGCGGGATGTTTGTTCATCAGTGCACTCATCGAACAGTTTTCATCAGCGTGGAGAAATTCGAAGTTTTCAATCACATGGGATTTCCACCTTCAAGCGAAAAATCAGTTTGAGGTAGAGAAATCACCATTTGAATTACGCGTCACAATTCTTCTGTTTCCAGAATAATGGACTTCGTCGTCTTCTTGAAATGTCTCTCACAACCTTACACGCATTGAGTAATCAAGATAATATTGTTGAGAATGATTTTACGAGGAGACTATGTGATCGATTCTTAGAAGTTTCCGAGAACATTTTCTCATGGAATTTCTCATCGAGATTATACAAAAGATTTCTGGTAAACAATCAGGTAAACTATTCACCTTGGTTCTCTTATAGGCACTGTGTTTTTTTAAAGCCAATTTGTGAGAAAACGAATTATCCTATTATTGATAAAATTTCAGTCGTCGAGTTCATTCCGCCCTCCCGAATCCTGGAAAGATTTATTGGAAAATGACGAGTTTTTCACTCTGTTCTTCAAACTTCATTCAAAAATCAGACATAATGAACAACTATGTACGAAAAGTATGAATTGTTTGATTCAATTAGCATCACTAACAGGAGATTGTATGCCAGTATCTGATCAAGATAAATGTATCAAATACGTTTCTATGTATGTTTCTAACCTGTTAGAATTGTTTTCACAAGGTTCGTAGTAATCTCCCTCGAAAAGTTTCGAAATAATTTATTCAGGACCGTCGCCATGGGAAACTAATCATTTCTGTATGATAATCAATCGTCTGTTTTTGTATCGACCTCTTACATCGATTATGAGACAAGAAGCCCAACTTCGAAATAGATTTTTCGCATTTTTGAAAGAATATACGATTCATTTGACCAATCAAGCTTTGCAGAAAGCAATTGTAAGATAATTCGAAATTGTCTTTAATTTTTCGTTTAAATAAATTCTAGGGTCAAGCTGAACACGAAGATCATGCTTCTCTCACATTGATATATGATGCAATTGTTGTTTTGTTACGAGGAAGATGGAGGACATCATTCGAAGATGAAGAGGAGGCTGATGCAATAGGTATACATTGAAAATTTTCAATTTCAAAGTTCAATCTTCTGAGGACCGACCAAAAGTACAGAAATTTATGATTCAATTCAAACAATAAAACGAGCACTGACCAAAACGATACTCGAAGTACAGAAATATATATTTTTACACGTATGAAATTCCTGTTTATAATTTAGAATACCGAGTAGTATGAAAAGCTGATATTAAAAAATCATGTTCCATTCAAATAATATTGAGGGTTTCATCCTAGATGGCATATGAAAAATCATAACATTTAGGATCTCGTGTTTGTACATTAAAGATTAATTTTTTTCCTCAAGCACACGGATATTTAGAAGATTCCTCAAAAGTTTAATGTTTAAAATTTGAATTTCAGACACCGAACTTATCAAATGGCCGGTTTTGAATATTGTCAATTCATTTATGATTAACATTTTGGCGCCCCCACAAGGAAATCGTCCATTTACTATGGACGAAGATGATGGCGATGAAACAGAAGATCGAATTGTTTGTTTTCTTTTTTTGTGAATTATTGCCAATACAATTCTTTCCAGCTTTTCAATGATTTGTTCACCCCTCTCAGTTCTATGATTTGCTACAGTGTTCCTGAGTTTTTGGAAATGATGACGATGTGAGCTGAATTTGATAAAGGATGTGAAAAGAAAATTGTTTCCAGAAACTTACGAAGATCGTTGCACGAGTTTACTCAAATGGCCACCGGTGCGTCTGATCCTAGCAGATTGCCTACATGGCAAGAAGATCAGCATTGGTTGATGCTTGTTTTGGCGAATTCTGTAGTAGGAGAAGAAGTTGATGGTGCTTGTCACGTTTCTGGTGATATTTATGATAACACAAGTCGTATTTTCCGACAAGGGATTCTGTTTTGGTGGGTTTAAAACAAAGAATTTGGAAAAATTATTCTCTGTGCATGTAAAGAGAAAACAGGAGAATGCGTAATTTTTCATTCTCATTTTCTTGAAGTTTCAAGTTTTGAAGTTAACAACTTCATTTCAAGATTTTTAGTGATATTAATATCAATTTTCCCTTCTATTCCTCAGTTTAATTTTAAATCGCCGTCATAAAGAGTTTTTCAAATGAAAAGGCTTCGAATTTTATGCTGAAAATCATCAGAGTTTTGTTTAGAAGAAACACATATAAAAAATCGGAATTCATTTTTTACAGTCCACAAAGAAAAATGCAATTTTTGCAATTTTGTATGGAAAATCCCACGGAAGATCGAACACAGTTTGCACAAGAAGTTGATCCTTTCATTCTGCTTCTTGGTGAACTTCTAGCCTGGTCTTCTGTTGAACATCAAATTGTCACAAATCCCGCTACAAGAGAGATGGCAAGCCCAGAACTATCCAGATCCACAGTTTTTGCACTGAAACGATTTTTGAATGCAGCAAGTAGTATGATGGAAGTTGATGTAAGTGTTTGCTTCCCTTAGGTTTCTATTCATTTGAATGAGGAATTAACCTGTGTTGTGTGGTGTATTAATTATTCAGAAATGGAAAGATTATCAGGGGCTTCCGGAAACAGGATTACCTTTGATACCTGAAGACGACAACTTCTCGAGAATTCTGGTTCGATTCGTTGTCAACAAAGTATTAGCGGTTCTTCATTGCTATGGTGGTGAAGAAAATTTATGTCAAGATGCCATTGAATGTCTTCTCGGTCTTGTTGAATCAAGAGCATCAGTTATTGCAACATCGCCCGAGTTGTTTAATTTTTTGGAGAACTTGGATATTTCGAGATTACCTAATCGTGCAAACTTAATGAAGGCACTCGTCCTCATTGGTGCTGCGGCTAATGATTCACAACTACACGATAATATGTTCAGAATGGTTAGTTTTTTCTGGGTATTGTTCCAACTATGAACGATTTCTAGATTCTCGCCCCATTATCTGAACAATTCATGGTCGCATGTCAACAAGAATCATCATCCGCGGTAGACTCCTTGATTGTTGATTTACTCCAATGTTTTGACGGTGTCGCCTTAGGAAGTCAAAGCCACTCAGCCGGTACTTTATTCGGTAATATATGTGTTGAAATGCATTCTGAAAATACAGGTTTCAGATTTCCTATACAAAATTATTTGTCAATGTGTACCTTTGATGAGGTCTAGATCACATAATGAAACAGTTGTTTCTTCAATTCTTCAGTTGCTTTTCGATGCTACCACTAGAGTCTCTATTTATATTGATAATGAGGTAAATAATGAACAGAAACATAGTTTAAGACTTTCAATAAGTTTTCTTTTCAGGAGCAATCTAATCGACTGTACGCAACTTTGTTGCAAATAATCGATTGTTACCGAGCAGATCAAATGAGAAGATTTAGTGGTATGACAATGGATGATGAAGACAAAGCTTCAGATCTTGTTTTGTTCATCGAAATTCTATCAAATATTTTATCCAAAGATTTCCTATCGATAGGCAATGATGATTGCTCAACTGGTGCGAAAGTTGTCATTGCGTCACTTGAAATGTTATTGACGATTATGAATGAGAAAATGCTTCAAATGCCCGAAGTTGCTGTTAAATTCTTCCGTCTCATCTTGTATCTTGTCGAGTATTCGCCTGAAGCGTTGACCGAGGTTTCGAATCACTTGATGTCATCGTTGTGCGAGTGCATGAAGGTAAGATTTTGAATGGTAATTTCCCTTCATTTTTCATTCGACTTTATGGCGGAAATGTTTATGCATCAAAAAACCTTTTCAATTTTCGCATTTCCGGTGTGTTGTGATGATCTGGATGAACTCTTGATATACTTTTCAAAAATAAACATTTCTTAATCCTAACAAGAAACAAATTTCAGATCGGAATGACCGGACAATTTGGAATTGAAATCACTTCAACATCTCTTGAGTCACTCACAGAAATTGTTTTCTATTTCGGAACGGGTAACAACAAAGAAAAATGTACCGCTCATTTAGCGCAACAGTTTCGAGTGATGTTACCGGTTAGAGAACTTTAATTGTCAGATATACATTTTAATAAGATTTCAGACTGTTTTCGAAACTTGTCTCGAAAATACATGCGAAACAAGTGTTTATAGTGAAGCGTGTTCGTCGTTGTATTCACTCATTGCATTTGACAGAGTAAGTTAACATTTTTCGAAGCATGACAACTTGTATATTTAAGAGTTATTTCGATGAATATGTCAATGATTTGATGTCGAAAAAATCGAACCAACAAGCGAGACAAGTTTTAGAAGAGGCGTTTGTTGAATTGATGGCAGAACCGCCGGTTCCAGGCTACAGAAGAGGAAGGTTTGTTGCGTTTCATACCTTTTGGAAAAAGTATCTTGATTCCCAAATTTTTTATTGTAATCCTCGCCTCATATTTTTAGCAAATGCGTTAAAAAATCGTCTGGAAATAGTTTTTGAAAACACTAATTGACCTTTTCATGGTCTAGGCCCGGTATCAAAATATTTTGGGCCGTAAGTCCACAAAGACTTTGTGTATAGAAATATCATTTTAAAAGTCTATAGAAAAAATTAAGTTTATAGAAAGATCTTTTTTTTTAAATAAAAACCGGCAAAGGGTTTTCTGAATGTTATAAACTGTTTTTTAGCTTCTAAGTTCAGTACCATTCGTCAGATTCTATTAATATGATTCTAAAGTTGTTAGTTCGAGAATTAATCCATGCTTTAATCGTTTCAAAGGCTATGCTTTTGTTTTTTTTTGTTTATCAAAAAGTCAAGAAAAAATCAAAATTTTACAGCCTAGCGATAATGAAAGTTTTTTTACGCTTCTCTTGAATATTTTTTCTCAGCTTCAGACGTTAAATCCTTTGAACCTTTTCTCAGTGGAGAATGCTCTTTCATTTAAGCTCAATTTGCTTCCTCCGCATTCGCTTTAATGGAGAACCAGAAAGTGATTTATCACTCGAATATTTCCACGAAAAATTTCCGGACTCATTTGCATGCTCCAGTTGTGAACGCCCCATTTTTGAAAACGTGGCCACTTGAACAATAAAAATGGTTAAATGTTTGAATAATTCATAATTTGATCTTCCAATTTGAACCCAGACTTTACTTTTCAAGCGTCATTCTTTTTGCAGAATTCAATTCCGCCCGAAAATGGAAGCCTTCCTCAACAGGATTCAAGGATTACTGTCATATTGTTAAATTTATTCAGCTTTACTCGAAAACTTTTAATTTTTCATGTTATCATCTTTTTTTCGGGTGCCCAAGGCATGATTTCATTTTTTTTTCTCCCAACTCATCTCGATCTGTTTTATTGTTTCATCATTTCTCCCGATAAAAACGGTTCATTTCTCGAAAGAGTTACTACGTGAAAATATACTCTGAGCTTTGCACTCTCTCCTAAATTTGAAAAACCCAATTTTTGTCCCAAAGTTTCTATTCACTTTTCAAAACTTATTTTCTTGTGTCCCGAAACTTAGTTATTCAACTTGTAAGTATTTTCTTTTTTTTCTCCCTGTTTCTTTTTTTCGAACGCCCAAAAACCTTCTTTACTTCCGAAAAAGTTCGAGAAAAAATAGATATTCCACATCATTTCGTTGCTCTAAAAGAAGAAAATCCGAAAAAAGTCTGTGATGAATTATTAACTTTTGGCATGATTGGAATTTTTGAAATCATTTCTTAGCGCGATTTCTAACCGAGCGCAAAAAGAAACGAATTTTTTTAATTAGCAGTTTTTATTATTATTTTTATGAGAGGCTGAGAAAAACACAATTCTGTAAAAAGAAATGCATTTTTCCTTTCTAGTTTGGTTCTTCATTTTTGAAATAGGTTTTTATTTGGGGTTTCGGAGGTTTTGTTAATTTTGTACTGGATTTTTTTTCAGTCGATTTTTATTGCTAAATTTTACAAAAACATGTCTTGGCGATACAAAAACATGTCTTGGCGAATAAAGTACAGTAACCCGATATCGGAAGTTCGTTTTATTTTTCATTTGCGAATATTTGTTTTATACGGCTTCTGAAGCCTCGTAAAACTTGTTCATCCGTAAAGAATTTTCAGCCTCGCCGGGTGAAATACTCATTTTATTTATTAAAACTTTGAAAGTTCATTTACCAGTCTTTCAAAGTTCTTAATATTTTTGATTGCATTTTAAGATATTTAAAAATAAGTGTACCACAAAAGTTAATCATATGAGCTCTTTCCACCTTTGATATTACAGAAAAGTTCATGAGCTGCCATATTATTCAATTTTTTCGAATGTTGAAAAATTTGAACTATAAGAAAAACTAATTATGAACATGTATTACCAATTCAAAAATCACCAACACGCTCTCCATTGAAGGTGAGGTAAACGTACTCGAACAGTTGCTCTCAAAAGAGAGCGCATTTTTAAATAAAACACTCGAGGGATTTTTTCCCAGAACGTCTAGTACACTTTCAGTGAAGATCAACTCACTTTTCTCCACTTTTAATAATCCAAAGAATGATGGCCTAAAATATAAGCCTCGATTTCTATGTGTGCAACTAATTCTAAGAAGTTCTGAATTCATAGGCTCATTACTCCAAAATCTTTATTTCCAATTCAAAGAAACGGGAACTACAATAACCCGATGTGAGAGATTTTTTAGGAGTGACCTAATCTGTATTATCTGAAACGAAATCGATACCAGGTTATTTTTATGTTTTTGCAACTAGGATAGAACATTTTCAAAACCTTACTTCATGAGATAAAAATTAGTGAATAGTTAAATAATTTTGAGCCTCTTTTTTTAAAATATAGTTTTTGGTGTGTGTGCTCCTTTTAGATTTCGATCATATGTTTACATTGTATACAAAAACCACATCAATAAGTTTTATTTTCATATCAATTTGTCTTGGTCTAAAAATTCTGGATCGAAGCTTTGTCATTTTTCGGTTACCCGGGGTTTCTCCGAATAATGAATGCTTCGTTTTCAGAAACAAACAATTCACGAAAAATTTCATCTTCTACGTATAAGCAAAGGTTGAGTTCAGATCACTTTCCCTATTATACGGAAGGTGCTATTTCGTTTAAAAAAAGAAGGTTGAAACTACTGGACCCAATTTTTTATAAAATTATTTTTGGAAATAGCTTTCTCAAAATAACACTCTGCTAAAAATACAAATCACTTTTAAAAATAAAGAAAACTAGGAGAGGTTTTGAATATTCACCAGGGAATTCTGGTTTCATGTTTCGGAAAGAGTAAAAAAGTACATTTCCAAGGTATCAGTGATTTGTGAACTGATATTATTTTTAATGCATATTATCTTTATTTTTATGTCAGAAAACAGATTTTCAAAAAAAAAATCAGATTCCCAGAATAAATTTCCGTATTTTCTCATCTAGTCATAATTAATGAAAAATTTCCGGTCGAAAAAAGTGTTTCCTCATATTTTTGATGCGAAAAAATCTGTGTGTCTATGATTTCTTTTTTTAAAATGTATAGGATTCGCGTGCACTGAATTTTTTAGCAAAAAAAAACTTTTTTTTCAGTGAGTTGAAAATGGAAACCGAGACTCGTTTCTGATTAACTTTGTTTGCGCCGGATGACAAAATTAGTTTATTTTTTTCGCGCGAAATGTTGTTTAGTTAGTTTTCCTGAGCTCGTGTACCTGAGCACCTTCTTGACAGATTTGTTTGTCAGACAGATCGTGTTTGTCAGACTAAACTGAGCAGTTATGATTTGTAGAGTTTTTTCTGATGGTTATTTACCTTCTGGCAGGCGAATCATTGGGAGGCAGCTTGAGCCAGACTTTTTTTACTTCGAAACTTTGAAATGGAAAAATAACATTGAAAAAAAAACCTACGTGCTCTTTTCTTTTAAATGAGGGCTACAAGATAATTGCATATTTTATATGAAAAAAATTCGTGATCTCATTAATGGTCCCGTTTGCCAAAAAAAAATCACAAATATTTGATTTGGGAGCAACAAACAAACCAAAACCGATTATACACGCGTTGGATCAATGGACTATATGTGCTCTATCGAGATCTTTTTTTCTCTCTCAGTTTTGGTGTTTCCAGATTTGAAAGTATAAAGACCAGTTTTGCAGACAACACTTTTCTATTATTTCGCATCATCTTTGAAAATCAGACAACTATTGATTATATTGTTTATTAGAAACTTCTTTCGTATGACACTTAGTCTCTAGACTCTAGAACTGTACCTCCTCACAATTGGGCCTGTACTGAGCCAGTCTGGTCTTTTGTACTGGCCCTGAACTAGGATGATTTTTTGGATGCCTTGTATTGATAAAACAAGAATGATTCCAGTTTATCAATATACCAACATTTGAAAGACAACTCAAGATTGTCTAGCCATTGTAGTTTGATATTATGTTTCAAAAGAACTGAGATTATCTAGATTTCTCAAAACCTGAAAAGGAAGATAACACTTCAATCTGATAACATTTTGCGTAATTGATCCGAATTACTGCTAATCTCAAATATACCTCACAAAATATTTTTGGAACATTTGAGTATGATTTTTAATACCTTCTTATCCGTATCGGGTCAGTCAACTTGTTTTCATATCACTTCCATCCACGTCCAAAACACATCTTCCATTAAATATGGCCAACCTATTTTCGATATCCGCCCATCTTCATATTTTTTCCCTCCTCAAATGTCCTTTTTTAAACGACCCCATAGAAAAAGAACTAGAATATAATTTGCTTTTATGTATCGGTTCCTTTTCCGTTCTTTTTTTTTGTTATTATTATTTTACATGTCTTCTTGATAGGTTCCGTACTTTGTCTCTGTGTGTTTTTTTTTATTGCAAGAAACTAGTCTTTTTGTGCGGACTGATGAGCGATAATTAGTCTAATTCAAAATAAGGAGTTCCTCTTTTTCTTCTATCTATTTAGGCTAAAAAAGTGACGATGTTGAAAATCTTCTCTTTTCCTCCTTCTTCTTCTTCTTCTTCTTCTTCTTGGTCGTTTTTTAGTCTTCTTGTCATATTCAGAAGTTGGCTAATTCAATTTTCGGATTTTTTTCCTCCTTGCTCTATAGAATATTCAATTTTGGCCGACAGAAATTTTAATTTCTATTAAGACCAATATGTTTCCTTTTTGTCGAATGTTCTGAAAAATTACTGTAGGTGAATAACACATCAATAAAAACATGATATTTTGGGTAAACAGGGATCTGAACTTTTGTTTGTTATTGAGAGATTTTTTCTCACTGTCTGATCACATTTTTTAAAAAACATGTAAGGCAGAGTTCCGCAATGGAACATTCTTGAGCCAAAGATAATGTTCCATGGAACACTTTATGGAGCAAAACTCATTCTCATTGATTTCATTAAAAAGCTCTTGGGTGATTCATTCAATATTAACGTCTTTTCAGTTTTATCCGATTTTAAGGGCCTATATCGTTTTCCACTTCCACCATATGGAACCTAACTTATAGAAAATCATGATTCAGACAAGCGGAAGGTCGCCTGGTGAATTTTCTGGAATTTTTTGGTATTTGGCCAATCGATAGATATAGGTAAAAAATGTATACTCCCAAAATCCCTTTTGTGTTGAAAAAAAGTTTGAGGTATCGTAACTTCTTTCTAGCGAGTTGTGAGACCTAGGATTTTGGGAGTATATATTTCTTACCCATATCTATATACTGACCAAATATGAAAAATCCAGAAGATTCACCTGGCGATCTTCCCTTGTGAGAAAGTTTGTTTCCAGAATTTCTTCCGAAAATCCACGAGAATGAGTTTTGCTCCATAAAGTGTTCCATGGAACATTATCTTTGGCTCAAGAATGTTACGCATAACAAAAAATGGAACAATTATTTTGCGTAACATTTTTTTGGCGACTCATTTTCAATTTTTTAATGTTTCGCTCATTTAATGCGAAGCATACCTTAATTTTAATTTTGAATTTCATTCAAAATGTGACACATCACATCAGTACCACGTTTTTTATTGTTAGAATTTTTGAGAATTTTCGAGCGCCTCTCATTTTATCGAGTTCATTTCATGATTTTTCAAATGAAAAATTCAGAAAAATAGTTTATCACTGTTGCGTGAAAATAAAAATGAAGCAGAATTTTTCATCCGTGTTCCATATTTACACACAAGAACAATTTATTGCGGAACTCTGATGTAAGGCATTTTCGGAAAAGACGCTTGTTGTTTAAAAAACATTAGTTGTTTAGTTAGTAGAAAATCTAGGACCAGAACGAATAGTGCTATTCGAAATGAGTCTAAACACGGCCGCCTGATAGGAATCGGGTCAGTTTTAGTAAGATTTTGTTCAATTTTTTAAAACTTCATATTCGATGTAGTAACTTCAACATTTGGTTTGTGATTTTTTACAACCAAGAGAATCTTTCACATTATTACAAATTTTTATTTTGATTGAGAAAATTCAAGTCGATTTGAGCTTTGAAGAAGAACTTTTCAAATATTGATTATGTGGCTTTTCAAAATCTCCTGTAGATCTGTATAAGCCATGATTCATTGGTAAATTATTCAGAACGCTTTCGGCGAAAAGAATCATATGTATGCAAATCTTTGCTTTTGGTATGAATTATTTCTACATATTAATCTCAGCTACTCTCCGGCCAAAATAATGACAAAAAACCATAGTGTACGTGTTATCGATTAAATTTTGCCTTATAATAAATACCGAACTTTATTTGTTTTAATACGAGAACACTTTGAAGGTGGTCTGATATTATAATACCATGTTTTATTCAAATTTTGCCGTTTTCCGATTGTAAAGCCAATACATTCATGCTCAGTGGACCGTCCATTTTTGTTCACTGAGTAACAACATATGTATACGAAACAAATAATAGTTTGTCAAATTTTATCTGTTTTTAACGGGTTTTTTCTAATTATGCAAAAAAATCGCTTAACTTCAAAATTCAACGACTTTGAAATTTCAATTTTTGACGATATACCAAAATCGAACAAGTTCGGTTGATATTGTCAATTTTTATTTTTTTTAATGGTATAAGGCAAAATTCAATCGGTACCACGCGCTCTATTGAGAATGTGACATTTTCTCGGACTGAAATGTGTTTTCAGCGTATTTTGATATCAGAATCGGATTCCACTAGTCGAAGAACCCAAAGGACATTGTTTTCTTAATATCAAAAAGTGCTGTTCTCGAAATATTTAGTGCTGAAATTTGAAACAGTAACCGCGTGATAGCGATTCAATTTTAAATAAACGATAAAAACGGAAACTACAGTAACCCCCATAGACTTTAGTGAACTTTTGAACAACAATAAATCACGAAACAGCACATTCCAATTTCTGCAGATAAACCTGCAAAACTTCGAAGACCCTCTTTTCCACCCCTTTTCGTACAGTCATTTATCATTCCAAAAAATATTTTTGTTTTTTTTTTCGAATTATCTCCGCAAAAAATTCAAGTTGTTGTTTTTTTAGTATCTCCATATTTTTCCCCCGAATAGCCTATCCTCTTGGTGGTTTCATTTGAGGGCTCAGGTGCAAACTATTTCCGTCTCAAAGCATTGCCCTTCCAGACATGTTCTTTGGTGTTATTTTTCTCACTTAATTTAGAATTCCAAAAAAAAAGTGTGCTTCATTATTATTTATTGAAATTATCCCATTCTTCCCATCAAAAAACAAATAATATTTTCCAGTTGCTTTCGATGCTTAACAATCTACTATAATCATGGAGAAGTGTGACATATCTAGAGTTAGTTTAAGAGCCAAAGTTCTTCGAGCACATATGTATGTTTCATTTTTCCAGTCTATGGTCAAATCGACAGCGAATTGCACCCAAGGAGGTATATATGATAGCTATACAAATAGCTGTGTTTTTGCTGAAATGTTACAATTCGAAGATCAAGATATTGAACCCAAAATGCAGATTATTTATGGTGTCATTTTACCATTATTGGCGGTTGGTGTTGTAATATCCAACAGTGTTGTGATTTTGGTATTGAGCCAACAAAAATCAGTCAGTTTTAACGAACAAAGATTCTAAAAAATGTGGTTTTTCAGAAAAGAGCCAGTGTTGAGCCCTTGTTATGGATGGCGTTGAGCTCTCTCCTAATGGCGATTTCACCTCTTCCATTCACTATTTATTACTATAATCTTCATCATCATTCAGATAAGCGTCAGACTCTTTTCTTATGCTATCTCCAAAAGGTTTCTGAATTCTCAAAAAACAAATCTTCAAACTAAATTTTTTTTTCAGATTTGCATGGAATTGTTGCCATTTTTCTTCAATACCCTTGTCACACTCTTCACAATATTTTTGGGAGTTCAAAGATTCATCGCAGTACAGTACCCTTTGCAGTCTATTCGATGGTGTACACCAAGAAGAGTTCGAAGGTATTCGATGCTTATATTGTTACATGCTGGATTGTTAACAGCAACACACGCTATTTATGATGTTCGGGTTATTGTTCATTTTTGTGTGCAGGTGAGTTAATTCTGGGATTGACTTTGAAAAAAGACAATTTTAATAGTGTACTGTGATTTCAGTTCACCCATTTTTTCATTTTTGAAAAAAACAACACAATAATCAGCAAGGTATTTCTTCACCTGCCTATAAGCGAAAATCCAATCAGTATTATCCTATCAAAGGTTTATCTGTCTTTAAGAAATAATCAACTCTATGTTTGATACAATAATTCAATTCTACGAAGAAACTACAAAGAACAATTTTTTCTAAATTTGTTTGTGATATAACTGAGAAATAATGGGTGACCACAATTCAAGTCATGTAAAATTCATTGAAAAAATTTCAAACTGGTAACAAGCTTGTGTCAAGGAAACAAAGACTTGCGCTAAGATCAGGGTACCGAGCTTGAGGCACTATGTGCTCGATATAATACTTCATGAACTAAAGAATGGTGTTACATTTGATCATCTAGAACTATTTCGAACATGCTCCTTTTTTGGAAAAAAAAAGTTGTTATTCAAATGATCACCACCTTTTTTTTCACCGAGAAGCCTGGTTTTGGAAAAAAATTTTGGACCACGTATATGTGCAAAAAAAACCGAAGCTAATGTTTTTATGAAGCGTATTTCATAATTTTCTCGAATATCAGCTAAATTTCTTTTGAAAAAATCCTCGACTCAGTTTAAGCCAAAAAACTGGTCTATGTCGAAAAGTTGTTATGAACTTTGACTTAGGAGTGGCAGGCAGATGAGCTTGTTTTTGGACCCGTTTAAGGAATCATAAAAAAAAAGATAAACCTTTTTTTATGGACTCATTTCATGACGAAAGGTCAAAGTAGAGCATAAAACATAAACTACAGTAATCTTCCTCGTGATTTATTTTTTCGTGGCCTCATAAAACTCACACCAAAAAAAGCATTTTCAGAGCACTTTTATGAGTGCGAAAGAGCCAGTTCATACGTCAATTAGAACATATCCATATAAAGGAGAACACGAATGGATATCAAGATGTTTCGTTAGCTATTCATCATTGACGTCAGCAATGGGAGCAGAAACATTTTCAGCGGTTAGTTCAGTTGCAAACGGAAATTGGACGAATTATCTTTTGATGTTTTAGATCTTTGATTACTTCCGTATTGGAATGGCTGTGATTTCGAGTGGATTATTGTTTGTCGTCACAATATTACTAATTCAGACAATTCGAACGCATGATTCAGTTAAGCAAGGGTAACCTAGATAATCTTATGAATAATTCAAAAAGAAAGAGCAATTTTAGAGTTCATCGACATAAGAACAGAAAAACTTCGACGAATACAACAATTATGCTAACAGTTATTATTGTTATTTATATGTTAGCCAGGGCCCCATCGACACTTTTGATATTGATGGTCAAAGTTATGGATATTGTGACTGTTCCAAGAGTTGCTCTTGAAATTATCAATAATGTTTATCTGAGGGTAACAACTTTTTGATTTTTTGGTAACAATGGTTCATTTTAAGGTATTTGCGAATATAACTGTTATTACACTTCACCCAATTTCATTTGCTGTATATATGTTCATGTCTCGGAAGTTTCGAGTATCTCTACGAAGATTGCTTGGCTGGAGATTCCTTGCTTCGGATGATGATTTCAATCAATTCACTTCAAGTACTCGAATTCATGCGCACCCAAAACTGTCGATTTTTGAAAAAGAGGATTTATGGTAAGAAAAACCATTCCGATTTTTAATTTGAAGCATGTTTTTTAATTGATTTTTTTCTTACTTCTCTCCCTTTGCTTTCAGTGGTGTTCGTATGCCGCTGAATGGTTGCGCTTCTTCTTCCATTGTACGTGGGACGAAACGTGGAATGTCGGTTGATTTCAAGATTCAACTGGATGTTGCACCGCATAATAGAAGAAGAGCAACAACTGTTGATGCTTTTCGATAATTTTTTAATGATTTTTTTTGTGGTTTGTGATTTTGATTACAAAATTCGGAGAAAAACTATGAAACTGACACGTTTTTAGGTCTCTGTCACGTCGTGGAATCGAGAATTTAATTTTAACGATCCGCAGTATCATCTGATTTTTTTTATTACGAGTTATTGCTTATCCGGGGAGGTCAGTCAACGGAAAAAACTATATGTAGTTTGAACCGACGAAATAGCAGGTCAAAATGAGAGATTTTGAAACTTTTCAAAATTTGATCTACTTTTCGTTAGCTGACCTCCACGGATAAGCAATATTTAATGTTGTAAACATTTTTTGCAAAAGAAAAAGAAAATAAACGTTTTTGAATTTTCATGTGTGGATTTACCATAAACAAAAGGCATTGTGCGTATTTTGCGGAGTCTCGTATTTTTCTTTTATTTATTTTGGGAAAAATCATTATTTTCTCTCCGAAAGTTGCAGAAAACATGGGCAAGGGCAAGAATCGTGTAGTGAAACCGTGTAGAAAGGACAAACCACCACGTGAGAGAAACGTTGAAGAAGAAGTCGACGACGAGGAGGAGGTTGAAGATGAAGAAAACGATGTAGAAGACGAAGAAGTGGAAGATGAGGATGAAGAATTTGAATTCCCGTTCCGTTTAGCTATGTATGATTTCAACCAATGCGACCCCAAAAGATGTTCAGGACGCAAGCTTCTTCGTGCAAAATTGATCAATGAAGTGAAGCTCGGTCAACGATTTCCTGGACTGGTTTTGAGCCCAACAGGAAAATTCACATTGGCTCCGCGAGATCGAGAATTTGTTGAGCAGAATGGTTTATGTGTTGTGGATTGCTCATGGAAAGAAGTTGAACGAACACCACTCCACCGTGTCAAAGCACCTGAACATCGTCTATTACCATATTTAGTAGCAGCAAATTCCGTAAACTATGGTAAACCTTGTCATTTAACCTGTGCCGAAGCAATGGCTGCTGGATTATACATTCTAGGTGAGCAATTTCTGAACGTTGAAAATAAGTGATAACCTATATTCCAGGATTTCGAGAAGCTGCTAGCGAATTGATGAAACCATTCAGTTGGGGAGAACACTTCATCGACCTGAATCGAGAATTATTAGAACTATATGCAGCATGTAACACACCCGAAGAAGTCATCAGTGCGCAAAATGAATATTTAGCAAAAATGGATAAAGAACGAGAAGAGCAATCGAGAAATGTTGATCTTCCTCCCACCGACAGCGAAGGAGAAGATGAAGAGGAAGAAGACGACTGATTTTTTTTTTGCATTTATTTGTTCTTGTTTGTTCCGTGCACATTTTGTTATTGTTATACTCATCGAAAAAAGTTTAAAATAAAAAAAATTATAGAAAAATGTCGTCGGATGAGGAAGACGAATGTGTCACTTCGGGATTCGATTACAGTATTGACACTTCGAGTTTGAAACAAGGCGCTGAAGCGAAATTGACAGAATGTGTGTATTTGGGAAGAAACGCAATTGTGAAAGAGAGGTAAACTTTTTTGGAATCGTTTGTCAAATAAAACATAGATGACTTGTAGATTCCAAAAGTCTTATCGGCATCCGATTCTTGATACGAGGTTGAATAAGGCGAGAACCAAAGCAGAACTCAGAGGAATAATGAAAGCGAAAGAGGTGTGGTTTTTGAAATAATTTAAGTGTTTTACGACATTCGTTTTAGCTTGGTGTTAGAAGCCCCGCAGTTTATTTCATCGATGGTGAGAAAAATATGATAGTGATGGAACGAATCGATGGTCCAACTGCGAAACATTGGATAGAAGACCTGCGAAGTCAAAAATCTCAAAATGAATTCCAAGAATCTATCAGAAACTTTGGTGTGATCCTCGGACAACAAATCGGAAAGCTTCATCTTGGTGGATTAATACACGGCGATTTGACAACATCAAATATTCTTCTAAAAAACTCAGATGAGAATTGTTTGGTTTTTATTGATTTCGGACTATCTGGGCAAGGAAAGGTATACGGTTATCGAACAAGCTTCAATGTTATTTTTCAATTTTTAGGTGACCGCAGAAGAGAAAGGAGTGGATCTGTATGTTCTGGAAAGAGCTATTGCCAGTACTCATATAAATAGCGATCAGATTATGATTGGCGTTCTGGAAGGATATGCTAAAAATTCAGAGAAACAGGTAATTGTTGTCTTCTAAACATTTTTTTCTGAATTTTTTTTAGAGTATTGCGGTTGGAAAGAAGTTAGACGAAATTCGCCAACGAGGTCGGAAAAGAGATATGATTGGATGAGCGCCGAAATTGTTGATTGTATATTGTTATGTGTTTTTATTAAATAAAATTTCAATAATTTTTCGAGATTCTTTAGTGCCTGAAATTGTTTTTGCTTTGAAAATATCTTCATGAAAAATAGAGAATAGTTCAATAGGTCTATATTTAGTTGCTCTTATGAAACGAGTATTCGAAGAAAAACAACAGGAAGGAGCATCCACATCATCACCAGCCAAGAAAAAATCAACAAACTACGATGGAGTTATTGAACAGGCCAAGATTTATTTCACACCGGTAACAAATAAAATCTTTACAGAATTGAAGATCTGATCAATTTAGATCGGCGGAATCACCATACCTCTGGTTACATCAGAAAATGCTTTAAGTTTTGAAAATATTTGCGAGATTATTCGACCCGAAAGAAGTATACATTTCAATTTTATGATCGATTTTGACTGGATGATTTCGTGAGTGTTTTCATGTTATCTAAAATGTTTATAAAACTTCACCATTTAAAATAAGATCGGGACCTGGAATCGGAAAAAATTAGGAATTTGCACATGTTCCTTGTTTAAAAATTTAAAAAAAAAACAACAAGTATGGTAAATAAAACTTAAAATCTGCAAAAATTACTACAGAAATAACAATAACTCTAGAAAAATGAGTTTAGTCAAGAATTGCTACAGGAACTGCTTGAATTGCTAGAACTTCTTTCAAAAATCGAAAAATGTATTTATTGCATCACGAGAGCAAATTTTCCTATCGATGGTGAAACACTAACTTCTCAGCGAATTTGTTCCGAATTTTACCTTGTGGGTTTCCAGCGATGCCATTTTCTTGATTGTTAAATTTAAAATATGAGAACCACTTTGGAAATTTTGTATGAATCTTTTGAAGTTTGGTGAAAAAGATCAAATACCTCTTCATTCCAGTTGCTACCCTCCATCTCTTCGCCTCAAACCCATCACTTTGGTCGTCGGCGTTTCTGATTATGGAGATCTTCGGAAATGCGCAAAATCTCATCCTAATGTCACTGTTATTGGTGCACCTCTTCCTATTCCATACGGCACACATCATTCAAAGTTATCAATTTTTGAAAATGGTGTCAATATTCATGTAATTATTTCGACTGCAAACTTGATTACCGGAGATTGGGAGTTCAAAACACAGCAATTTTATCACGCGTGTGGAGACTTGAAAAGGGCGGACGATACTGGGTGAGATAAAGTTATTTTATCGTTCATCTTGAAATTTGAATCATTTCCAGTGAAGATAATTTCCGTAGTGATCTATTAGAATATCTGAACTATTATCCAAAAACAGTTGACAGTTGGAAGGAGATCATTAAAAACTCGGATTTTTCGAATATCAAGGATCGTTTGATTTTCTCCGTTCCCGGATATCATAAACATAAGAATCTAGGACATCCCAGACTTCAAAGTTTGATTGCCAATTCCTTTGCTTCAAAGCCCCCTCAAAATCCATCAACTCGTCCACTTTATATTGCACAATGTAGTTCAATCGGCTCACTCGGAAAAGCTCCAAACACATGGCTAAGGGGAGAGTTTTTGAGAAGTCTTGAAGGATCTAATCCTGCTCCATCTACATGTCCGGCTAGAATGTATTTGATTTATCCGAATGTTGAAAATGTTCGTGAATCATGTGAAGGCTATGAAGCTGGATGTTCGCTACCGTATCGAGATGAAGTTCATCGCCGACAAGATTGGCTGAATTCGATGTTTTGTAAATGGAGAAGTGAAAGTGCGCAAAGAAGTAAAGCTATGCCACATTGTAAGAGTTATGTTAAGTTTGTTGATGGGGAAATCGAATGGCAAGTTGTTACAAGTGCGAATTTGTCAAAAGCAGCGTGGGGAGAATACCAGGTGAGCTTTTTGTGACTCCAGGTTCAGTTGTAATGTTTGCTTCTGATTTTACCGGAAGTTTCACCGAACCTTCCAATTTTCAATTTTTTTTTTCAGAAAAATAACACTCAACTTTGCATACGCTCATATGAAATTGGAGTACTTATAACTAACCCAACTCGATGCTCTCTTCCATATGATTACCCTATTGTCAGGTATGATCAAGTCTTCCGAATCGAAGTTCTGAAACATTTCATTCCAGATATGATAAAACTAACAAACCTTGGACAACAGATGTAAAACATCTCGAACCAGACGTTTTTGGGAAAAAATGGGTGCATGGAAAATGAATTAATTTTATCTAAAATTCTTAGTCTTTTTTAAATTTTGAAAATGGTTCTTTAACCTGATATATTTGGAAAATCCATGTTTCGAGAAATATACAAAATATCAGATGTCACAAGTATTATCTTATGGTGGAGTGAATTTATACGAAGATGATTTGAAATTGTTAGAGAAGGGAAATTGGCTGAACGATAGGATATTGTCATTTTGCGCAGAATATTTGGGAGAAAAAAATGAAAAGGTTGGTCACTTTTCATGCAAAAAAAAAACAATTGTAGAGCCTTGTAGGTTCACATTTTTGGACCACCGGAAGTTGAAATGATAAAAATGGCGCCTGAACCGAGTTTTGTCGTGGAATGTTTTGGATCTATTGATTTCGAGAAAAAAGATGTGGTGAGTTATATTTTAAAAAAGTAGCCGAAGAATGATGATTTTGTACAACTCCAAGTCAAAAATCCGAACAAAAGTTTTTCCAAATCTTTCCTGCTCAAAATCTGAAACGCTCACTCACCTTTCATTCATCATCCAATATTTAATATTCTGATTTTTCTAAAATTTCATTTTCAGGTTTGTTTCATGCTCAATGACAATGCTGACGCGTCAAAAATAGCCGGCGGATCACATTGGACACTTTTAGTATATCTACGAACACTCAAACAATATGTGCATTTGAACTCAGCTCCGACAGCCAATCAAAATTCTATTTGGACTCGCAAAATCGCTCGAAACTGTCTCGCCCTTCTTGGAGGCGATTTGGAAGTTCGCGAAATTCCTTGTCCCTCTCAAAGAAATGGTGCTGATTGTGGTGTATTTGTGATGGAATATGCAAAGTTTATAGCTGAAAACGGGGATTTGTCTGAAATTTCAAACTTGAAATCAGAAAAAATTAGCCAACAAAGAATTTGGTGGAAAAATTTGATTCTGGAATTATCAAATAAATAATTTGTCTCAATTAGAAACTATTTATTTAAAGTGTATTCTGAACACATATTGTTATCTATAATTGAAATATGGTAGAGCCCAAATTGGAGAGTTTTTCAGATGATCACACCAGTTTTCTGGATTACACAGGATGGTGAAAAATTGACTATCCGAATTCGAGCACCACATGCAAATCTCAGCGAATTGGACTATGATCATAGTCAGCAGATGTTCATATTTTCGTGTCAGCCGTATTTTTTGAGGTTTGTGAGTTCAAAGTGTTCTTTTTTTCAACATGCGGAAGTGTTGTCAAAATGATTCATGACATTTTTTCAAACTACAGTAACCCGTTTACATCTCTTTCTGTGGCAACGAAATTCAACTAACATCACCAGGGTTACGAAACAAACTAAAATCCAGAACTATTTCATGCCGCATGTAATCGTGCTCTAGCCATTGCATTATCATAACCAGATTTCACTCCGAAACTTCCATTTTCAGACTCCATTTCAAGCAAATGGTTGATGAGTACGGTAGTGGTCGTGGTCAACAAATCCAGTACGATACCGACGCCGGCGAATTCACAATCTATGTCTCAAAACTTCATCGAAATGAACATTTCCAAGATTTAGACATGATTTCCGAACTCTTGAGAAATACTAGCGAGGTTCATGCTAGAAATCTTGTTGAAGAAATCGGAGAAGATGGAGACGGGGACGAATATTTAGAAAAACAAGATAATCTAAGGGATTTGGCTACAGAAATCGAAGAAAGTCAAGGAAATGGATACGGATTCGGATGGATTAAAAAAGGAATCATTGAACGATTGAGAGATGAAATTGGAAAATTTGTTGATTTAGAATATCCAGAAGATGTGAAAATTGAAGATAGATCGGCTGATTGTTCGAAAATGGATGACGAAGCATTCGATGAAGGCAGATATTTGTTAGTTTCTAAAAAATTTTATTTTTTTTTCGAGCATTACTTTTTCAGAGCCGACACATTGGACCCCGAAGATACTCTTCAAGCAATAATAAGCGCGGAGTTTCGAGGAAAATTGGAAATTTCGGACGAAGATAGAGAGAAACTAAAGGAAATTCGAAAGGTTATCGAGTTCTCAAAAATCGATAATTTAAGAGTAGCCACCTCCCTTGTTGATATAATTTATGCTTATTTGTATGATGCAAGAGTCAACGAATGGGATGATGAACCGAGTTGTGAATCAGGATGGACTTGTGCCAAATTGGCACCTAGTTTGACATATTTTGTAAAGTGGAGTACGGTAGAAGAAGCTGTGAATGGAGCGATAAAAAGAGCTGTCACATATTCATTGTATAGAAGTTGGCAATTGGCGGAAAAAGTGGTCGACGATTTGAAATTGGTTTTCAAGTCAGGTTAGCGAGCTTTATTTCAAAACGTATTTATATGCGACACCGAACAATTTTATGGTGTCGATTTTTTTTTCTGGGTCTAAATGAAATGGACATATTTTATATCAGAATCAAATCCCACTGATGAAATAAATCCGACGATCCTATCATTTGAAAAATTCTTCATTTCGAAATGTTCGACGCTGAAAATTGAAGTAATAGTGTTCGAATGGTATTGTTTATCCGGCGAGGTCAGAAGTCGCTTGAAAATGGGAAGAAAATGAAATTGGTTCGGATCGCGGGTAGATCAAAAATGTCTTGTAGCGACGAGGTGAGTGTGTAGTTCTTTTGGAGCAGAGACAAATCAATATATTTGTTAAACGTTGCCTTTTTTGTTGTTTTTACCACAATGAAATCAGAATGGAGTTGCTTTTTCGTAGTAAAATGTTTAAAAAAAAACATTTGTATGAAGGAAAATGCGGTTCATATTCAAATATTTTCAGAAACCAGTTTTCAATAATTTCACATGGTGAAAATTCATAAAAATGTCAAACAATCTAATCGGAACTGATTGAATGAATAACCATTTCAAATAGTTNTTTTTCTGATAAAAAGTTAACAGTGCCTGAAGTCGGTGATATCTACACATGTCGTTAACATGGGTGTGCACACTTTCGGCACTCTTAAATTCAGTTTTTCCTTCAAAAACGCGAAGGTTTGCTAAATTTATTATGTTGAAAACAAAAAAAAGCAACGTATAATAAATATATTGATTTGTCTCTGCTCCAAAAGAACTACACACTCACCTCGTCGCTACAAGACATTTTTGATCTACCCGCGATCCGAACCAATTTCATTTTCTTCCCATTTTCAAGCGACTTCTGACCTCGCCGGATAAACAATATCAATTTTGATTTAAAAATATTTAAAATTCAGACTTAATTTAAACACAGAATCGGTTTCTAGGCATAAAATAATTCAAAACTGGATTCAATTTAACTTAAAGTTTGGCTTTGAAAATATTTGCAATATGTTTTTCGAAAAAGATAATCTCACTTTCATGATTTTCTACTTTTACAGAAAAATCGGCCCTTCTTCATATTCTCTGCGATATTCATCGAATTTTTATCTCATCCGGCGAATTCAAATATCTTCTCAATGATTTGTTCATCACTGATTATATTGCCTGGATTCAGAGTGAAAAGGCCAATAAATATTTGGACAATGTTCGTGACATGCTACAGAGTGTAAATGTTAAAAAATTCGAGGATTTGGAATTATTGGAACTCGCAGCGAAACTTCAAATGACTCAAGTGGCAAATGAAGTTTTGGACAGCGACGACGATGAAGATGCATAATTGTTAACCTGAATATATTTTTGTTATATTGTTGAATATTTTGTTACTGAACTGTTGCTGAATTTCAATTTTGAGTACTATTTTGGAAAATATTGGTTTTGTGAATAACCTTTAAATATCTAAGATATTGTTCTTTCTATTCAAAACATTTTTTAGATGTCGAAACACTTGTACAAACAATATTTGAGGTTGGTCTCAAAATGGCCAAAAGACACAAATAAAGCACCGCAAAGAGATTTCGCAAACTTCCTAGGTAAAGAAGTTGAGGCACAGTTCCAAGCTGGACAAATTACGTCTATGGATAATGCGCTTTGTGAGAGAAGATTGAATGGTAGTTCGATGTTGTTTCTATTTCTAATCGAGCAAAATATATTTTCAGCTTTGGATCAATTGTTGAATAACGAAGTTCTCAAAAAATATCCGCACAACTATTCTTCCGGTGTTTTTGGTCTACGACTAGAAGTTTTGCAGAAAGCAAGCAGTGAAGAAAGTCGAAAACAAATGGGCCTGAAACCAAAAGAAAGTTTTATCAAAAAAATGTGGTCAAATGTTTTTCCAAAGAAGAAATAATGATTAGGCGCTAGTAGATGTTGTAGTGTAATAAATTCTTATAGTTTTGATAGCAATTGTTTGCAATCAGCAATAAAATCACTTTCAACATCCGATGTTGGCTCAATTTCAATTGCAAGGCGCAGAGTCTTTCGAGCACTTTCTTTGTCTTTCAAGGCAACATGGGTTTTTGAGAGGTATAAGAGGTTCTCAATCCACTTGGGTTCGACTTTGTGACATGCTTGGAAATCTTCAAGTGCTTCGTCGAATGAATGAGATGGAACTGTGGCATAAAACGCTGAAGCGATCTAGAAAAATTAAAAAAAATAATAAACACATCTGATGCGTGTGTTACAGTACACAAGATATTTTCTTCGAAAGGGTATGCGCCTTTAATTACTGTAATTAATTTTTCCTCACTTTTTTCTCAATCCATGTCAAACTTGCAACTGCAAACTTGTAACGACCTCTCAAATGCAAAAGTACGAAATCAGTAGGCTGCATTGCAATCGCCTTATCGAGCAATGCCTTGAACTTGTTGCCCATCTCAATTTTTTGCTTGGTTGGAAGAGCTTCGGTGCTTTGCCCGGTCAAAACAGCGCACCATTTGATAGCTTTGAAATTGCTCGCATCTGCTTTCATTCCTTCTTCAGCATATCTGACACCCTCGTTGATTAATTCAATTCGTTTCTCTTTCGGAGCAGACGACGATTTTTCATGACAGAATTGAGCCAGACGCCATAAAACTTCTACATTGCGATCTCCCTTGTTATAAGCAGCTTTCAATTTGTCGTAACCCTGATCGCGCTTTTCAGTGCCGAAAAAGCTGTCAATCTCACGAAAATTCTGAAATTTAGAGGATATTTAGGATGAGTCACTATCTTTCAGGATAAGTTACCATATTCTTCGTTAGGTCTCTTTGTTGAGATAATTATAAAATACTGCTTCACATTATGATTTTGTTTTTTAAATAGGATTTTTTTCAGGTTACGTTGAATTGTTTTAAATGTTTACGGGGGAAGAATTTGTTTATTTATTTATTTGTCTACGCAATTGTTTATTTTACTGGTGTAAAGGGAAGTACTTTGGGTTTTTCGTGGTTTTCGAAATCATTTTTCATATTTATTTCAAGTGCTTTCTCTAGTCAAGTGAATATGTCCCATAATATCTAAATAAGTATACTGTAGTTAATTTCGAGTTTTATATAGCCTTCCATTATTCATCCAATAGTTGTTTGCCTTTTTCTCTAATTGTAAATTTATGTTCTAAATACTCATTGAAAATGCGCTCATCCATTTCATATCAACCATATCCATAGTCTTCAACCACAAAAAATGACTAAGAGGGCGCCCCTCAATTTTTCTCCTCTTCTTTTTCTTTTTCATTCTCTTTCTATTTTCTCTCTCTAACCTCATCCATTCAACATGTTTTCTTTTGCTTATCGATTTTTCCATTTCTAAATATGTTTTTGTTGCGCGCAGCACTTTTTTGTTGTTGAAATTTCAAAATATTCTTCTTACAGACTGGCAGATGTCTAGATTGGAATGGGTGCGCGTTTCGAACGCCACCCAGGACCCACAAACAAAATCATCTGTCGCTCAAGATCAAGTTGTTAAAATAGTCGGAGATGACGGGGATTGGTAGGAATTTGGTTTGTTTTACGGCTAAAAATGATGACTCATCTTCAGGTATCATATTCAAACCATTGAAGGGACTTCTGGAAGAGTTCCAAAGGTTTTGACATTGCCTATCGTTGATCCGTCTAGAAAACCTGGTCAATTAATATATTGCTCAACAGATTCTTACACTTCTATAAGATCAGATGATTTGTCATTTGCACCGTTTTCACTATTTGGTGAGTTTTTCTCTTTTTTTTTCTCATTTCCGAGTTTTATCGAATCTCGTTCCTTAATGAAGCAATTTTGACTTTGAATTCTCTTGAATAAAAAAAAAACGAAATCAGGATTTATCATCATTTTTGAATATAAAAAAGTATTTTCAAGCAGTGAGAAAAGCTTCAGAAATTTTAAATCTCATATATTTTTATTGAGAAACTTCAAAAATAAAATTGGGTGTTCAGTTTTAACGGATTCACTCTGGTCCAAGAGCTCCGTGAGAAATTGTAATACGTAAAATGCGATTTTTTAATTTTTATTGCCCATTACCCATTCAAAATCCAAAAATTTTCTTTCATTTGAATTTTTCTTTTTTTCAGTCGCTTCTCCATCAAAACGACACGAAGGATATCTCGAAGGTTATCTCGTAACTGACAATGGATCTCAATTAGGCGGTGCTGGTCTTCTTCCCGATGGATACCTTGTCCATCTTCCATCGTCGTCAGATCAAAAAGCGGCGGATCCGTTTTTGGCTCCTTCTACTGGAATGACACCGTCGTTCACTACGAATTTTGCCGAAGTCGATGTCAAATTTCGAAATTTGCCACCTCCATCGGCAGCCGCTTCATCAAATTATAGCGTGGCGCCGTATGCAAGAGCAATTTATGATTTTCAGTGAGTTTTCGATTTTTCTCTTAGTTTTCTTGTCGAGTAGGAATCAAAAAGCAACAAATAGATTTTCCTCGACTTTTTTGAACAAAAATCAACATCACATTTTTTTGTATTCAACGATTGTATCTAATACCACCAACATTTAGCTTGAGACCGAAAATTGACGAAAAACCTAAAAAAAAAAGCCATCTATTTATCAAAAGATGATTGGAAATTTTCAGAGGCGAATTTTCAAATGAGTTGTCTTTCAAAGCTGACGAAATCATCACTCTTATGCGGAGAATCGATGCAGAATGGCTAGAAGGAACTGTAGATACTGGAAGATCTGGAATATTTCCGGCGTCATTTGTCCAAATCATTGTTGCATTGCCAGAAGATGAAGAGTCGGACTCAATAAAACGGAGGAGTACAGCGACTGCCAATGAAAATGATGGTATCGGTTTTGCCAATGTCCGCCACGCTTTCAAAGGTCGACAATCTGATGAGTTAGATGTATCTGCGGGTGATACAGTTAGAGTTCTTCGAATGGTCAATGATGAATGGGTTATGTGTAAAGACCCAGATAGTGAAAGAACTGGAATCGTTCCCGTTGGATTCTTGGAAATCTACTTAGATGACGAAGATGATGAGGATAGCGCTTCGAGAACTCGTGGAAATAATACGACTTTCGTAGCACCCTCTTCAGGCTTTCCCGATTGGCGAACATCCACTAGATTAGACGCAATGGATACAGCATCTATCAAGTCTTCTTCTACTCAAAATTGGGCAACATTCGGAGATGATTGGATGACTGAAACAACACCTAAAGCGGCTGCTCCAGCTCGTCCACCACCACCAAAAGTCACATCACCAAATGATGTTGTATCGGTGACAGAGATGTTTGGAATGTCGGAAAGACAAGCACCACCAAGACCCAATGCACCAAGTTCAATGTTCAGTTCACCAAATGATTTCATTGTTGGAATAGAGAGTGCAACTGCCGGTGCCGCGACTAATGAAGATAAGAGATTGAAGATTTTGGAGGAATTGGTTAACTCCGAATTGCAATTCATTACGGACATCAATTCTTATACCGAGGTTAGTATCAAAAATTCAAACGTTGTGGATTTTTTGGCATCTAAATTGAAAAAAAATTACTTCTGCTTAGTATTACTGTTCTATTTATGTCATTTTGAACTCTTTATAGGCAGTCGAGGGCAGTACACTTCTCAGCAACAAGCAAAAAATCATTATGAAAAATGGCTGTGCACAAATTGTTCAACTTTCCGCCAATCTGGTTCAACTCCTGACGAATGAGCAGAGTAAGTTTAACTTTACCTATTTTACTAAATTCGCTATTTCAGCCAAACCGAGCGATTCTCAACAGATTGGAGCGTGCTTTCTACAATTACGAAAACCGTTTGCACAAACATACGGGTATTATTTTAGGAATATAGAACATATAAATCAGTTGTTGACCTCGGCGGTAAGATCGCCTAACAAAACTATAAATGTATTATTTCACCAAATTTCAGAAAACCGAAAAAACTATGGAAGACGCGTTGAATGACGTGGTACGACGAATGCGGGATTCTGGAGCGGGTGTAATTGATGGTGCTACAGCCGTTGGGCGACCTGTTCAACGATGTTTGAAATATCCACTGTTTTTGAATGAAATTGTCAAAGTAACGCCGGTGAATCATGGAGATCATCCGAAATTGTTGGAAGCTATTAAACTGATGTCGAATTTGGGATTGAAAATGAATGAATCAAAAAGGAGAAAAGAATTGAGTAAGTTTTGTTTTTAGAAAAATCTCAATATTGTCAATTCGATTTTTTTGTGAACATTCGAAAAAAATCTCGTGGCCGAGGTTTTGCTACCGTATAGATATTGAAAAAAAAAATTTTTTTGTAGATCAAAACAAAATTCGTGGGTCTGAAAAAGTCAAGCTGCATAACTATTTTCAGTTTTGGTTAAAACTCCTCAAAAAAATGAGTGAAAGTTTAAGAATATGGTTGAAAACTTTCTCATGTTTTGTTTTACTGTTGTTCAATTTTTAACAATAGTTGTGAAATTTATTTTTTTCAAGCGTTCAAATTTTTTTGATCTTAGGGAAATAATTTTTATAACTTCTCTAGACTTGCAAAACTTCGGCCACGTTTCCAACAGGCGAAAAATTGAATTTTCAATTTTTTCCAAGTTGCATAGAAAGTTCAAAGTTTTTTGAAAAATTTAATTTGTTTGTTGGGATGATTATGACCCTGATAGAGTTGATCAATTATTCACAATAACGCGATTAACCAGAAAAAAGTGAGAAAATCTCATTTTTTCTAGTTAATTTTCAAAGTTGTGGCTAGACCCAATTTGATGTGGTGACTTACAAAAAAGAATGAAAAAAATCCGAAATAATTTTTTCGTTTTTCACACATTGTCATTTTTTCGAAAAAAATTTTCCACTTCCATCATTTGTCTTCAGTATACCTCAATAACTCCACGAAAAATTAAAAAAAATCCCGGAAGTACTACTAAAAACATAGTTTGTCGAATTATTCTTTGTCAGATTTTCTATCCTTAATAAATATGTGTACTATAAAAATTAGTGTGGGATAAAGAAATTTAGGGTTCTGTAGAGAATGAGTGTTTTCTGCCATATTTATTTTCTTCTCTCTGATTTTTTCGTCCTCATATTCTAACTATAGTTCATTGATTTTTTGTTTCTTGGTTTTCAAATACCATTATCCCAGTTTCATCTGATTTAGATAATTGATCAATAGTTATTTCTCCACAATAGATAAAAAATCTGCACGTTGTTACTTTATCTGGAATAGGAAAATTGTATGATTCATCTTTTTTTTTTCATGAGTCATTCACCACCCCAATCATTTCCTCCTCATTTTCCTAAATTTTCTTATTTTTCAGCTCGCAAATATATGTCTGAAGATCGACAAACATTCGGAGAGATGCTCTCCAAAATGACATTCCACTCATTGAAAAAGAAGTCGAATCGTTTCACTTATCGAATGGGTTCTTCGTTAGGAGTTGTGAAGCTGGTATGTCTTGAGACCATTTCTATAACCATAAAAGTTCATGTTTTAAGTTACGAGACGTCGAATTCGATAATCTTGTTTGTGAATTGGATAGCGCTGAACGTCGTTTGGTCCGATATAATTACATGTTAGTGATTTATTGGAAAAAGATGTTCCACGAGACTCGCATATTGATGAATAAGCGATTGATTGAGCCGAGAAAAAAGGTTTTATCAAGTGCCGATATCGATCAACAAATTTATCTGTTTAACGAAGCAGTGAAGGATTTCGTCAACAAAATTAAGGTGAGAAATTTATTTACTTCAAGAAAAAACGAATAATTTGATTTTTCAAGTTGCGAATTCGCGATGAAATTGTGAAAGCGCTCAGAAATATTCCGAAAAGACTTATCAAAAAGAGAAATGATAAACTCATGGATTATGAAGCAGCCAAGTCTAATCACCGAGGCAACGGGGTGAGTTTTGTTATCTTAAATTTTTAAACGTTTTTTTATTTTTAGAAGCGTGATTTTGTTGAAATTCAAAAGGACTATGAAGCGCTGAATGCTCAAGTGAAACAAGAACTTCCAAAAACTATCGATCAATTGAACAAAGTGTTAGCTGAAGCGATGAAGAACGTCGTCGCCGAAGATGGCAATCTAATGGCGGCTTTGAGAAAACATTTCGATAGTTTGAAGTCCATATCGGCAGCTGATCCAAATGCGCAAATGAAACAATTGGTTCTAACGAATACCGTTTGTTTTGTTGCTTATTATGACACTGACAGATTGAAACCATTGCAAAAGATTGCCAACAAAGGCGCGCAGTCGACTAGAATGAGGGCTAGATCTGCTTCCCCGACTACGATGAAAAAATCGACACCGTCTACGTCAGCGTCGGCCGCTGTAGTGACGACACCATTGGAGGATGCATGGAAAGCCACATCGTTTGCGCCTGCTCCTTCGGTGATTACAATGGTTAGCCAATCGCAGTCCACACCTAGTCAGGAAAACAAATTCCGTGCTCAAACGACGGAAGAGAGAAAAACTATTTTGGAAAAGGCTACCGCGAAAGGAAGACTTCATGATATGTTCATCGCTACTTCGTCATATCCACAAGATCCTGAAATGATGAACATCGCGTTGAAGGAAGGAAAACTTTTGATAGTTCGCCAAAACGATCTTGTCCTCGCGGTGCATCGAGAAGTACCCAGCATGTGGCTCTGTTACAATGGTTACTATAATGCGATGCTACCTAGCAATGTGCTCAAACCATATAGTAAAGCAATAGAAACTGGATTTGATGTAGCGAAATCATTGAGACCGTCAAGTGTGCCTGCGAAAAGTCAGAATTTGTTAGATTTGGAAGATGTGTTTGGAGGACCGTCACCGATTGCACCAACACCACTGGCATCGGTTCAAGCAGCGGCTCCAAGTAACATTCCTGTAAGCAATTCATTTGTGGTTGATTGGAATGTCGCTGCGCAATCATTGCCATTGGCTCCTGTTGCTCCACAAACATTACCACTACAATCTAGTTTCGCACAACCACAACAATCAACTGTCCAAACTCCATTAGCTGGTGCAAATTATAATCTCAATGATAATGATTTGTTCTCTGGAGTTTCTTCGATTGATTGGGGATCTACGAAATCACGAACACCGTCTGCTCCGAATATCTACGCAAATTCTCCTGATGATTCATGGGCGGTTTTCAATACGGATTCGTTGCCGGCAACAGCGCCCCCTCCATTGCCGGTTTACATGAATCCATCGAAAGAATTCGATGACGTATTCTCAACTCTCCCACCAATCGCACCATCAACTTCAATGGCACAAAGGTGAGGAGTTTTGATCTACAAAGGTCATCAAAAAACAGTGCTTCGGGTCCCAATTATACATCTCACAAATTTAGCTCAAAACATATTCCGAACATATAAATTGTATGATCTATTTCATACAATTTACCGTGGGTATTTTCACGGAATTATTTTATTTTGAACACACAGTACAAAAAACACGTATCTACTTGGCAAAAAATGTCTTCTGACCGATTTTCTTCATATGCACACAACTTATTTTAATCTGCCATCAAACATTTTGGAAACCTCAAAATTAAATGTACTCTTATTTCATGAAAAAAGTTTAAAAAAACGTTCTGCATAGTATCACCAAACCATAGTCAATAATATAAAACATAATTTCAGATCATCTTCGGCTGCAGCGAATGCGTGGCCAATGAACTCATCATCCACAGTTGTTCAACGTGCCGAGTCACCACAGCCACTCATTCCATCTCGTCCTATGCCAAACACGAAAACCAATATATACCCCAGTCTTAACTCGTATGACCTGCCACCAAAACCGGAGCAAAGTTCGAGTGCTTTCTACTCCCAACCTCCAACATACTCACAGCCACCTAGTTATGATGTTGTTCCTCCTGCTGCTGCTCCAACTGCAGCAATATACGATGCTCCGCCATCTCAACAGAGTTTTGCTGCGTTTGACAACTATGATCAACCACCTGGAGGCAGTTATGATCAACCTCCCGCTTCTGTTGGAAATGGTGCCACATCTCCGTCTACTTCTGCTGTCAGACCTGTGGTTAGTTGAAGTTTAACTTTATTTCTCAAAAAAATCCCGAATTTTCATAATTTATAGACGAATTATTAAACCATTTCACAGAAAAGAGTTTTTTTCTGAATTGACAACTCTCAGAAATTGATGGCTTGTGTCAGAACTGTTTTGAAGGGGTTTATGTCTATGATTATTACCAGAAACCCATGGGATGTGACGCTGTTTAATGTCTAGCGGAGTCATCGAATCAGTAGAACTCTAGAGAATATTCACATGAGCATATTTTCATTTGTAATGTAAACAACCGTTTTTTTTCGAATTTTTCAACGAAAAAATACATTCTGGTCCACAATAGAAACCTATCAATAGGCTAATTTCATTGTTTTTTTGGAAACCCAGAAATGCAATAGGTGAAAATTGATGAAAAAGTTTCACAAGAGCGATACCCGTAAAAATTCATTCGTTCATGAAAAACCTTGAAGTTCAATAAAGTAAAAATATCAAAAGTCATCTCTCTTCAGTTCACTGACGCTTTTCTGGGAAAACTTCAAGTTATGCAAAAATTGGAGTTATGCCCTATATTGTGAGGCTCTGTAAATAATCGGTCAACTTTGTAGCCGAAGATTTCAAGAAAACACCCACTTTTTCTCATACACATGTTTTTCAGCTCTGCGAAGTTCGAGTCGACTACGACTTTGTTCCACAAGGTTCGAATCAAGTTGATGTGAACGAAGGAGAAAAAGTTGGAGTACTCCAAAGAACTGATGACGACGGAAACCCCGAATGGCTTCTTGTCAAACGTGAAAACGGAAAAGTCGGATATGTGCCGGCCGCATATTGTCGACCCATTTAAACATGTATTGCTAGTTATTTTTTTATTAACCCCTTGCCATCTATTTCCTTCATATCCCGATTTGCCGACATCCCGATTTTGTGATTTTTTCTAGTGATAGTTTGTCCATTCTTTCTTCATGTCTCATGCAAACAAATGTATTTATTTTTGCTATTATTATTCTTAAATTATTTATTGCACGTTAGAAAAATTACTTATATTTTCTTATTTTCATGTTAAATATTTATATGGTGCTCTCTAGATTTTAAATTGTGTACAATGGTTTGTTATTATTTTTACGAGATTTTTATATGTAATTTTTTCAATTTGAAGAAAGTTTTATATTTTAAACTCGGTGTTTCCAACAAACTAGTAATAATTTATGATAGAAAACATGATAATTATTTGGGTCTCAACAATAAATAAGTACGGATTTTGTCCAAAATTGGTCGTTGCTCAATTACATCTGGATCAGACTTTCTAACTTCTTTTACGAAAACTATTCATCATTTCATCGGGTGCTTCGAACATACATTGAACTGGTGAAAAGAAACAATTTCGGTCCATTTTTGGTACTCGAGATGCTACTATTGTTTCTCGTCCATCATTGTGTAGTCGTCTGAAAAAATTAGAATTGTTATTCAGGACTAGAAGTAGTACAGTTTTTATTTTAAAACCGAGTAAGAAAATATGAAGACCTGGTTATAGTAGTTTGACAAATGTTAGTCAAAAGTCAATCGGTAACACGCGTTCTATTGAAAACGTCAGATTATTTCGATCTAATGGAAGTTTTTGGCTAAATTTGATGTCAGAATCGAATTATACTGCTCGAATAACCACAAATAATAAACTAATCTCTGTTTGAAAAATTATGGTTTTAAAATAGTTCTTATTGAAAAACGAAACTACAGTAATCCAATAGCAGTGATTGAATTTTGGCTAATAGTGAGAGATCAAAATTTGAAATCAAATAGGTTCTATTTTTCACATCTGAACTTCTGGATGCTTTTAGAATCAAACTACCTTATGGGGTGATTCAATTTGAAATTTTTACGATTAATTGACAGAAAATGTGAGTCATTTTTGGGAGATTTTTTCACGTTTTTGTCAATTAATTCCATGTTTTTTTGCAATTAATCGCATGCAAAAATGGGAAATTGCAATATAAAATAGAATTTATTTGACTTTTCTTTTAAAACGTGTTCCAAATACTTTTGGTGTGTATGTTTTTCATGTAATTAATCGAATTTTTGGCAACAAATGAATGCGATAAATTGACAAAAACGTGAAATTAATCTACCTAAAAGACTCGGATTTTTTGTCAATTAATTGACAAAATCACGTCGATTAATTCGACTGAATCACCCCATTAGGAAATCGATCCTACAGAAACGTATTCTGTTCCTAGCCGGAATTTAATCGCTCCCATCGGATTACTGTAGTGTCTAATTCCAAAACCAACAATTTTAAGAGCCAGATTTTTTTCACAATGAGAGAAATGGAACTTTGTGGTTATTTGACCCGTAGAACTCGATTCTGATATCAAAACAAGCCATCAGTTATGTTTACAGAGTGATAATGTGACATTCTAAATAGAATGAGTGTTGAAGATGGATTTAGACAAATATCTATAATGGGGTGATTCAATTCGAAATTTTTACGATTAATTCACAGAAAATCTGAGTCATTTTTGGGAGATTTTTTCACGTTTTTGTCAATTAATTCCATGTTTTTTGCAATTAATCGCATGCAAAAAATGAAATTTTCTTTTTTATGCAATTAATCGAATTTTTAGCAAGAAATGCATGACAAAAACGTGCAATTAATCTACCTAAAAGACTCGGATTTTTTGTCAATTAATTGACAAAATCACGTCGATTCACAACGCGAGAGAAATGACCTATCCCTCCCCCTTTCTCATTGAAAAAAATTGACGAGCGCCCTCTTTCTCTGCGTCTCTCCACAAGCTCACTCTCTTCTTTTTTTTTTTGAAAACGCCATCCACGCATCGCCGGTTCGATTCCGGTATGCGTTGAAATTTTTAATTTTTCGCAAAATATTTTTTTTTCTGGAATTGGAAATAATGAATGAAGCTTTAAAAATTAGAACTAACTTGAAAATAAAACTAGTTTCAAAAATTGTGACCTGAAAACACCGATTATATCCGATTTTCAGCTCATTATATCACTTTCAGTCAACCTAACTTAAAAACGCCCAGTTTAATTTCGTTCGAATTTTGCTACATGATTAGGGATGTTATAGTCTTTCAAATAAACAATAAAACAGCCAAGGTGAAGCATTTTCACTACCGATTTTGACCCAAAAACTGAGATTTCGACCTATTTTTACACTTTCAATCCACCTAACTCCAAAACGCCCAGTTTAATTTGCACCAAACTTGATTTTAACTCAATTCACAACTAAGCCACTCGGAAAAACGAAAGAAATTAACAATTGAAACACTACGGCACTTCGATTTCATCATAACATCGTTTTCATTCTTTCCTATTCCTTTTAGATGGTGTTTTATGGCTTAAAATTTGATAGTCGTGAAAAATTTTTTGCCACTATCAGCCCCGGAGCCAAGATTATGCTAGTTTATCAAAAATATTCAAATACTTCAAACTTTTTGCTTTGTGACATCATGATTTTGCTGAAATAGTGAAAATACGATTTTTCAAACTTTCAGTCACCATATCTCGAGAACGCCCAGTTTAATTTTGTTGAAACTTTTCATGAGTATAAAACAAACACTATATTTTCAAAAAAATTAGTTTTTAGTCTAATTGAAACATTTTTGAGACCTTAATTCTCGAAAAACACGAATTTTCAGCTATCCTCACCTCGTTAAAGCGGAATTACTCAAAAACAACCAGTTTAATTTGACTTCAACTTGATTCTAGTATAGATTTGGGTTTTTTCTTTTCAAAAAAACAAAGTATCACGTCGTTTGAAGCACTTTGAAATCATTTTTATGCTCAGAAATTGTTGTTTTTTACTATTTCAAGCAGTAAAACTTGAAAAAAAATGTAGCAATTTTGCTTTAGATAATTGGCAAAGGTTCTATCACCAGTTCCAGCTTTTTATCTTCAAAAATATACAAATTTTCACTCTAAAACAGCCTGAAAATAAAAAATAAAGCATCACTAAACTTGCGGCACTCCGTTATAGTTGCAACGTAGTAAAAAAGGCGCATCAAAAAAAATGGAGTGTCGTACGTCGTTTCTCTCACGTTGTGGATTAATTCGACTGACAAGGGAACCTTTTTTTGTGATCACTTAAAAAGTTGCTGAAAATTTTACAGTGGGTTCATATTGGCTCCAGAAGGTCACTCAAAAATTTGCAGTTCCCCAATGGACCTGTGAGCAGAGTTCTGGGTGATCAAAGTTTGCATGCATAGGCACACATAATTTTCCGAAATTCAAAAAATCGCACGCAAAAATTCGAAGAAATGACACCGATAGTATCTAGATATTTTATACGTCTTCCAAACGTCGCCGTGTGGTTTAGTGGGATACATGCCTGTCTCTTATTTTGCTAGCCCTAGTTCGAATCCACACTCTGATTTTTTTCGAGTAATTTTTTTTGGCTCATTCTACGCGATTGTTCGCTTAATTTATATTTATGAAAGCAGAAATATTCGTATTTTTAAAAAACTCATGCAAAAAATGTAATGAACTTGTAGGCAAATACTTTGATATGTTCTGGAACTCCTGGTTTTTCGAAGTAGTTTGAAAAACAGTTTCAATTCAAAAACCTTTACAAACATGTTCCCGAATGTTGAACCCTTTTTTTCAAATTCGGAAAATTGTAGTAATTTTCCAAAATGTTCCGCTTCTTAACAAAACCTGAAGTTAATGTGAAGGAAAAAATTCTAATCCGAGAAATACGTGGAGAAAAAGTAAGCCAAAAAAAAATCAGAGTGGGGATTCGAACTAGGGCTAGCAAAATAAGAGACAGGCATGTATCCCACTACACCACACGGCCACGTTAGAAAGACGTATAAAATATCTAGATACTATCGTTGTCATTTCTTCGAATTTTTCCGTGCGATTTTTTGAATTTCGGAAAATTATGTGTGGATATGCATGCAAACTTTGATCACCCAGAACTCTGCTCAGAGGTCCATTGGGGAACTGCAAATTTTTGAGTGACCTTCTGGAGCCAATATGAACCCACTGTAGAATTTTCAGCAACTTTTTAAGTGATCGCAAAAAAAGGTTCCATTGTGAATCACCCCATAACCTAATGATATCGCATTACTGTTGATTTTTCCATTGCCAGATTTTTTCAAAAATGTTTTTTTTTATCAAAAGATAAAACACTCCCCTCGAATTTTGTAACCCGTAGACTGTGATATAGAAGTTATGGGAGGTTAGCTCGTCGAGAATGCATCAAGGTTAGGAAAAACTTGCTAGATTATTTTGCTCTATATCCTTGATATGGTTGCCCGCTAGTTTTTTATTCGTCATTTCTTTTTTCAAGAATCATCGTTTCGTAACCAGTTTTTTTGTTCGTTAGTCACACTATAAAAAAACGTCGAAATACGAATTTAAAAATAAAAAAAAGTAAGTACATCGAAACTACAAACACCCATTGGCTACTAGCAAGTCAAAAAAGAGACATGATAGTTAGTCGATAATGTTACTACGGTGTATAAAGAACTTATAGGTTTTTTTTGTTTCATTATCTCCTTCACCCGGTTATTTCTATTTTAGCCAAATCACAAATCGACAACATTTTGCATCCTTCAATTCATGACTAATACGGTTCAAATGTGATGTGGTTTACACGGATTGCTCCGGCTTATGAGGTCTCGCCTTTTTTTGGCTAATCGTATACTTTGACTAAATATACATTTTTTTCATTCATAAACCGTTCAAACAACAATAACACACGTCAATGATAATCGCGTCTTTTTGCAAAAAAAAAAAACCAAATCAAGTGTCAAAGCCACTTCCCTATTTTCTAAAGAAAATTTGGCAGACGAAACCATGTTAAAGTGACTCGTTCAAGGCTGTAAAACGTGTATTCGAGAACCCCGCTTACACGTCAGTTTGTTTGCCTTAGGTTTTGCCCTTTTCATAGAGTTTCTTGTTTCCTGTAAACAAACTGACGTGTAAACGGGTCGGCGTGAGAACGGATTAACGGGCTCGATTTTTGCCTTTCACTAAGTGGGCTCCGTTTTACAGCCCTAACCCAATGACATCGGATAGTTGACAGCTCATCGAACTTTATTTTGATGTTTTCGAAATGTCATCCAAAATAACAGATGATCCATCTTAAACTTTCATCCGACATTTTGGATCTCAAATTCCAATGTTAATTTTGGTTTTCTGATTTACACCGTTCAAAAATCTCCTTTTCCACGAACCAACCTCGAAGTTGGGAGACAAGTGAGAACTCTATTCCTTCTGGTGATTATGTACCAAAAACTAATAAAACAGAATTCAATTTTTTTTTTTTGAAAAAAAGACAAATTCATTACAAAAAAATTGGTCACGCAACCTATGTATTTTTCAGCAAAACGTAATACTTGATGCTTAAAATTAGTAGGAGCCAAGAACAGGAACAAAATATTATATTTTCCGTTTCGAGCAAAACACGCTTTTCATAGATACAAAAGGAAACTACAAAAAATATATATCGCCATTTTTTCTCAGCGAATGACGTTGAAAAGTTCAAAAAAGTTTCGTGTTCATAATATCATGAGGTAGTAATCATATACTTCAAAATTTTCTAATCTGTGCACTATTGATATTTTATAGATTTAGGTATCATTTTCAAAAGGCTTTTAGACAGATTTTTTAAAAGCTAATATTGTTTTATTGTGAAACGAAAGCATGTAATTTATATTAGTCTGTGTTTTTGACCCTTGGGACAAATTAAATTGTGTCTAGTCATGAGTCATTCTGAGAATAAAACTACCGTATACAATTGAAAGAATTAAAATAATAATAATCGTGACAAAAAACAAGTAAAATGTGAAGTTCCTTATTATTTGGTTATGGAAAGAACAATGATGATGTAAGCTATGACCAGGTATATGTGCTCAGTTGATAAAAACCTTTTTTCGTCTACAAAAATTGATACAAATGTCCGTCAGTAACATTGGCTCTATTTGGAACTACCGTTACCAAAATGTTGGAAAGCTACCACTTGATCATGATTGTTCTAAATAACGTCGAATAATTCAAGTAGAATGTCTCATGTTGATATAAAATTATTAGTGATCTCGTTCTACCAAACGAATCCAACTATGAGATCTAGACATTCTAAAAATTTCATTCCTACCATGAACATCTCGACATTATTCCCGAAGTCCAGAGAACTATCGGATATTTGTCATTTTTTTTGAGACAACAATTGGCACTTGTTCTCAACTCAAAAAGTCGGGTTATTTTTTTATTGAAACTGAAAGCAGAATGAAAAACCATTAGCCATTATTTGTTTTCTCAAAATTTGGTCTACCAGAATTAAATTTCATTTGGAAAATACACTCAAAAACATGTATATTTACCACACAACCAGAGGTGAAATTTCAATGTCCTAGTTATAGATCAAATGCACACTCCACTGATCCCATTCCATTTTTTACCAAGTTATCTAGTTTTTAAAAAAATTTCCACTTTGTAATCCGATTACCACAAGATCCAAACGTGGCATCTTGTCCGAATTTACAAAATTTCATGGCACCGATTCGCAACGGATGTTACATGTTTTATCCCCAGACAAATTTCGTGGTTAAGAAAGAAAGTGCCAGAGAATAATCCAACTTACCCGAGTATTTTATAATAATCCGATCCACTCGGCAAACTTCTTGTCGAGCACTGTTGAACCAATAAAATAAAAACAAAAATAAGAGTTTTCATCATTTTCTTCTATAATTTACCTGAAAATGGACTTGGTCATCAGACGAATAAACAAAATACTACAAATGACTAACAAAAATAACTATAGTGTGTCTAATTGGATAAATATTTGGGAATTTTTCTGGGTTTCAGGTGTTATTTTTTGTACAATTTTTCGAAAGAGAAGGTGAATTCAAATTTGTGAAATTGAAATCAGAATTTCAAGAACACAACCCAAAAAAAAACTGATCCTAAATGACATTTGTGAAAGGTCATTTTCTCAAATTTTTGAAATATATCAAACTACATATTACGAAAAAAATAATTATCCAAATTTTATAATTAAAAACGTTTTCTCACCGACGAACCAACTTTTCAATATTAATTATTATTCCAAACATTTCCATTTTATAGGCGGAGCCAGAAAAAAATGGGCGGAGCTTATTCATTTATTGTTTTCAGAAATAGGAAAACGGACAGGTATTGTATATACAACTATTCCAGCACAATGAAAATATTTGGATTTTTGGGGAGAGACGATGAAAAATATACAGAGACCAAAACATTTAAATTTGAATTGTTTTTTTGATTTTCGGTGAAAAAAAATAAAATAAAAATGATGCACAGAAAGGAAGAAAAAACTACTATTTGTAAAATCAAAAAATAATTCAGACGTTGGATGCGGATGCTCCGCCGTCTTCGTTTCCTGCGTCATTTTCAGATGTCGAAGAGATAACGGCTTTTTCGTCGATCGAATCACCACCATCATCTTTGAGTTCTACGTCGCCTTCATTTTCTCCGATGTTTAGCCAAGACTGAAATTTATTCGTTTTTAATGTGGTTCGTGTGATTTTTGAAAATCAAATATTGCCCCATTTTCAAGTAACGCAAATTGAAAACTCTTCCGGTCTAATTTCCAAAACATAAAATTTCCTATGATTGTTCACTTTTTTCATAGAAACTGTATGAATAATGCTCATATTAGAATGAAAATATAACATTTTTGAACTTTGATTTGAGTGATCGAGGTAGTTTTTCAAATCAAATATTCCACCTGAATTTTAAATTAATTTCTCATATTAAAATCAAACAGCTGAATCCTTTTGAAATGTAGGGACAATATCGGCTTAAGTGTCATTAGGGTTTATTTATGTTTTTGCTGGAGAGTCTCAGTGTACAGCTCTACTTCGATTTTAGAAAATTTTTGGAATATAGTGTTTTATGAAACGTTTAAATATGTGTCTAACAATTAGAACTCTTAACGGATTTTTTTAAAAATTCGATGACTACATGAAAATGTGAATTATGATATTTGCTAATTATTTCGATATTTCGCACGCTTATCAACATCCGACATTTTCAAATTAAACTAACATCCTACGCTAAGTTTTGACATTTACTAATAATGACTAATACCCCTGGGAATTGAGACTCACATCGTCATTATTAATGTTCCAAAAATTACTAAATAATTTTTGCTATTCTATCACCCCGCAATTTTGAATACTCGGACTGAGTGTTGAAAACTTTTTTATGAACTTCAGAAAAAACGTTTTCGAGATTCAGTGGTGTTTTTTTCTGATTGAAAAATGTTTCTAGTAAAAACAGGTTATATGACAAAACTACAGGAATATAGTCTCTTTACCAAGACACATCAATTTTCATCGTCATATCGAACCATAAAAAAAGAAAAGACCTTCTATTTCTGTCAAATAACAACTTGTTTGTTAGCGGAAAATTGTACATTAACAAGATTAAGCATAAGTTTTTTGTAGTTTCAAGTTTTTTAGACAAACTGCTCGAGCTAATTAAATATCTGGAGTAGTACTTGAAAATTAACTGAGCCAGGAGTTCGAGAATACAATTTTCAAAAGGCACCTATGACATTTGGGAGGGCTTTTTTATTCGAAAATTCTACAAAATCATCAAATATTTACCTGTTCAACAATTTGCTGCACTCTTTTTTCATACTCTCGTCGATTTTCTTGGTATAATTGAGCAGCGAGAGAATTTGCGGGAGAATTCGGGTTAGGTTCATCAAGCAACGATTGAATTGATGTTAGAATTGCAGCTACGTCATATGTTGGTGACCAACGGTTCTGAAAAAAAATGAACAATCATATTCGACGCCGAGTCTCCTCAATATCACTCCAAATTTTAACTATATCTTTTGATATGACGTGTGACCTATATTGAAAAATTCGGAACTTATCGTCATAGTTCACAGTTAAAAAAAATTATCATTGGCACACTATTCATTTTTAAGCTTCTCTTCCCCCGATTAAAAACGTTTATCAAGAATGATATTTCTTCATTTGACGCCTAACTCCAGGTTTTCAAATATTGAAATTCTATTCGAACACGGGGAGACGCCTCCACCGGCTCGCTGGGTGACTTATGCTCCAAAATACATTCTGGGTTTGATGTTCAAAAAACACTCAAAAAAAAATGTTTTGCCCCTCCAGCGCTGAGGTCTTGCTTATTTTCCTAACCTTTTCCTTTTAAATTCAAAAAAATTTTACACTCTGCAATTCTGCAATTCTGAACATTCCCAAAATACACCCCGGATTCGTATGACTCCGGTGGAGGTATGCACGGGGAGGAAGTTTTAGCATGACATGAAAATACAGATCGCAGTTGGAAAAAATATTTGTAATGATTTTAAAGGTGGGAGTCATAATTTATGCTGAGTTCCGAGGAAACACTCATACTTTTAAAATTGTCGACTAATAAATAAAAAGAGATCGTGGTCCAAAAAATATTACCTGTAATATATCCAAACAAATAGAGCCATCAGCATATACATTTGGGTGGAACATTTTAGAGATGAACTTCACTGTCGGTGGTTTATTCGGATATTCTTCTGTGAATTCCAATGATAGCTGTAACGAAACATTATTGATTAAAAAAAAACAATACTCGAACATTCACTAATGGGTCTGATACGAAGATAAAAACAAGAATATTCTAGACAATTAAAGTTATGTAAAATGCGAAGAGCTCATAAATAAAGTTCAACTGCTCTCTATCTCAAGCGGTGGCATAATTTGGTATTCACACTAATTGAGACATCCTTTTTTGGATATGTTGGTGCAAGACTTTCGAAATTCTATAGATTTGTAGCAAGGTATTCCAATTTTTCTGTCAAAGGTGCTTTGATTTCAGTTTGTTAATCTACCTTTTTCATGTATGTGAAGGTGACTTCTCAAAAATTTAGAATTATAATCGTGAATCTTCAATTCCAAATTGTATTTTCTGAAAAGGTCTGTGAAATTCCAAATTGTCTGTCTGGCTATATCTATTGACATCATACTTGGACTACCCGGTCGGATCTGACCGATGGGGCTTAACCTTTTGGGAAGGATGGGGCTTAACCTTTTTTGCTCACGTGTAAAAGTTTTGTCAAACAACTTCATTTTTAGCACTTTTTTCCTTATAATACCGTACCTAGTACTGTAGGTAGAGTTCCAAAGGTAATATATTTCTGTAAAAATGTAGCTCATACAAATGACATCCGCATCACCAATTCTCATTATTTTCAAATATTACTCCCTGTCACGCCCCTCCAACCGTTTCGGTCAGGGGGGTTAACAGACATAAATTATGAAAAAAGGGACTTTTTGGTTGACTGAAAATTTGCACACAGTCGTCAACTTCTATTTCCAGCCTAAATTTTCGAACTAATCACTGATTGTGTATTTAGTTAAGATGAAATGCTTGGTTTTGGACCCTTTCAACATTAAAAACGTACCTACTACGGTAGGTAGTGGTCCAAATGTAATATTTTTCAACAAAAATGTAGTTTATATGCTCACAAATGAAATGCACATCACCAATGCTCATTATTTTCTAGTTTTACCCGCAGTTATGCCCCTTTGAAAGTCAAAATTTTCGCTTGTTCAAGTAAAGGGGCTTAACCTTTTTTCAGAGTGGGGGCTTAACCCCAAAGGTTCCAAACCGGGATAGTCCAAGTATGATTGACATTAAAAAACCATTACATCAAATTAATAATCTCGAACAAGAATGAATCAAAAATTGGAACAAATTTCGGGAGATTCGTTTTTTTTTCTTTAAAAAAACTTTTCAATAAAAAAGTTTAACTCTCAGAACATTATTAAAACTTTTTGGTGATAAACTGAAGTTTCGACAAACTAAGTTTATCAATTTCAAAACTCAACTAGCAAAAAAGCTTACCTTAAAAGTACCATCTTCAAAAGGCGTTTCTTGTGGTCCAAAAATGATCGCCTCCCACGCCAAAATATTATCTTCAGTCGGAGCACCCGAAACTCCGGCGGGAGGATCTTCTTGGAGTTTTTTGAAATCTCGCATTAAACGTCTACGACTCGGAGTTGTCATATTCAAATCCTATTTCCTGTAAGAAGAATATGGAAATTGAAAAAGGAAATTGCAATTAATCAAATATCCCAACGTTCGAAAACGTCTTTTCATATGCAATATTTTCAAAAAAAAAATCAAGCTATATACAGGTTTATAAATTTTGACAAGTTTCAAGCATTTCAGTGAGTTCTAATAACAACTGAAATTCTTCGGAGTTTATAGGAATAGGAAGTTTTTGAAGTCGATCAAGTCTTTCTCGAATAACATCCAATTTTTCAGCATTTTCTTTCCGTTTTTGTGAAATTCTAGCAATGTCTTCAGCAAATTCGTCATCAAAAATGTGCCTTGGGGGAACCCTGAAATGTTTCCATAAATTATGAATATTACAATTGATAACATACATGAAAGCTTCTTCCATCGCTTCATTCCTTTGTTCAAAGGTGGATGGAACAATCTGAAAAATGAAAAGATGTTGGAATTTCAAAAGAACATGTGGTAAACTTATATTTCATGAGTTTTGGAAACGAGAATGATATCTGGTTCATTGAAAATTTTAGTTTTATTTCAAATAATTTTTTCCCAAAAACCACAAAAAGTGAACATTCAACTCACCACAGTCGGCTCTTTCTGATTCTCACGCCATGAATACGAAATCACACATAGCTCAACATTTTTCAAAAGTTCTCGAACATGTTGCGGACACGTGGATTGAATTTTGGCCAAGTAGATTTTGCGTAGAAATCCGCTCGTCGCCGTCGATGTTTTTCCAGTATATCGGCGGCAGATTATCTGAAATTTTTCAAAGTGCAAGCAGCTGCTTTTTCTTTTTTCTTTTGAAAGTCACAAGGTTGGAACATGTGTTATTGTTTTTAGAACGAAAATATCCACGATTCAAAGGAATTTTTTCTGTCTGTGATGTGAATTGAGCAGGTTCTAATCGATTATCGATAGAATGATCAGAACTTGTGAAGACTGACTTGTGTTGTTGAAAACTTTTCGAAGATTGAGACGATTTTAGAGCATAAAAATGGCTGATTATTTTTGAAGTTACTTTTTACAACTGACAAGTTTGAAGGGTTTGTACGAAATATGTTAGATTAACAAGAGATTGTAAGATATTGCACAGGAGTTCAGTAAAAGCTGTTAACTGGATACTTCCAGCATTTAGATTAATTTAAATTACTGAAAATTCAAAAATCACGTCCTATTTTACACGTTCTAGAACTATTATCATTTTTTCAAAAAAAAAAAACCAAATCTAACCTGAATATCAAAGTCATTGATAGTTGTTCTTTCTAATCTCCAAGAGCTCAAATCATTGGACGATGAATAAATGACTCGATAATTCTGTTTTCCTCCAGAAGGTCGTTTCCATTCATTTCCATCGGAAAACAAAGCTCGATCTCCTCCACATGCATTCACGTCCAAAACGAATGTGATCGATTCTTGAACGTACATTGGTAATGATTTGCCATATCTGAAATAAAACTAATATTTTTATATCAAAAAAAACATCGTACTAGTTACTAAACAAGTAAAATTAGCTGCACAAAAAATATAGATAAAGCACCTGTGATTGAAGTGAAAATCAATACGTCAAAGTCAGCACTCAAAAAACAAGACAGCATTCCAAAAATCACGTAGAGAACGAATAAAGTTGTTCAAATAAACAAAAAACCGGCAAAAAGTTTGGAGTGATCGGGTAAAAGAATCATGTGAAAAACAAAAATGAAATCGTTACGAGACCAAACCTCAAAGCCTTGCACTTTCATAAACCGGCCACTTTTTTTTCTAAGCTTCTATCGATTTTGGGAGCAGCACTTCTTTATGTTTGAAGAAAAATGTTCGCATTTTGAAGAAGAAAAAAAAATGTTCGCATTTTAAAGAACACCTAAAGTGTAATGTTTTGACTACCTGGGCGTTCAAAAATCTCAAAATATTTTTATTTCGCAACATATGTGTCACAATGATAACATTCGAAATTTCGCAATACTTTGGGAAAGTTTACCTAAATTTTTACTACCAAAGTCTCAAAATATTCTGACTTTTGGAAATTATTCTCCGATTAATCCGGATGCACTTCGTTTTTCTCTTTGAAGATGGAACGAAAGTATGACGTCATCTGTTTTTTTTTCAGCTATTCAGGCTTGTTTTTCATATTTTTTCTCATCGATGAGAGAACCACAAAAACTGGGATATATCGAATTGTTAGTGCATAAGAAGGTCTTTCGTTGAAACGACGGAAACCGAAAGAGGAAGAAAGTTTTACGAAAAGAAAATGCAAAAAAAGATAATTTTGAATTCAGCGGATCGCGTGACATTCAGAAATTTGAAAAATATTTACAAAACAGATCACGAACTGTTCAATTGACAGAAAAAAAGAAGTTGGAAACTCTCAATTTTTCCGAGAATCACAAGTTTTTTTGAGCATAATGACCTCTTTTCAGCAAGAAAACGTCTTTTTTCAATTACTGAATCATCGTGATATTTTTTCAGAAATCACATTGACTTATTTTAAGAGCCTAGAAATTGTGGCTTGTAATCGAAAATTTCAGATGGTAGTATTTTAGGATTTACATCAAAATATTAGGCCAGACGTTGTTATGAATAATAAAAAATTCTACTCTGAAACCTGGACAAGACTAAGAGATAACTTTCCTCAAAACTTTACCTCCAGACTCTGTTTTTAAGGCGCAAGCTAACCTTGAAAGATTTTTCAACTGAATAAGAAACATTTTAGACAAAAGGAAAATCGAAATTTTGCCTTGAGGGTTTGACACATAAATAGATGCGTGAATCTGAAAACAAGTATTCATTTTTTTTCTCGCAATTTGAGTTTGCGTTACCAGGATCTGAATATTCTATGGTTTGAATAATTTTTCTGCATATTTCTCCGACTCTCTTCAATACACATACACTCTCTAATAATGGCAAGACAATGTTACATTTAAAAAAACAATTGGCTGTGTATTTTTTTTATATGTACACGTTTCTTGATTTGAAAATTGTAAGCTAAAAATTATATCCAAAATTTTTGTCGGCAATAAGCTTTTTTTTTAGGAAAACGAGATGACTTCGAAAAAAAATCAAAGAATCCAGAAAAATGGCATGTTTGAAGCCAATTTCAGCATTAAATACGGCGACGCGTACAAAAATAGCCACAGGATAAATGCCTATTGGCAGGGAAAAAAAACGAACTAGTGAAGAACAAGACGACTAAAAAATCAGGGGAGAGAGAAGGGAGAAAAGAGGAAAGTTTGTGTATATTTGAGGAGACGCTGACGACTAAAAAACGGCGGCTGCCGACGGAAATCGATTCGAAAAAAAATATTTAGGAATAAAAAAACGAGACAGACAGAAGATGAAGCTGAAATGAAAACAAAAAGAGATCAAGTTAAAAAACGAGACTGAAAAAAACGACGATTTTGAAAAATAATGTGACAAACACGTGAATGAATAGGGTTTTAGTCATAAGAAAGTAGGTTTTAAGAAATCTATTTTTAACTAGAACTTTTGTAAAATGACAAGTATTCCGTGATATACTGAACAATTTTGAGATCAATTATGAAAGAGATATAGTGTCTTTTTGAAAAAATTGAACTTTGATCTCAAATGTTAAAAATATTTTTTTAAAAATTATGAAATAAAAATTTACGTTTTCTTCAAATTACTGAAGCATTGGAGGCTGGAAATTTCAGATTGTGGGTTAAATGTTTGAAAAATAAGTAAAGCAGAGTTGGATGAAAGATTTTGAAAAAAACCTGAGTTCCCAGGATTATATGAATTTGGGCAGTGTATCGAGGCATTTGTCGTACATTGAAGGTACAATGAGCCGAGAAACTCGAGAACGACCAACATTGTTATTTAGAAAAGCAAAAATGGGAATTTAATATAAACTTAGTTGATTGAAGAAAACGTTTTTTTTACTTGGTATCAATTTTTGTATTTCAGCCGTTCCCTAGATGAAAAATTTTCAAGTTTTCACAGTAACTAATACCCAAACACTGAACTTCTTGCAAGACAAAAATGAGTTAAGAATTTAAAAACAATTTTTGTAGAAAAATAATAAAATATTTTTCGTCTTTATAGATCGATAGATTGTATCTTAGGACTTTCCATGTACTATGATGGTGATTTTCATCATGATTTCATAAATTTGTGGAGATATAAATCAAAAAACATATGACTTACTCGGTGAACTTTTCAGTTGATAACAGAATCGATATGGCCGTTTGAGAGTCACATCCATGTTTGAAAAGAATCGGTGCGTGTTCTTGTGAATTTGCGCATTTCTGGAAATAATATTATAAAATCTCATGCGCTTTTGTGGCTTCTAGCGAGAAAATATGAACATAAGGTTGTGATATGAATGAAATCACGAAGACATTGTGGTATTTTCAAAAAAGGTTTTTTTTGTAGAAACAACAGACATTCCTTTCAGCTGTCGTCTGAATGAGTAGTCATGAGAAACTGGAACCTCGTTCTCGGTGGTTATTAACATTTTATGTGAATTTCTGAGTAGATGACGGCTTCAATTTCTTCAATTTCGTGACACACAAGCATGCTCAAAACCTTAAAATTAACTGCAACTTTGTGTAGGATTTTTTTCAGTTGCACATCTGCAGTTGTTCAATTTGTTTATTGAAACTTGGTTTTTTCAGAGTTCGTGCTTTGTTCACAAACAATTTTAGGGGTTCGGGTCTTTTTATGGAGTTGTAGTCAACAATTTTGTGGGGTTTCTTTTCAATTTTTCATTCTTTCTTCCTAACCTTCCAAGTATTCTGATGATATTGTTTTTCGAGTTCTTCATAAACCGTTAATGGATGTGCTTGTCCCATCCATTCATAGCAAATCACTACCAATGGAATCATATGTTCATAAATGTCAAATCCCGTATAGATTTTTCTCATAAAATCTCCTCTTCCGTCAGTTCCTGGGTGCAGAAATTGTTCGCAAACTATCTTTAAAAATTTAAGTTTTCAATAGAAAAAGGAAACAGAATACCTTCAGGTTATGATCATTTTTCTGGGTAATTTGCGGTTTGGCGTTATTTCCAATGACGTACTTTCGAACAAACATTTGTACGGGGTGCCAAGTTCCAAGACCATCATTATGAATTGTGTTTTTATCCATATTCGGTTCCAAGCGAACAACAAAAGTACCAGTGTTTGTATACTCTTGTGGAATCGATTGACAAATATGAGCCTCTGAAACCTGAAAAATTGCGCTTTATTTTCGAAGATATACGTCGGATCTTACTAGAGATGCTCGACTTGAAATGATGGAAACCACGGCGTTTAGTGAGACAGCAGTCTCCATGTAAATTGGCCAATCAAAATGCATTCCTGAGCCATCATTTCTCACAAAGACCCGCCATGTTTTAGAAGTTCCTTCTTCGGGTTCATCTTCCTCGTCATCATCGTCACCATAAATAACTGTTTCGTCCTCGACTTCTTCTCCCTCTTCTTGATCTAACTGTTCAAACTGTTGAAAACTCTTCACTCTTGCTTTTCGTGGAGGTTGTCGTCTAACTATCGGAATAACTCGTGCTCCTAGTTTTCGTCCAGCTTTTTTCTTTTGTCTCCAAACTTCCACATCTACAGAAGCTATTTCATCCGGATCCAAGTCATCCCCAATATCGAAATGTTCGACTTCTTCAATGTTTGCTACATCGTAAACTATTTCTTCACTTTCTTCCAACACAACTTGAGACATTCACTCGTTATTAAAGCTTCCAAACGTTCAAAATTTGACTGCGAAGCAAAAAAAGAAATTTGAATGGACGAGTCGGTTCCTAGGCCACATTCTTTTCCCTAGAGCAAATTTGCCTCATTGTGCGTTTTCACGTGAACGAATTTTTTTTGTTGTTCGCGAACGAATTCTTTCCAAACAAAGTAATTCGCTCGCTCACATACAAGTGCAGTAAACCATGTATGAACGAAAATTCTCGAAAACAAAATATTTATTTGTTTTTTAAATGACATATCGATCGACTTCACCTTTTTATTTGTCATCATTTTTCCGTTTCTATATATAAAAGCATTCTTTTCTTCTTTTCGTCATGTTTATTCTCCTCCCCAAAACCAGTCGGTCATTTTTTATTAATTATTTCATCACTTTTTTTCTAGAAAAATGGCTGAATTGTTCGCTGGAAAACCGCTGATCAACCACAAAGGCGAAAATGTCGATGCAGCCGAAGCATTGAAAGGAAAAGTTGTGCTCTTGTATTTCTCAGCTATGTGGTGCCCATCTTGTCGACAATTGACACCAAAGTTAAAGGTATTTTTCAGGAAAAAAAAATAGAATATCTGATTTTTTCAGAGATTCTACGAAGCTCTTAAAAAAGAGGGTAGCCCGATCGAAATCGTGCTAGTCTCTCGCGACAGAGAGGCTGAAGATCTTCTTGAATATCTCGGACACGGTGGAGAATGGCTAGCAATTCCATTTGGAGACGAGAGAATCCAGTAAGTTTTGTCGGTAAAAATAATAATTGTAGTAACTCGTCAAAATGTACCATGAGAACTCGACAAATGTTGAATTTTTGATCATTTTCAAAATTGAAAAATGTATTCCTATCTTCCTCGCAAACGCATTTTACAATAAACTTTTAAAAAACTAATTAAAATTTGAAAGTAGCTGAAAACCATATAAATCTATTTTTCCAGAGAATTCTTGCGCAAATACGAAGTTCCAACCATCCCAGCCATCAAATTGATCTCACCAAGCGGTGAACTCTTGGCCGATGCTCGACCGGATGTTCAAGAAAAAGGAAAGGAGGACCCAATCGGAGTTTTCAACAACTGGACAGCTACTCATTCACTTTTGTAAATTATACCCTAACTCAATTATATGTATGTTCGATTATTCTTTCATTATAAAGACATATTCTCTTTGTTGGTTTCTCATTAGCAACCATCGATTTTCCTTTTTTTCAGTGCGCGAGACTTTAATAATTATAGAAAAGAACATTTGTTTATCAAGTTTTTTTTGAAGTGTTATCAAATTGAACTTGTTATTGCATCAGCAATATAGAATTTGATAGTGGTGACTTTTTCGAATTTTTAAAGGGTATCAATGGAGAGTTGAATGAGAACCACGCACTTTTTTTTATAAGACGAAATGTTCAGTTCTAAAGAATTTTCTGCGAACGACACACTAGAACCGAATTTTATGAATTGATCAGTTCTAATTAAAAAGGTATTCTCAATTCAAAGAACCTAGTTCTGAAAATATGTGATTAACAATAGATCCCGTTTGAGCATACAGGCGACCCTGTTTGAATTCAGCGTCATGTTACTGTTGTTTCAATTATCATCATTTTCCTAGAAATTTGTTATAGTACGAAAGGTACAAACTACACATGAATTTACACATAAACTACACACTTGAACAAAGAGATGGACAAGAAGTTTCAAGCTAAACTAACCAAATGGAATTGACTATTAAGTCTTACTGTAAGCATCCATTCATTTTTCAAAAACATGCATTTTTCGCTCTCTGTTCATTGTTCAATAAAGTATACAACTCTGAATATAGATTTATCTCATGCTCTCTTATTTTCAGAACACAAAAAAAACATAATTTCCAGCTATAACCCAATCTGAACAATAATCAAAAAAGCATTTTTTTGTTGGTTTTTAATCGATATTTTTTCAATTAGCCTAAATCCCCTGAAAAATCTGGTTTTAATAACTTTTGTTTGTTTTTTAGTTTTCGGTATGTATCGTGTATGGAAACCACAATACGAAATCGAGTTGGCAAACAAAAAGTGAGTTCAAAAAACTAGAAAAAAACGTTTCTGAAAATATTGTTATCTAGGGCTATAAAATTATGTCCCTGATAACATTTTTCAGTGGTTTCTTATTTTTGCAGAGCAATGTTTCATGAACCTTCGGACGGGTTGCTTGGCTCGAATTTCAATTGGGAAGATGTTCAACGGGTTATAAGTCAAAAATTAGGAGATGAAGTACAACTCGGCGATGAGAAAAGTATTGTTCCGTTGGGTGTTGGTGTGGTGAGTATGAATATCAGTGGATGTTATCGATCTACTGTAATTTCGATTTTACCACTTGAAAATAAGCTCCTCAAATAAGCTTCTGATCAAACCAAGAAATAAAAAAGTTTTGTGAGACAGTTTTACACGTGAAATTCGAGTTTACCATTGAAAATCAAATTGAATTTCATTTTTAGAGCAAAAACTTTAAGGTTATCAATAGAAAAAAAATCGAATAACGTAGATTTCATTTCCAAGTCCGTCAATACATAATTGCATCTCCCTTGTCATACTGAGTGTTTGGGTTGGTTGGCTTGGGAGCTTAAGTTTTGGTGGACTTCCCTTCCTCAAATTTTTAAGATTTCTTGAAACAGGGTATCTGAAACCCCAAAAGTTTCATGAGAACGTTTTTTAAACTCAATGCATCAAGAATCACAAATTGTCTACGTGATTTTCTTAAATTTTCCTTTTTTTTTTTCAAAATTTCAGTGGACGAGTGCGACCAAACTTTGCAATGAGTAGGTTGCAATTTCGAAAAACTGAATCTAATTTTCAGTGTTTTCTGAATCGGTTCATCTGAATCAGACAGGACCCGATTATTCTCAAACATTTTTTGAGCTGAGAAACGTCAACAATCAAAAGTGTCCTTGAAGCGAGTCTCACCCAAACAAATATTTGGGCACCATTAGATAGCTTCTAATTTCTACAAGTAAAAAAACCTCAGACAGTTTCTTAAAGAGTAAACTACATACATTAACCCAACTCTGTAATATTTATCAAACCAGTATTTCAGGGTCTCCAATCTCTTCTTGGTGTGATCCACTCCGATACAAAATCCGAAAACTTTCCAGAAGTCTTTGTTCTCAAGATCGGGTCTCCCATTGCTCTTATCAGTAAGTTCCGCCTGAAATCTCTCCCAAACTCCCTATTTGTCTTCAGAAGCTCTCTCCGACCAAGCTTCAAAAGTACCTCCAGAAGCGGCAGCTGAACTCGTTCAAGGATTTGTCAGATTCCTTCCACCATGTCACAATTCTGAAATCTACTTCTACGAAAAATTCAAATCGCTTGAAAAACAAGAAATCCCTCAGATTCCAGACTACTTTTTTGGGGAGACCTTGAGACTTCTCGAAGATGGAAGTTATACCAAAGGGTGTATTGGGATCGAGTATATTCAGAATGTGCACAGTTTGAGTCCGGCTCAGAATTTCAGCGATGATCAGGTCAAGCAGGTGAGAAAAGCAAAGAGGAATTACTATATGGAGGCTGTTTTATAGGTTCTTAAAGTTCTAGCGAAACTGGAAGTGGCATTTTTGGGCGTCCCAGAATCAGAACAATCCACACCTCATAATGGATTTTCAGGGCTATATGTGACTTTTGAAGATTGGGTAGGTTTATCTAGAGTACCTATCAGGTTTTAAAACAACTTTCAGTTCCTTGAAATGAACAATCAATTGTTCGGAGCAGTCCTTCCTTTGGCTCCATTCACAGAAGAGTTCAGCAAAATTCTCCCGGACCTCATCACTTCCAAAGAGGTCGACACAATTAGCACTATTTTAGGTAATATCCCCATCAATTTTTTTGATGAAACCCGTTTTTCAGGCATTAAAAATGTTCTAGTCCACGGTGATTTGTGGGCAGCAAACATTCTTTGGAACTCAGAAAATGATCTAGAAAAAATTGTGGACTTTCAAATGATCCATTTTGGTCTGGCTGCTACTGATCTTACCCGTTTTTTCAATACTTGTCTAAGCGCGGAAGATCGAAAATTAAAATGGAAGGATTACTTGAGATTCTTCTATGATGCGTTGGTCAAAGAGGTTGAAGACTCTGGACAGGAAGTACCGTACACCTATGAGCAACTCGAGCTCACTTATCGATTGGTTTATCCAAGAAGCTCTGCCTATCTTTTGCCGCCGTTGACAGCGGTTTTAGAGGTAAAAATAATGCAATTAGATCCCGAAATAGTACTTTTGAAAAATTACTGCAGAACATCTCCAAACTCCCAGACAATGAGATCAAACTACACGCAATGTCTACGATAATCTCGAAACTCGCCGGAATTTATTCGGATATCATTGAAGAACACAAAAACCGCCCTGCTATTTGAAATTTGATAAAAATTTATTTTCATGAATCATGCTCTTTTGGAGGAACAAGAGTAGGAGTAGGAACATTCTTCTCCTCTTTCGCTACTTTTTCTGATTTTTTCTTCTCCGAACCAGCGGGCTGAAAAATACTTGAAATGATATTGAGAGAGAATTTAATTGGTCTTACATCACTATCAGGAGTGTCCATCAACTCTAACTTGTCGGGGAACTTGGCCGCTTCGAGTTTTCTACAAAAATATTGTATCCACATGGATTACGAAGACCAAGAGCTCGGCCGTTTTGCCAGTCCAACCGGGGTAACTGGTTTTCTGTTTTTTGAAAAATAAAATCTGAGCTCACTAAATCGATCGTCCCCATCACGATCCGATGATCCAAATTTACCACAAACTCCTCAGAAAAATGTTCTGAGCCTCAAAAGTTCCACGTTTTCAACCGTTTCACTTTCAGTTAGTCATGTCAAGAAAGAGCATTTTCATTGTTTCGTTCTATTTTAGTTTGAAAAATCTATTTTTCAGGACTCAAATATATTTTCATTTTCCCCAGGCTCAAATTCTTACTGTGAGTTAGATATAGTTTTCTTGAGCTTTGGTGTTTGATATCCAACCCGTGTTCCTGTATAAACATCGGCATCTGGTTTATCTTGAAGAAGCCCTTTCTTCGATTTATTCCCCATTTCAACAGTTTGTGTTTGTGTCTGAACTTCTGGGAACAATGTTGGATGGGTGGTGTGCTTTAGGGCTATATTGGTGGAACTGACGATCGCCCCAATCCATTTGCTCGAATCAACACCTTTGAATTTGATCGATAACTTCTGTTTACGCTCAGTTTTCAATTGCAAATGATAGTGATCAGGCTCTTTTTTGACTTTTACTTGCTTCAAGTTTTTCAGCGAATAAATTCTGCCCATCAGAGGTTCTCTGAAATAATGCGCATTATTAAGAAACCGATAGATATTTTATCGATTTCTAGATCTAGAGCAGGCACTCAACCCTGCACAAATTCCTAAAAGGAAGTACTTGTAGATGATTAGTCGAGCTACATCCACATCGTCCTGTGCGAACACGATCAATCGTTTCTCCCATTTTTGGAATTTGGTCTTGACTTCTGCGTATCCACATGCAGAGTTTCTTTGTGAGCAAAATTGATCTTGCATTGGTAATGAAATATACTTTGAGCTATTCGTGCACATCGTTTTATAATTTATGATAACTAAGAAATGAATGTTCTGAGGATCTCCATCTGAATTTTTCTTGTTTCACGCGTGAAAACACCACGTTAATTTTTAAGAATAAACAATTAATTTTAAACTCCCTCTTGTTCACTAGAGCGCATAATCATTCGACCGAAGAAAAACTAGGCCACCAAAAAAATGTTTTTATTTTTTGTTGTGTGTTTTTTCTAAAAACCTTTGAAGATGGCGTTCAGTGGAGAGGTAAGCTATAATGATTGTGTTTATATGAAAATAAAAAATAATAAGTTCAGGGATCCATCGAAGAAATGCTTCGACAAGCTGCAAACGAAGTAATCCACGCGAATGTACCAGAAGGGTTTGAATGGATAGAAGAATATCAGCAGTATTATTCAAGAGACACTAGATGCTACTACGATCCAAACACATCGTTATTATATAGTGGAGATACATTAACATATTATCGTTTTAACGAAGAAACTTACACATATGATGTAGTGGAGTGTTGTCAACCAAGTAAGCCAATTTCAAAAGTTTGAATGAAAATAATTAAATTTTCAGCAAAATGGAGTAGTAGCGGGTATCGAAAACGAGCTATACAAGCAGTTGGTGAAACAGAGTTCAAAAAGTTCACTCAGGAAAATGTGGATGTCTGTGAGACACTTTTCAATATAATTGGAAAACTTCTTAAAACCGAACATCTTCAAAATCCACCAACTGTACCCGTGAAAGTGGCAATCCCAACAGCAGAAGATATTCGAAAAATTCTGATGAGAAAGCGAAAATTCAAAAAAGACAACGAATATTTCGATGAGACTTCTGGAACATTTCATCAAGAACCATCAACTTCCAAAGATTCTCCGGATGTTCATGATGATTCAGAAGATGAAGATGATTCAGAAGAACTGCATAGTGATGAACGAGCACATATGATGAAAGAAGAAGGTTTCGATAAAGCTCCATGTCTCAGAATTATTGATAAAAATGGGAAGTTGTTCATAGTAACAATTAGCGGAGGATACATCGGATCAGATTCTGATTCAGAAGTTTTGCTAGCTAATCAGTTATTACCGGAACGATGCGCAGAAATTAACTATTCTGAAGAAATAGGATGTTATTCGATTGTGAAGTTAGAAGAGAGCTCAGTTGTGATGTGTAATGGAAATTCCCTAAAAGTAAGCTATAATTTATAATAATTATCTCATTCAAAGTTTTCAGGTTGATTCTCCAGTAGATATTTGTCACGGAGATGTTGTATTGATAAGCGGTGAAAGGTTCGATATACATGTTCATTTCGGTTCCAACACTTGTCCATCATGCGAACCTGGACTCTATCAAAATCCAGATTTGGAAGAAGCTGAAGCAGGGGGTCAAGCTAAGTATATTTCTGGAGAATTAGCTAGACGGAAAACTCTGAAAAAGATCATGAATTCCTACGGAATCGCTCCAGATGTATGTACCAACAACTTTTATTGTCAATATATTATCTTTCATTTCAGCATTCGCTAAACGGTCCGATTCGGAAAAAACCAGCCGGTCCAAGCTTGATGAACATTGAACGAACTGATGTTCAAAGTAACAGCCAAGATCCATACGGAAATTGTGCAGCGAAGCCGATTCCCGAAAATCTACGAAAATATGATCTACCTTCATCCACTTCGAAACCTGTTGAACCAGATGCTCCAAAACCTATTACTTCTGAAAATGTTGGTTTCAAACTTCTGAAATCGATGGGTTGGAAAGAGGGTAAAGGACTTGGAAAGGATAAACAAGGAACAGTTGAACCGGTCAGTGATTTCATCGTTATAGATTTTTTTAAATTCAATTCATTTTTGTTTTCAGATAGCTACTGAAGTTAAGAATAATCGACAAGGTCTCGGAGCGATTGTGAAAAGTAAGGAGAAACCGAAGACACATAAAGAAGTTATGCTGGAAAAGATGAAAGAGAGGTTTAACGAGGTAAGAAGATTTAAATTTTATGAAAAATTATGAATTTTGATTACGTTTTTCAGAAACGATGAATATGACTCTCGCCTCTGTATGGACTTTGTGATGCATGTCGAGATCCCACAAAACGGTTCTAAATTAGCAAATATCTCGATAAAACTATTTATTAAATAGAATGAGAAGGAAATTTAAACAAAACGGATGATACATTTTGTGATGCTGAACTAAAAACACTTCTGAATCTTTCAATTCCATCTTCATCGATGAATTCTTCTTTGCGTAGAGGTCTCTGAAAAAAAAAGATAGTATCAAACGATTCCAGCAGCGTTATCACCAATGACGATTCAACGTTTCCGTCAATCTCTGAATCGATAATCAAAGTCATCTGATAGTCGATTATTTCGCTTTTGATTCCATAGAAATTCGGAGAGAAGTGATCAATCTTCTCAACCATGACCGATACTTCGTTGTTGTTGATAGTTGTTACGTGAACATCACCCGGAAATTCGAAATAACACTGAATAACAACTCGAAAAACGAAGACTTCTCCCGCTCTTCTCATTGTGTTGAGATGAGTTCTACAGAAAACCATCTGAAATCTATCATTGATGTAAGTTTTCAAAAATGCGTGTTACTGAAACGTTCCGCACCTTCTTTATGTACACTTCACCAAGTTCGTAACGGAGATACTCGAATTCATCAAAGTCCGTACAAATGCCAATTTTTTTCAAACTGAGTTTTCTTGGATAATAGAAAGAAATTATATCCGTGTCGGCTGTGAGCTTTATTTCAAAATCATGCTGGATTTCAATAGAATTTTGGCTGAAAAAGTTCATCAGATTTAACAACATTGAGTTTTTTCACCTGTCCGGTGTTACTTTCACAACACAATTGGTAACTTCAAAACTTTGATCGAGTTGTATCATTTTATCGCTGCAATGAAAAAAAAAATGTTGGTTTGAAAACCTAACTTGCCAACTCACAAATCTGAAATTTCATGTTTACGAACTTTCATATCGATACTAGTGAGTGGAATATTCCTGATAATATACTCGTACTCGTCGAATTTGACACTTTTCAAACTGCATTCAACAATGTCAACCAAATGTTCGGCTATGTTCAGAGTTGTTGGAACAATGACATTTGAAATGGGTAGACAATCCAACTTCAATTGGAATAATCCATTGTTCTCATTACAAAGAAATTGTTCAGTGTCGTATTCCAAAATCCAATAATCCACGACGCGTCGAATCGGTACACCAGCTTCTCTTGCCAGATAAAGTCCGGTATTTTCAATGATCTCCTCTTCAGATAAATCATCTCGATGCTCTTCCACCACATCGAAATCCATAGAAAAGCAGACCAAACATCTTCTGAAACAGTACAATCACTTAAATCTGCTAGAAAAACTAACTCTTCTTCAAGGAACGCAACTGAAATATCTCTCTTGATAGGTACAATTCCGATCATTATGGTAGGTTCTATCTACCTACAGGAGACAATAATGACTGAAAAGAGAAATGATATGGTTTCTGGAAAAAATCCTTATCAATGTTACAGTGTAATAGAAACCACCCGATAACAAAAGAGAAATTGTAAAAAGTACCTTGATACCTTGCTGATTTTTAACTTTCAGCCAGTTTTGACAAAGAAGAAAAACAGAAAGTTATATTTCCTTGACAAACACTGGTTTGCGCATTTGGACTCTGTGATTCGTAATTGATTGTAAGAAACCAAACCAGTGCCTGGGTCGTTCCGTATAGTGGACAATATTGATAATGGTTCAGATCGTGGGGATAATTAAAGCAACACCCTCAGCACCAACAGAAATCGACAAAATCTATTGGAAATTGAGACCGACAATGCCATTTTATGCATCCCGGAATGTAAAATTACAAAATTTTCAGCGAGACGAGTTTCAGTCATTTGACTTTTCAATGGAATGTTCATGTTGTGATGTCCATATTGTGCTAGGGGGTTGCCAAGTCAGTTGGCAATTTTTCAGCAAATTTTAAACTGTCATTCCCAATAAGTACTGAAAAAGGTCCTGTGAGGAGGTAATTTAAAACTGATTTTTCATGAAAACATTGTGTTTTCAAGTTTTAGGATGCTTATATTGATATTGAGTGTAATTCCAGTTTCCAATTGGTCCATTGATTTTTTTTTCTTACAATTAGGTTCTTGCTTTAAGAACCTGGATGCTTTATGAATACAAAATATTTCCACGTGAGTTTTTTTGAACCGGTCAAGAATGTTACATTTTCTGAAAAAATGATTTTCATTCAATATTTGGAATTGGGTAATCCTTGAAGATTGTGAACCCGGCGCAAATGGTTATATTGGTAGGAGGTTATTAGGAGCCCGTCTGAAACCAAACCATTGAAAATTATTATTCCCAAAAAATGAAAAAAAAAATAAAAAAAAAAAATCAGAGACTCATGAAAATTTTACATTTCCAACCTTTTGATCTTAGCTCAATTTTGCATGAGTGGCTAAACAGCCTCTGTTTTTACATTTTTCATTGTATTCATGAATTTTTAAACTATCTTTGAAACAAATAAAAATGTATTATTATTCAGAATTGGTTCCTTTTTGTGAACTTGTTTCTTTTTCTTCTTCCTGTTGTTCTTCTATTCGACTTCGAGGTGGACACATCGCTAATTGACAAGTGACCAAAAACTGAATCAATACCAAAACCATAAACAATACAAACACCACCGTTTCCATATCATTCACAGACCCTCCTACCAATTTCTCGAGAAAATAAAATAAATTGATAGAGAAGAAAACAATAAGAACTAATGACACAACTGTGAGTAGGAATTGGAGTTGACATAAAAGTATGAACAATATCAGAAATACATCGGAGATATATAATATTGAGTGAGTATAATATATTGATGAATCAGAGAACTTCGAGATGACGTAGTTAACAATGGAGAGAGCCAAGTAGAGGAATATTAAAGCATGAAAATATTGCTGAAAACTGGAGATATTGGGTAGAATCTATTGAGCTCAGTTGTAACTCACTTTTGCGGGTATACAACAAAACAGTTTCACTGATAGATTTGATTTTTTGCACATTTCGAGTTTTTGATTAATTTAGAACATAGAAATGAAATTTCGTTATTTCAGAGGGTCAAATAGGAAGCACGTTAAAAAATATATATAAGGTACTACTGATTGTGAAAGTTTTTCTGATTGAAAAAATAAGTCAATTCAAAATAACTAATAATAAATTTCCTCACAGCGGAATCAAATGAGATCGTTAAAAGACTCCGGTAGAAGACCAATGTCATTCAATAGAGTTTTTCAAATGCAGATCAACATCCCGTATCTAAATTTCGCTGAACATCGCGCCAAAAGCTTAGAATGAAGTTAAATATTTGTTGAAATTTCTCTTCGAGTTTATGTTTTCAGTAGAATGGAAGTGCTAAAGAGTTATTCAACATGGATCTGGATCAATCTGAACATCTTTCCTGCCAGTGATGACTTTCAGCTTAGTTTCCTGCTCAGAACAGTCGAGACATTGTCATCCATCGTGGTGTGGAGTTGAATAAGTGATCGCCCATTCTATGCCTAGATTAAAATCCCGTACACTAACATCTGTACAAGTCTGATGCATGATAACATGACAAGGGAAAAATACTTCCAAGATTAAAATCCCGTACACTAACAACTGTACAAGTCTGAGATGTTTTCACGTGACAAGGGAAAATGAACTAGAAGACAACTACTAGAAGCTATTTATTTGTCTACTCCTTTGGTTTATTTATGTGTTTTTTTACGCGGTTCCCCTGAATAAATATATATATATAGCTGGTGGTTGTGCGTAAACTTCGCTCTCATTATCGATTGGCCATGATTTCAGAAGGAGTTCTTCCTCGGAAGTTTCGGTCCCCTGGTTGTGGACAATGTCTCTAAGTTCAGTTAGCTAATACTCTCATTACCACAGGCTTCTGAACTTTGTTATCTTATTATCTGAACTATGTGTGAGTAAATAAATTGAGATATGAATTGTATTAAAATGTGTGATATAAAAATTTTCGTTCTCTCTTGCCGGAGGTCGACTCTCAACAATCAATTTTTTGGAAGAATTTCAAAGTACAACAATTTAATGATTTTTTTTAATGTTGAATTTTTCTTCTTTTCAATAAATGATTCGATATAAAAAAAAACGCTGGGAGTATTCATTTTTTGAATGAAAACCCTGCAAAAATGCATGAAAAGTTATTCTGAAAATTTAGCTCGTTTTGCATTCTTTTTCTTTTTTTGAAAAATCCTTTTAAAATCATTAAAAATATGTAGAAGATGAAAAATCACACCAGACCCGATAAAGTTTGCTGAGTTTATTTGTTTCAGCATTTTTATTACTGTTATAAATATATATGTTCCATGTGATTCCTTTTCAGGTGATCAACGACCTTTGAGAAGAAGTATACTGAATCACATATAATTTGGGATGCTTATCAACATCCCGTAATTCATTTTCCGTTTTTCGATGTGTGAAATATCAGTCCCAAAATTTCAAGCAATTTCCCTGAAAATTTCCAATTCTAACGACAAAACATCCCAGATTGATTTTCACAAGTACAATATCGTTTTGCATCTGATTGACCTAGAAAGTTTCAAAAATCACATTTTTTGTGTGGCCAAACGGTCAACAAAAACTCGTTTATTCGCCTCTATCCTTGTTTTTTTTTCCTGCTGTTACGATCGTTTTTCTCATTCAGACAAAAAGAAAGAGAAGACGAGATATCATCACTTTTTACAAATTTGTTTTCTTCAAATCTTAATTTCTGTATTGTAGAACGGATGTGTTGAAAATTGAAAAAAAAAGTAATGAGGCATGAAAACTGGGTGAGATTCAGATAATGTTAGATAATTATGGGTGTCGATTTGAGCATTCTCATACTGTATTATAGAAAACGGGCTCAGACTATACAGCAAAAATCTTTACGATCATTAAAGAAAAATCCATAAAATATCCCTATCCTTTTCATCTCCGTTGAATAACATTCTCTTACATCATAATGAAGCCCTTGACTTCCGATACACTTCAAACTTGTTCAAAACATTTTCTCAAATTGTTAATACAATATAATATAATATATCCAAGGTGGAACCGTCGTTTCTCAATGCCATTCATAGTCATTTTCTTAAAGCTTCGCTTCGAACAAAAAAGCGAAATTCTTTTGTTGTCAGACACACATTTTATTCTTGTTATTATTCATCTTTTTCCCGGGAGGCAAAACTCGTTTTTTTTCCTCCTCTTTTGCATTTTATTATTTTCGGTATAATGTGATGTGAATACAGATATTATTTTCTTTTTTAGCAATTTTTGAAAAATCGATTTTATTCTTTTGAAAGACTTGATCATATAAAAATTAGGCCCAAAGTCTACGTTCCGAATCGGACCCCGACAGTTCTTGTTTTTCTCTATTTTTTCCTTTTACGAAAAAGCAGTTTATACGAATTACTTTATTGAAACCAAATATTTAATATTGAATCATTTATTGAGATGAAATCCAACATTAAAAAAGATTTATACTTGAAATTCTATACTTCTTTTCATCAATTGATTGTTGAGAGTCGATCTCCCGCAAGAGAGAACGACAATTTTTCAAAGCACACCTTATAATACAATTCTTTTTCGATTTTATACTCACACGAAATTCAGATAGTGCGAAAACAAGTTCAGAAGCCTGTGGTAATGAGCTTTATAATATTTATTTCTCCATCTTCGGCTTCTTGCCAGCCGCAGGAGAAACTGAAATTTCTCTCGGAGAACGAGAATTCTGAAATGTTCAATGTTGGTTTGTAATTTTATCCTTCTGTAACTCACACGTCTTTTGCGTCCCATGTTTCGATAATGATTCGGGGAAGCTGAAAAAAATCTCGTTCAGGATTAGGAAACCGACACGTATTGTTCAGGTCGGAATATTCAGTTGATTAAAAACGTGAATTCTTTTTTTAAAATGCATTTTCGGTGTTTTGACAAGTAGAAAAATCTTTCACACGTCATGTCAGCAAGCAATTGACGAGACTGGAAGAGACGCAGAGAAAAGTTCTCCGAGAGAAGTAAAATATACAGTGTGAAAATTTCCATGGCCGACTGGTTAACGGGTGTGTCTTTCGATCGAACGACGACGCTAAGCTCTGGTTCGATTCCTAGTTCTAATATTTTTCGAAGTTATTTCGAAATTCATATTCTTTGTTAATTTTTCTTTCGAAAGACTCGGTCAAATAAAAATTAGGCCCAAAGTCTACGTTGCAAAACGGACCCCGACAGTTTTTGTTTTCCCCATTTTTTTCTTTTACAAAAAAACAGTTTATACGAATCACTTTATTGTAAACCAATCCTTTTCTACATTTATTTCTTCTTCTTATCGGCTCCAAAAACGTCTCCACCAATACCGGCCAAAGTCTGATAATTGGGATCCATAGTTCCCGCCTTTGCATTCTTATTCGCCGGTTGAGTCGGCTTCTTGCCAGCCGCACCTCCACCTCCACCACCAGCTCCACCCTTCTTGTCAGCACCGAACACATCTCCACCAATACCAGCAAGAGTTTGATAGTTCGGGTCCATGGTGCCGGCTTTGACGTTCTTGTTGGCGGGTGCTGTTGGTTTTTTGCCACCAGCAGCTCCGCCAGCAGCCGCACCACCTCCACCACCAGTCTTCTTGTCGGCACCGAAAACATCACCACCAATTCCAGCCAAAGTTTGGTAGTTGGGATCCATGGTACCAGCTTTAACATTCTGAAAATCGAAGGGTTTTTTGAATAAGTTAAAAAAAACTAAAATATTCTATTACTATAGTATCCCTTAACTACCGTACTACTTGCTTACCTTGTTAGCTGGTTGTTTTGGTCCATTTCCACCGCCTCCACCGCCTCCAGCTGCTGGTGTTGCTCCACCTCCTGCTGGTTTCTTATCATTGAATACATCGTTATTCAATCCAGCCAATGTCTGATAATTGGGGTCATGTGTGGCTGCCTTTGCCTCTTTATTTGCCGGTGCTCCTGGTCCACCTCCAGCTGCACCACCTCCTCCACCACCTCCTTTAGCGAAAACATCGTTTCCGAGTCCAGCCAATGTTTGATAGTTTGGATCATGAGTGGCAGCCATACCAGGTTTGCCACCCCCAGCAGCTGGTGCGGCTCCTCCTCCACCACCTCCTGCCGGTGCTGCTCCACCCTTATTTCCAAAGCAATCATTTCCAATACCAGCCAATGTTTGATAATTGGGATCGTGTGTTCCAGCCATGCCACCCGCGGCGGGAGGTTTTGGTCCACCCGCAGCTGCACCTCCTCCCGCACCACCGCCCGCTTTATCCGCCCCAAAGTTATTCTCAATTCCAGCCAGTGTTTGATAATTCGGATCATGTGTACCTGCCATTTGTTTCGGATCTCCTCCTTGTCCTCCTGCTGGTTTCGGAGCACCTCCACCTTCTTCAGTCTTTTTCGACGATTCAGACGCTTCACTATTCTCCGAAACTGCTTTCTTTTTTTTCTACAAAAAATATAGTTTCATTTTCTATGTACTTCTTCTCCTCTTCAGATACTTACACCGCATTGTGTTGCTGTATAGACGACGAGTGCCGACGTTGTGGCCAAGTTCAGCAAAATGTCAATAACGTATTCGGTATCCATTTGGGATTCTTTTGATGTTGATGTGATTGCAAACTTGAACAGGACTTTAAGCCGTTTTGAGTTATTTTTATCCAATCGCTAGTCGCACTAGTTCCCAGTGATGGATTGAGGTAAAATAAGAGGCTTCTTGTCGAACTGCTTCAACATCTGATTACCCGTTTTGAAACGTGGCAAAGTTCACGGTGATATTTTTTTGGAGGATGTTTTTGAAATTTTTGAAGAATAATTTAATTTTTTGGAAATTAATGAGTTTTTAGCGTGACCTCTCCATTCTTTCTGAACCAGTGATTTCTTTGTTTTGTGAGTTGTTTGCCGTGAAAATCTATAAAAATTAGACGGTCCGGCACAGTAGCACTGGTTCTTTGCGAGAGATGGAGCACAGCTTTCAACCTGTTTTTCAAGAAAAGGCGTTCTCGACATCGAGGAACTAATCTCAACTATATTGAGTGTCTATCGATAGGCGCGCACTTCAATCACTATAATATAAGTTACATAATGAATTCACCTGTTAATGTTTGATATAGCAAAATTGTTGTGCTTTGATGTATACTTTACCATTAACAAATTTGAAAAAAAATTCTGAAATTTTGGAAATATAAAACTGCTTTCGAAAATAATTTTTGCCAATTTGAATTTTTCCTGTTGTTGGGAAAGTGGCCGAGGTTTTGCTCTTGAACTTTTTAAAAATGTCACGAATTTTTTGAAGGTTTTTTAAGGCACCTAATTTTTTATTGAAACTTTCTTGTTCAATTTCTATACTGTGGCGGAACCTCGATTACGAGATTTTTCTTCCAATGTTTACAAAAAGTCGAATTGAGAATAGGATTCAAAAAATGCTTTCTGAAAACTGAGATTTCAATCCAGGTATATGTAGACATCACCATTAATGTTCTATCCATCTCCCCGACCAAAGTTCATCCAAACTTTCCCACGAAAAAAGTTCAAAAAAGAAAATAGTAAAAGTAGTAGTTGGTTAAAATACAAAAACCGGATTCGTATAAGCGGCTTTTTTCCACCCGTCGACCGATTGATTGGATATTTTGCGGCGTATTAGTGTATGTGGGAGAGACACAAAAAATGAATACCGCTTGTATTGTTGTTGTTAATCTTTTTTCTTATGGAATGTACAATGTTTTATGTTTTTGTTTCAATAATTGACACTTTATCTTGATACGGGGAATATCTTTTTTTTTACCGATAGTTTCCCTTCTCATTAATTATTATAATTTTTCCGATATTCTTTAAAACATCTCTTGATTTATTGTGATAATCAATTTGTACCTATTTAACCGTCCAAAAATTAGTCTGTACACTCTTTTTTTTCTTCTTTGTCTTCTCTAAAAACTCAAACCACCTAAGTTTAGCACTCAATGGAAATATATTACTGTTTCAAATTTTGTTCATATTTAGATGTTCTTTTGCCCACTTTTTTAGTTATTTTGTGATTCTCTACAACTGCTTATCTTATTTTTCCAGAATGAACTAATGTCAACTCAAAAAGTGAGCCCTTTCACCCCGAACACTTTGGCGGCCACGCCATCCGACGCCAAAAGTAAGTTCAATTTTATAAGGGAGAAAAATTATGATCTCATTTTTTGGTAGTTTTTGAGTAGGTTCCTAGAACCTGAACGAATTCGATTAAATCAGGGTTGTAAGTACACAAAACTGACACGATAAACTTCAACCCAATAGAAAAAACTTAAAAAAAAATAGAATCTAGTTTTTTCAAAAACTAAAAAAACGTTCTCTGAAAAAGTTTTTGATGTTCCAGTTCCAATTTTAAAAAACTGATTCAGTTCAAGATCTACTATAACATTTTTTGTTCTATTTTTTAAAAACATTTATTGACTGTGAAAACGTGACTTTTTAAAATTATACGTTCTCTGAAGTTTGACCTTTGTCCATCATGATAAGTTTTTTATACGCCGAAAATTGTTGTGAAAAATTTATGCTGTCTACTTTGAATTTCAATTTATATCTCAAGAAATTACTTTTCATCTAGTATGTGAAAATGATGAGTCAGACGTTTGTGAATAAAAGTGATAAAAATAGAAAATAGAAATGGAAAATAAAACAACTTTGATCCTTCATAACTTTTTCCACAAAATTTTCTGGAGGATAAAAAATATATCATGATAATCAGAAAGTCAAACTCTATAGTTATTGACATTTTGAGAAATAATGAAATAGGAGTTCGCCAATCTCCCTTGCGAGGACAAAAAAGTGTTTTTTTATCTTACATTAGAACAACTTGTCCGTGCCTTTATTTAATCTTTAAGAGACTTTATTACTGACAGGTTTTTCAAAAGGTTGAAACCTTTGTTTTCTGAAGTTACTGATATGTGGAAGTTGAAAGTATAGTAACCAGATAGCAGTGATATGCAACGTTACGACACGGTGATTTAAAATATCAAGGAGGCTGCCAAGTCATACAGAAGAGAGCGCAGAGAAAAAGAGTGTCTCGTGTGATCTACATGTTCCTGAAAATTGTCAGTCTAGGATTTGTTTTTGAGAAACATGTTTAAACCGAAGGAAGTGCAGGTACATTTGCTTGAAACCGAGCCAAAAATCGTTATATACATATCCTAACATGATTTATATTTTCAACTCAACAATTACGCTTGATATTATTTTTCGAATTCTTAGACCCACAATTTTTCTAGTAGATCAAATAGCCTTTGCTCTCTATTTCTAAGCACTCTTTCTATATCACATGGCAGCGTTAAATCACCTTGACGAATCACCCTGGTCAAACAATCATAATTATCAAATTATTTTCATGATAATAATTCTTGTTTTCTCAATTAATCACTGCCAATAAATGAACATGCAGTAAATAACCACTTGACAATTATTGTTACAAAATCAACAGTTTCCTCATCCAATCGTTTTTTTTCAGTAAGTGCCTATCGCGCAAGTCCATTATCAACCCGTCAAATCATCCTCGCCATTGTTTCCCTCTCGATTTTCTCCTTCTTTTACCTGGTTTATGCTCAACACCATGCTCTTTTATTCTACACCATGACTGGGTCAGTTTACCTCACCAAACCAACATTCAATCAAATATTTTCAGATTCATTGCAGTATATATAGTTTTTGTATATGCGTCTGGAATTGGAGCAGTTTTATACATGATTTTAAATGACTACGAGGTTGCTGAAAATAAAACAAAAAATAATTCGAGAAGTATCGAAGAAGAATCTACTATTTAATTTTTGAAATTTTGATAATAGCCAAAATATACGAGTATTTCTAGGTATTGATTTTGCATTTTTGAATGAATTTTTTTTTGAAAAATTGGTAAACATTCCGAAACATTGATAAATAATTATAAAAAAGCTCATGTGATTTTTCTCTGCGTCTCTTCCCTTCCTATCTCTAAATAAGAGATAACAACTATAATGTTCTTTAGTTTCGTTTTTATTTAAAACAAAAGATGTCGAAAAGTTTGGAACTTTTTGAAAAAGATTTGGCTGATCAACGATTGGTGAGTGAAGTATTTTTCTAAATATCTGGAACGGTTTGAAGTTAACGGATCAACTCCAAAATTGTTTGAAACTTTCATATATTTTCAGAAAAAATAACATTTTGGTGTTGAAAAACTTTTTTTCAAAGTCCCCAGAATGATTTATGATTTTTTCAACAAAATTACATTTTCAGAATTTGTTCCCAAATTTGTTTTTTTTTTTTTCATAAAAACTCTGGGAAAAACTGTGCAAAAGATGGAGTCAAACAGACAGTTTGTAGACGAATTATGATGATTTAACCAATAATGAACAAACGTTTGATCGTCAAAGTATTTTGATTATTTTTTTTCAGAGAACCAAGCAAAATCATGAAGCTCAAATGGCTGATATTCATAGAACTCTCAAAGAAAAACGAGCAAAATTAGATCTTCTTGCTGAGAAAATTAAGATAGAGAACGCGAGACACGAAGAAAAGATTCGGAAACTCCGAGAAAAACAGGACTTGGAAAAGGAAAATCGGAAAAAAGAGCATGAAATCGAGATAAAAGAGCATTTCGAAAAGATTGCTGGATGTGTTCAAAGTTATTCGAGTTTGGAAGATGAGCAAAAGAACCATAATCAACGGGTATTGGCAGCGAATATTGAGGAAAAAAAGAATCGAAAGAGGAATTTGGGAATTCTCGAAGTAAAAAACTGCGGTGAAATGGTGCATCATTCAGTTGAGCAAGTGATAGAATCGGTAAGTAAAATACTTTTGAAATAGGAAAGTTACTCTGTGTGAAATTGTAGCTATGTGAAAAACTGTGTAGAAGTAACTTCCAATTTTCCGGTTTTCTAATTTTTTTTGTTTCATGAATTTTTTTTGTTTTCTAATTGGGATGGTAATGTTGATTATTTTTGAAGAAGACACGAATATTGTTCAAGATAAGAGTTTTTGATGACTAAACAACATTCAAAAAGTAGAATAGACCATACTGTATGTTTCAAACCTGTGTCATGGCAAAAATATAAAACGGCAAGAATTTTTAGTTCGGGCTGGGTTACTGATTGTTTCAGAAGACCATGTACCGTCCAATTTCAAACAGAAAACTAGACATGTGAATATAACAGTTTTCGAAAAGATAGGCAAATAAATCAATAATTCGAATTCAGAGAACAAGTTGCAATATTGGACTAATAATCAACAACACAACCCTGAAAATGATTTCTGCCAGTTTGTTCTTCCTAAGTTCAATTAAAAAAAAAATTTATCACGTTTCAAGCAACGAACTACGCTGGAGTAATACTGAAAACTCGAGTCGAGTGGACAGCAAAACTAGGTTTTTTTCATTAAAAAAGCCCAACTCACATTCCCAACACAAATGTTTCACTTGGGTTTGAAATTTTTCATCGATATCTATTCTATTGTAAGGTGCTATGAACAAAAGAAAAACAATGATGATGATAAACCACACGTTGATAATGAGCTAAATTCAGCCAAGAGTGGTTGTCAAGTTGCAAATCTCCGGAGAATTGTTAGAGAAATATCTTGAAATCTAACACGTGAATTTTGAATTTTCAGATTTTGGAAGAAGATTCGGAGAATGTTCTCAAGGCGAGTGTCGATGAAGCATTAGAGAAAATATCCGAATTCAACAACTTGATCGCATCTTCTGGTAGCGATGAACTCCAACTATTGAAAGATCAATTCGAAAGCCTCAATGACTCCGACCTTGATTTGGATAAGATCGAAGGCGAATTGCAAAAATTCGACAAACTTCGTCAAGAGATTCTTAAAACAACTAACAATTCTACGAAAACTGTGTTGCAAATAATTTCTGAGAAACCAAAGGCAGCTTTGCAAATGTAATTAAGAACGCCCCCGATAAGTTCAATTTTTTATTAATGAATCTAGTGAGAAAATTATGAATAAAGAACAAAAAATAGTGAAAACACGTAAAATCAGCAAAAATGGAAGAATAATTGTTGGGGGATCGAGGGGACTGAAAAAAAAACGTCGCAAAAAGTTTCAAAAACATTGGCAGGTGTCGAACATATCAAATAAAAAACAAAAAGAGACTAGAGAAATACGAAAAAATAAACATATCTGAATTGATAGAGAGAGAGAGAGAGAAGGGCGAGATTACGGCACTAACCAATTTAAGAAAATGGTATAATATTATATACAGATTGAGAAGGGAGGAGAGGGGGGGGGGTCTAGGGAGCGATGGGGATGAATTGTTTCGAGTAGTAAGTGCATAATAAAGATGCCAAAAGAACAAAGTTTTGGCCACAAAAATCATAGTTGACAGAAGAAATATGATAATTTAAAAATAGCTAATATAAGTGTTAAGTGCTTAAAATCCTTCATCCCATCCTGAGAACTCATCTGGTGGAACATCATTGTCTGGTGGATAATTGTCAAAGTTGGTTACATCAGCTGGGTTGTTAACCTGAAAATTAATAAGTGTTATTTATTTTTTTAATATTCGGTTTAATTCAGAAATAGATATTCACATATCTAAGACTGGGTCCAGTTTTTCGAGTTAGTTTTCAGTTGAAATTTTTTTTTCTCCTATTTTTTAATGTGAAAATAAGTATCCTTGTTGAAAAAACCCTCTCAAAACCTACAAAATTCATTCCTTCATCTCAATTTTTTATTTCAAGATCAAAATATCAAAATAAAAATTATGTCAATCGTGTGAAAAATTAATTCTGACAGGTCTAAATACGTTATTTTTTTCTCGGACAAAAGTCATTTTGTTTGTATCATACGACAGACAGACATGTTTTTGTCGACTCGTAAAAACATTTTTACGGAACCTGTCTTGTTCTGCCAATTTTTCGAACAAAAATTAACTCGACCAACCTTTGGAAGAATTGGTGGTTTCAATGTTCGACTTCTCAATCCTTCCCAATCGAATCCCATAAACCATCGATGTTTCCTGATATCATTAACACCTCCACTTCCACTTCCTAATCTTTCTCCCGGATTGTCTCGACACAACTTTTTCACCAAAGCAGTCGCAGTTTTTCCAATTCTTCTGAAATTTTTCTCGAATTAGAATCAGAGTTTTTTTCATAGGTTAAGCATAGGTTAAGGTTAGGTTGTTAAGGTTAGGTTGAGTTAAGGTTAGGTCATAGGTTAAACATACCTATTCGGAATTTCGAGTGCATCAACTCCCTTCAGAATCAATGTATATGTCTTCATCGGATCACTAGCTTGGAATGGTGGTCTTCCCAACATCAATTCACAAATATATATTCCAAGTGCCCAATAATCAGCCGCTTGATCGTGTCCTTTGTTCAAAATTATTTCGGGCGAAACATATTCCGGTGTTCCACAGAATGTCCAAGTCTTTCTTCCTGATGCTAACTTTTTGGCAAATCCAAAATCAACCAATTTCAGGTATCCGGTATTGGCGAGAAGACAATTTTCAGGTTTCAAATCACGATAAACAATATGTTTACGATGGAGATATTCGAGTCCTTCGAGGACGCACGCAACATAAAACCTGGCTGTGTAATCGTCAAAGTGTCCTCGATCACGAAGTGTTGTCCAAAGTTCTCCGCCGAGGCAAACTTCGAGCATCATATACACATACTTTTGATCACGGAAAGTCTTGTATAGCCTGAAAAAAAAATGAATTTTTATAAAGAGAAACAGATTCCGAAAATATTTCAGAGAAAACTTTACTGAGAATGTCTTCTTATTTACTGTTTAATCCCGTCATCTCATAAAATGACCAGGATTTGAAAAGCCAGGTTAAATATTCAAAAAACAAAAGCTTTGGCACAAACCAAAAAAAAAACGGTCTTGAAAATTCACAGATGTTATTTCAAACGACTTAAAATAGAAAGTTCGGCTTTTTACCTTATTCAAAGTTCCTCTGAAACAGGAAAAATTAAGTTTTCAAAACTGGTCGTTCTATTGAAACCGTGAAGAGAGTTTTGTGAATTAGAAATTTGAATCTCAACGAAAAAAATTACGAAAATTCTCCTAATTTTCACAGTTCCTTCTGTTTGCAGAAATAAAAGTGAAAATGAATAGTTTTCGACCTATTTTGGGAGAAATTGGAGTGTTTTTGAAGTTATTGTTATTCCAAATCGATAATTTTTGAAGAATTGTTTGATCGAAACAGAAATTTTCATTTTCTAAATCTTAGAGTGATCTTTGGCATTACCTATCTAAACAACTACAGTAACCCTAACTCACTTGACAATCCAATCAGTACTCGTTTCCATCATAATATTCCTCTCCGCAAAAATGTGCTCTTGTTGTCTCGTGTCAACAATATGCTTCTTTTTCAACGCTTTCAATGCATACGTCTTCGATTTATCCGAATTGACACAAACCAATTCGACACGTCCGAATCCACCAACTCCCAATGTCGCCAATCGTTTGATATTCTTGAGGGTGACATGCGAGAATTCTTCGCGAAAATCGTCTTTGACAGGACTTGGTGGTTCGCGGACCACTTGAGCAAGTCTCTCCTTATCTCCATAATCGCGTTTCAATGTCTCCAAATCACCAATCAGCATCAAAAATGATTCTCTGAAAATATAAATAAATTGAAAAAAAAACAGTTTCGCTTGACAGATTTTTGTTCTTTCGACCTTTTTTGTTATTTCCTAGACTGTATGTATATACTTACCTATCCAAAGTGAGCACTTCAACTCCAGGAGCTTGAGCAATGATATTGGCGGTTCTGACTTCTTCTCCAAGAAGAGCCCGTTCACCGAAAAAGTCGCCTTGATTCAATACTCGAATCTCGCGCGGTTCCTTTTCGCCCTCAATCAATTGAGTGACTTTAACTTGTCCAGAATTGATAACAAAGAACGTGTCTCCTTTTTCTCCTTGTCGGATAATATAATGTCCACCGTCGTAATAATTTTGATCCATAACATCAGCCATTTTCGAAATTCGATCTTCCGATAGATTTTCGAAAATGGATACCTGAAAAAAACCCACATATTATATTGAATGGATATTCAGGAAATAATTTACCCCACCAAATCCTTCTCTCAAAAAATCATAATACCGAAATAGCGAATATTTTTAGGCCTAATTTCCAAAAAACACATCTACAGTAGGCTTTTTGCGGCGTCGAAATGACTATATTTCTTCTCGCGTTTGTTTTATGAACGAATTAATAAAACCCAGCTCGGAGAGCACATCGAATGATCAGTGGAGAGAGGCGAAAAAAAACGAGAAAGTGCGCGAGGACAAAAAATTGAGCCGGATGAGTAATTGCTCAATGAGAACATGTTGCCTTTTTTGGGAATGGAAAGGAAATGAAGGAAATGCTGTCAATAGGAGGCTTATAAAACTGGGTTTAGAAGCTAACATGAAAATCAGAGTTTATCCGAAATTAATGGTTATCGGCTAAAACTGAACCTCCAAAAGCTTCCGAATCAGATTTTTTTCAAAAAAAAAAAGAGTTGGAAGGCAATATTTCATTTAGTATTAAGAATTTCTGTAACTTCTATGGATCATCTCAAATTAACCTTTAGCTAAATTTTATTTTAATAAGTAAAAAAAAACTAACTTTTGTCAAGAAGCTCATCCATTGCGAGTGTCTTTCCATTCCCAATCTTTGGGTTATCATTTGGAAAACAGATCGATCGAGTACCCATAATTGAACATCAGTCAATGCTTGGATCGAAGCAGTTCTAAAACAATAATAAATCTTTTCAATCATGTGTAATATTTTCGTTTTTTGTTCCACATTTTCAGTTCAATTCCAAGATAATTCAATTAGTTTTCATTTTGATGTTGTTCTTCCACAAAAAATCGAATTACTGTACTTTAAAACCAGTTTAAAACCATAACCTTTTCTTTTTGATTGATACTGATGATCACTAATTGTCTTGCAAACCCTTTTGTGTTCAAACTACAATCAATGTTCGTTGATCATGCTCATATGAATCAGAACACCAAATACAGAAGTTCAACAGGAGCAAAAACTAAACTGTGATTTTAATTGAAACAGGTCAACACAGGTTAATTTATATATTATTATTATTATTTTATACAATTTGAAAAATTATATTATGTTCAAGAAAAAATTGATACACAAATTTCCGCCTAATTTTTAGATATATTATGAAAAAAAGTATGCGTCTCGTTCTGACTCATCGTGTGCAAAATGATTGCCCACATTAAACAACTCTTTTCTAAGTGAATCTAAAAATATCTCGAACAGTTTTTGATCTAGACCCCTCCCAAATGTGATATACTTCTTAATTTTCCGTTGATTGAAATCATCAGGTTGAAAATTGGAATCAAACTCTTCCACATAAAACTCTTCAATATGTTTTCGTTGCGATTTCAACGCGACAACTGAGTCAGAATCGGTACACGCATACGATGTCGAAGCCATATTCCCGCCACAAATTAATCTACGAAGTTTTTCGAAGAATTTTGAAGATGTTGGAGAAGCATTGATTTGACATGTTGTAGAAGGTGTCATCAATCAAAGCTAGATTTTCAATTTCAGAAAATATAGAAAAATAAGAGGATGAAAAGGAGTATATAATTGTATATATCAATAAATGTTCAGTTTCAGAGGCACCATGAGAAAAAAAAAACAAAACAAAAGCATAAGGCAATAAAAGGTGTCTCGAAGACAGACAAAAATATATAGATAGAAAGAGACGACGTTTTTTTTCGGGAAAAAATATGAAAAATTAACAACAAAACACTGGAACGACGATCAAATTCCATAGAAATAAATATATATTTTTTCAAAGACGAAAAAATCATGTGAAAATATTGGGAGGATGTTATCATCACAGTGGTAATGGCTGATTGATCTCTGTTGTGTATTTGTTGATTTATCACATTTCAGAAAAAAAAAACGAAACATTGAAATGTGTTTTTTGTATTGTTTTTTCGTTCATTTGGAGGAGGAGGAAAAGATTACAAAACTGCAGACAACTCAGGGTCCCAAAATAGCTAAATACAGCGGTATAAAATTGAACTTCCTGGGTTTAGTTAAAATGAATCGGCTCTATGACGTTCGTTTAAAAAATTCTGTTTTTTACATGGACCGGAGAATCAGAAAAATTGCTGAAGAATTTCAAAACAACGACATAAAATCGGGTAAAGTTTAGAATTTAAAGATTTGTATTGGACAAAAATGAGAATGAATCACAGCCTGATTTTATCGGTTTTTTATTTCGATTCACGGATGCTTTTTCATGTGAAAATTGAAGCTTTAAAAATAAAAGTTCAAAAATCAAAAGCGTTCTGATGAAAAACAAAGTGAACACGGCCTGGTCTAATGTACATTTTTGATTATAGCTCAGCTTTCCACTAGAGCTTCAAAAACTTTCTGATGTGGTTTTTTGACAACAAATTGTATTTTTTTTCAAAAATTTAATGTGAAAACATTCTCTTCAAAACTCGAAAAAAGTAAAAAAAAAAGTTATTCTGAAAAAGAGCCCAGCCTTACAAAAAATTGGTCCGAAATTTTATATAGGTTCTTCATCACTTTTCGGAAATCAGATTTAATATTCGGGTCCCTTTTATGGACATTGGATTTCTCACCGGCTTGTCAGCAAATATTGTTTCAAATTTCAGGAAAGGTCACATAACTCTTTCAAGTCAAAAACTATTCAAATACTCTTTTCCAAAAACGAAATGACAATATCAAATATTCATGACTATCACATTGGAAATACGGACACTGAACTTTAAAATGAGTATTCTCAGGTGATGATATATCAGTATCAAATTACATCAAATTCTAGATGTCTATTGGTTTGAAAAAGAAAAAAAAACACTTGAGTCGTAACTCGAAAAAAAAAACTCTTTTCAAGTAAATTTGTTATTTTCAAGTATTAGCTGAGGCTCGAATAAAATCACTCGAAAAAAACAACAAAATAACAACTTTGACCTATAAAGGATCACAAAAACAGTTTATAGAATCATACCATTTCAAAGTGTGACCTATCGAAGAGAAAAACTTGAAACAATAAATGATGATAGTCCGGTCAACATTACAAAAAGGAAAAAAAACAGAAATGGTAGGAAATAAGTAAAATGTTCAATGAGAAAAGTGAAACCGAATTGAAAAGATAACAATCTTTCGAGAATTGCCCCCAAGGTAACCTTTTGTGAGATGCGAATTTGCAGAAATTAAATCTATAAATACACATAAAATATACAATTATATATATATATTTATAAAATTTGTGGGGTGTTCAAAAAGTGAGTAAACACATGTGCGAAAATAACCGGTTAGATTCGACATTTTTCGACCTCCCAGAAAAAAAAAGAAAAAGCGCGACCGAGGAAAAGTTTGCTGATTAGCATGTCAAGTTAACCAGTTATTTTTAGAATCGATATTTTTAGTTTTGGTTTAAATTCGGCGTCAAAACCCGATGTTTGGCGAGCAAAAATTTATCTGGATAATAAATTGAGCCGAGTTATCTAAGCGTTATAGCTGAAAATGAGCACAACTGAAATGAATATTTTCAGATCTCACGGACAAAAGGTTTACCTGGGAGCTTGTTTTTGAAAATTCACATTTTATCAATTCTGGTAGGTTTTCTGGGGTACTATCTATACTTGCATCATCTGGCTATTTTTGGCACGTTCAAAAAAACCACACCAAAATATATTTCCTCATCAACAAAAATATTTGACACCATTTCTAAAACAGATCTTCGAAAAACCAAAATAAAAAAAGAAGGATATATTGAAACCTGATCCTTGTCACATTTCAGATATCAAGGCTAGTCGAGAAAAAAAAAACACATGACTAAAAATGAAATAGTATCAAAAATGATTGCTGCTAAACTGTATCAATTCGAAAATCAGGTTTCAAGTTTTTGATTTCGTATTTGAAATTGATGAAATTGAAATTGGAGAAAAAACAAATACATAAGGAAATTGATAAGAAATCGAAACTAAATAAAAAACTGAAAGAACAACAGAACATACACTTTCCCTGAATAAAATAAGAATAATAAATTATGATAAGAATAATCAACATCTAGTTATCATAATACTGTTTTAATTTTCAGTTATGTTATTGATTTTCATTGAAATACAGCACCTTGGAAGCATAAATTTATAAGACTAGTTTACTGTATTTCTATTCGTTTCTGCTTCTTTTTCAATCCCCATAAGCCCATTTTATCCAAATCAACCCCCGATGAGTCAGAATATCATAATATACCAAACAAACAAAAATATGATTTGAATGAATCAGTTTTTATGGAGATAATTTTCCCGTTGTTCGAAGCACAGTTTTTTTTATTAATAAGTACTCGTTTGCATTTTTTTTGATCAATGTTATCTATGTTTTCCAATCTTTTGTAGTTGCCCCTTGACTGACCTGTTACACTTGTATAAAATAGCCAATTCTCCCATGACTGTTCCTGCGCGAACTTTTCCCAAAAGTTCATTGTTACGTGAAACTTGACATTCTCCTTCTGAAAATTGAAGAGACCATTATTATGTTATAATTTAGACAATGCGGTTTTGTATTCTGGATTGATGCTTTGAAAGGACTCAGCAGCAGTAGGAAAAAAAAAAGGAATTTATAGAAAGTGTGAAATATAGGAGATCAGACAAAAAATGTTTAAAGGGGAGCTCCGGGTAAAAGTTGATCTCTAAAGAAAGATCAAGATATTCTTCATAGTAAAACCCTATTAGAACTATATTGAAAAGCCTATTATTATAGTTGCATGGTTACATACGAGTTACATACATACGAACCGTTATTGAAAATATAGATAGACTTGTTATTTCCAACTATGACCTGCTTTTTCTTTTCAAAATCAACTTTTAGGATCGATTTTTCCCCGTAGTTCTTCTTTAAAATGACTGATTCGTAATTTAAATGTGTTTTTTTTTCTATGAGAAGCAAAAAAATCTAGTATGATCCCGTTCAAAATGAGACCAGGTTGCAGTAAAAATGTGTTCTGAACGTTCGTAGACTCAAGAATTGGAGTGTGATTCTAGTGAATCAGATTGTACATATATTATGAATCAAACCCATAATCCTTAATTTTCAACAAGTTTTGCACAGTATTTCCACCTGGTGTTTGCAATAAAAATTCTGACTCATAATAATGTTTAAAAAAATTCTAAAAGTATATTTGTTTTAGTATCTTATATGTTCTATTTCGAGTGTATGTATGTCTATAAAGTAAAAATATAGTATACAATTATGGTTCAAAATTCAACCAGACCTTACCTGCTAATACGAAAAGTCGATCTCCTGGGTCTCCTTCTTGAATAACCCATTGTCCAGCTCTTGCTCGCATCTCATACATACAATTGACCAATTCGACAATCTGCTCCTTCGAGAAGTTTTTCAGGAAATCATTCTTTGAAACAGCCTCTCGAATGAGCTGTTTGGCTCCAATGGTTTTGTTATAATGTTGCAAAGTGGTTGGTTTATCATCGAAATTGGTCGGCTCGGCAGAAACGGCAATCTTTTTGGCCCGTTGAGGTTGATCTTGTTGGAGATCATTTTGATCGGCTCGTGGAGATGGTGGTTGAGTGGGACTGGCGGCTGATGTGGCCTTCTGGTTCAACACTGATCGAAGTTTGTCGCATTCTCTCTGGAATTTTTACATTTTTTATCAACTAAAGTAGTTTTATTTTCTGAATTCAGAAATTTTAGAATAAAAAATCGGTGTGAATTAAGCTTAAATTTTGTTTACGACTGGTACAATCCGATTCTTATATTGAAAAATGACGAAAAGTCATTTGTTTTTTTTTTTTTGAGAATATTTGGCGTGATCAATGAAAAGCATGGCTCCGTGTCAATGTTTGCCTATATTATCGTCTAGTTTGCAGAAATCAATCGTATTAAAAATAACTTCAAACGTTTCGAAAAGTTCCCAAACCTTTTCAGATAATTTTGCAAGTAAAAATGACGTACATTGCGCATGAATAAGCTATAATTCAATAATTTTAACAAAAATGGAAGGCAAAGTAAGACTCAATTATATCTCTATTCACTTTTAGTTCAAACTATTAAAAATTCAGGTTGTGTTGTTTTTTTCCCGAATTTTTTTTTAAACTAGCACTTTCTGAAACTTTCATATTTTAGTATTATTTTCGGGATTTGGCTTGTTAAAAGCCTCAGAATGTTTTTGCTAAACAACAAGAAAAAATGTTCTCCAAGTAACATCTACACTTCAAACTAATGCTGTTTCCTCACACTTTTTTATGCAATAAAAGTGTTTTTTTCCAAACAGCTTCACTGCAAAAAATCGTGAAAATGAGGCCAATCTATTTCCATTTTCCCACCCTTAGAAATCGAACAAACCTGAAGCGATGTGACCTCCTGTTCCAATTCCGAAATTCGTTTAATATGCCCTTCGACAATAACTTGTTGTTGTCTGAGTTGCGCATCTTTTCGACCAATCGCCTCTTCCAATTGTGGTATCAATTTTTGAAGTTCATGTGCTTCAAATGTCCGCGATCCAACTTGAACCTGCAAAAAAAAAAACAATTAATTTGAATTTTTAAAAAATTATTTCCCAACAAGTGTTCTGGTTTTTGGCGGTGGTATTGAACATAAATGTAAAGAAGCCTTTCACTTGAAACATTTTTGTTTCACACATCCAGGCAACCATTATTTTCGTTTAAGTTTAGTTAATAATTCATATATGCCAGAAAGACCCCTTCCATTTTTCATACTTAACCGATTATTTCTTTCTATCTCTTCAATTTTTTTTCAAATGAAAAGAAAGTTCCATCACGTGTAGATCATTCGATCTTTCATTCAATTAACAAAAGAAAAGAGAGACCAAAGTAAAAACACTTTTGCAGACATTTTTCAAGAGGTTTCACAGATTCTCAACAACTCACCAAAGTTGGATCGTGATGATTCCTTCCGGAAAACATCGCCGACGTCTTTTCGATAACGCTGAATCAGAAATAAGGTGAACAAAATGAGCCAATTGAGGGGAAAAAAAACGGAAAGAGGTACGATTTCGAAGAAAAATGGCAGCAACAACAACAGCAGCAACAAAAAACAACAGCAACAATGTTTTTTGTTTTCCTTTTTTGGGGTTCAATGATTTTTAATCTCTCACAATTTGCTGTGTTTTTTATTGTATTCAAACAATGGGGGAACGTTATCAACAAAATGTACACAATTTGCTGGTGTTTGATTCGTGGAAAAAGGTCAAAATGTATGTCTTGGAGAAAGATGGGTACAAAAAGGTTCTTTCGATCAGGTGATCTTCGATATCAATTCATATCTTAAAGAGTTTTTTTTTCTCAACACAGAAAAAAACAAAGCCACGAGTCAATTTTCTTTCGATAAAGGCCAAAACTCATTCTGGCACGTTGCCAATTGTGTTTTTTGTGTTTATCTAAACACTTTACAATTGGGTTGGCGGAATGAACAAAAAATAGTAAACATGAACAAAGTGTTTGATCAATTTTTTTGTTGAAAAACAACTATTATGTGAAACTATCGACAAATTTTTATACATAAAATTGGAATATTTTCGCGGAAGCTCACACCAGAGAACGATTTTCTCTTCTTTTTCTTATTTCTTTTTTTTTTGAAAGCTCAAATTTCATATTTTGAAAATTGGAAGTCTGAGAAAAAGGATAAATCATTGGCAAGCTTGCCGAATTCTAAGGTCTAATGGACTTTTGTTGATATGACATCGGATAGTTTTTGGTGCTGATCAACAACAACAACAAACTACACAAAATTGAGTAAGGGTTATTTTACATTGAAAAAAAAATCTGTCAACATAAGCTTTTTTTCTGAAAAATAGAAAATGCGAAGAAATCGTCAAAAAAAAGTTGTCAAAAAGAATATGAAAAATGAATTAATTAATTAATTCAATTCGAGTTGACGTGAAACACATTGAAATTTCATGAAAATTTTCAGTTGCAAATTGTTTCCGATTTTCAAATGTTCCTAGGATTCATAAATTTGCAGACATTCCAAGAAAATTCAATTTTCAAACAAAGTTGAAATCTTCATATAAATCAGCCTCTTTTTTTCGACAATCAGAAATATAGATTTTAATTTAAATGAAAATATATGTGATACTTTCAGCGATTTTTCTACTTTGAAAATCAGTTCAGATTTTTTTTGTTGTAAAACTGAGATTATTATTTTGATTCAAAGACTTTAGAGAACATTTCGAGACATAATTATGTGACTTTACCAATTCTTTGAATTTTTCTAATTTTCATGCGAATCGGGGGTGTAGACATTGTCAAGAACGACCTCAGAAGGTCTTTTTCTTCTAAATTGAGCTGCAAAAAAGGTCTAGAAAATAGCCAAAAAAAACTACACACATCCCCCCGAGTCAAAAATTGAGTCTAACCTCATTATTCAAAAAGGCACAGCAAAAAAAACGAAAAAAAGAAGAGAAAAAATCAATACCACAACCAACTCAGAATAACAAAAAATGTGAAAAACGGAGCACATACACATACACACAACACAATGGACCATCGAAAAAAGACTGCTCAGTAGGAATCTTTTGCTCAGCGGAAGGAAAAAATCAGAAAACAAAAAAAGATGCGAAATGATGCAGCGAGTAGTTGAAAAATCGGCGACGGCGAAACAAAATACACATACATAAGAGAATTAGAGAAAATGAGAAAAAATGTCTGTGTGTGTTGGGATGAAAAAAAAAAATGAAAAATCGAGTAGAGGTAACAACACAAAACAACAATGTTAATTAAAATATTTTGTGTGTATGTGTGTGTTGTTTTTCTTGGCAGGAAAAAAAAAGATTTTTCTCGGAAAATAATGAAGAGAGATGCTCGTTCAGAATTTTCCTCATTTTTTGCCTTGAGCAGTTTTCGTTCTGCCTTTTCATAATGGTTCGATTCAAAACTGAATGAGGACAATGGAAAAATGTTTTTTTTTATTATTACAAAACGGATTTTTTTAATCGAAAAAAAACACAAGAAAATCGAATTGGATGGTTTTGCAGATCTTTATTGCAAACATCAATGAACACAGTTGAAATTCGATCAAAGTACAGACATAAAAAAGGAAATGTACTAAACTAAAACGAAGTTTCACAAAAAGCAACTAAAGCAATTTCAAACATTCGGAACATGATAGGTTTTGTGATTGAGTATGTTACATGATCATAAAAGAAGACCTGTATGTAGATGTATTCTTATCAAGTGTATGTTTAAAACACAATTTATCTATTCATAGTTTGTTTTTTCAAAACATTGAAAATATGACCTGACCTTTGCCTCTTACAGTTATAAATATCTAAAATTCTAAATGTACACATGAAATAGTTCAAGGAACATTTTTTTTACAATTGTGCTCATCTAGCCAGCTCCGATTGTTTCGATATTTCGGTGTTTTCTTTGATTTTGTAATGATTTTAAGTAACTTGACAACTTTTTATATTAAAATTTGAGATTGAAATCCACGAAAGGCATGAAAACAGTTGTCAGAACAACCACGAGCACCGGGCTTCAAAAATAAAAACTTGGAGCACAATTTCTTTATCTTGGAGCAAAATTGTGCTCTGGCTTTCAAAAATCTCAGAACAGATCCAAACATTTGGAAATAAATTCTGTTTGTGCGAAGAATAAGATAGATTTCATTGGAAGTTTAAAAAGTTTTGAAACGCTCACTGTTTCATGAGAAATTAAGAGACGTTTTCGCTTCTGTGCAACTCGAAAACATTTTTGAAAGAATTTAACAGAGAGGATCCACTTCCAGAATATCCTTTTTTTTCCGAAAAACTGACAAAAATTTGAGAAAAACAACTAGATGATCAGAGTCATTTGTTATCAAGAAGTAAATCATTTTCCAAAACTAAAATTGTCCATCTCAAATTAACCGTAATTTTTGTTAAAGTACCACCATTAAATGTACATATAATGACCGGACGAAAAAAAAAACTTTTGTAAATAGAAGGAGAAGAAGATTGTTGATAACAAAAACTGGTTTGTTCTTTTGACATATTGAAGGTTTTTGAAATGAAACCAGAGAACACGACATGGACAAGAAACAACACAATTTGAACTAATCACTTGTTTTATGAGTTTTAGACGGGTTTGTTATGGCTATACGATGGTTGACCAATAAAAACTTTAAGGATCATCATATTTTCTTTGGAAACTACAACTTTTTTCCAGTCTTTGACTCTCTTTGGTCATGTAAAATTCAATTAATTTATGCCTTTTTTATTCTATTTATATGTAACAAGAAAAGATTTTTAGATGAGCTTTGGTTTCAAGCTAATGAAAAAACTCCCCAAGAACATTGAAACGTGAAAATCTTCATCGGAATCGAGAAAAATATGACATTGTCTAAAAACAAAAACAATCATATCGTATTTCAGAAAGTCACACACAAAATATATACCAATAGCGGTTTTTCAGCTGCGCACAAAATGTCGGTCTCGATGAATTTTGAACAAGATACATTCAAATTAGTCATTGAAATATTTTCATCTGCTTTGGTTGGAGACATTTTTTGTTAAGTACGTTCAGGTGAAAAATTCCTGGATGTCTAAATGTTGGTTCGAAACTTTTTAGGTGTATCAGGGGTTGAAGGTCTCATTGTTTATTTCTTGTAGTCTTCCATCGATAGAAAAAAAAGGAGAACGGCAAAAAAACCATCTAGTTCTTTCGAAGCTGATGCAATAATCTGTGTTTTTCTTTGTTTTGGGGTGTGGTTCATAATAATTACAAACTTCAGTATCCACCTCTACAGAGGATTTTCGGTTTTTTATATAAAAGTCTCAAATTTAAAATGAATGACCGTGTGGTGTAGACAGAAAGATGAGATTCTTCTTTGATAGAAAAACAGCAATGCGAATTTAATGAAAAACCCCTCTGACATGAACAAATTATCATCAAAAACAATGACGTTCGAAACAACTTTCAAATTAGGAAAAGCCCATCGTTCTCTATTTTGTTCAGTCATTTTTTGGGATCAGCAATGAGTAACTCAAAATGAAAATTTATATCAAAACGTGTGAAAATCGGCTAGGAAACCTAGATGTTTATTCAGGTGTTCACATCTTTTTCGAAAGTTTTTTTTTTTTTGAAAATGTGATCTGGGTAAGTGATCGATGTTGATCGCCTCTAATAACCTCCGATTGCTATTCGTAAGACGGTAATACAATAAATTCAAAAAATAAATATTAAATAATAAAATCCTGATTTTCTACAGTAACCAAAAATCACATGTGATATCGTTGAGTTGTAAATAACTATCATAGGGTGAATGAGCTTTCGGTGTTAATTCTTACAATTCAAATTAAGTTATCTAAATTGTTCATATCCATTTTTGAACATCTTCACAACTGCCCGAATGATACGAGAAATTTTTTTTATAAATTTAAGGACTTTTTCTAAGACCTAGCCTTGAAACTACAGTAATTCGAGTTCGAAAAAGAGAAACAATAGTTCCCATAAAAACAAACGTTTTTATAATTCTGAATAATGATTTCCGAAAACAACAATAACAACTACAAGTTCCAGTTCTACATTTAAAAATACATGACCACCATGAAAAACATTTTCAAGTGATCTGTTATTTTCCTTTCCTGAACGAATAGGTAAAAAAGGGAAAACTATGTGAACATGAAGACAACAATACCCAACCCAATCCTTGTACTTTACTTCAAAGAAAAAACTTTACAAAAAAAAAACCAACCTCAACGATTCTCAATGCCTTGAGCGGGTTAAACTTCCAACACATTTGGCACAGTTCAAAACCGGAAAATTGAAAGTTTAAATGAGAAGCTCGAAAAAAAACGGATAATTGGCAATAAAGAGGAGACAGAAGCAACTTTAATTTATGGTGGGAAAATTGAATTTTTTGTGTGCTCCGCAAAAGAGCACATCACATTACTTCTAGGGGGTTAAAATTGAAAATAACGAATCATTGATCGGAAAACCTAATACTCAAAAATCTATTTAGAATTTGATCAACAGCAATTTTGAGTGAATACCCTATTCATATTATATTATTTTCACTGTTTCCTTTTTTCTCGGAAAAAAAAATATTAAAAAAACACGGGAAAAATTGTGTTTTTCTCAAAAAATGTTTTTTCGAGTGAGAAAAACAAAAAAAAATAATAGAAAGAAGGAGTTAAATTTCAAGAAAGAAAAACACATTTTAAGTTTTTATGAGTTTCGAAAAAAAGAAGTCTGGCACGACATCCGGTTTCAGGTAAAAAGGGAAGTTTTTAGTGATGTGATGTTGAAAATTCGATAGATTTCGACACAAGATAATAAATTTTGAAAAATCAAAGATCTCAAAAAATTTGTTCCGAAGAAGGTTATTTTTGAACTTCAAAATTATTTTTAAAAGAACGGAAAATCCAAAATCATCTAAACAATAGAGGATTTTTCTCTTAGGTTCTTGAATTAAGTGAAACCTTCGGGAGGCGAAATCGGAAACAGAGGTGAGATTCTTATCCAAAGGTACCGTCAAATTTTGGAAGTGAAAAAACATGTTTTTGTCTACTGTCCATTTCATCTTTCTATTCCTTTCGCTTCGAGATATTTGATCTACAAGTGTCTGATTCTCTTAGTTTCTTTCACGATTTCGTCTGGTAGATCAGAAAACCTTTTTTGTGAGAGGAATAGAAATTCGAAATGGACAATATCAGAAATACTCAAAATTCCATTCATGGAAAACAACTTCTAGACAAAAGAAACTCTTATAATAGGCTGAAAATCAAAATACTTCAAAATCACGAAATCGCGTGCTAAATGCCATAAAACACCGTATCGAACAGCAAAAAACTTGTTATTGGCTCACACAAAATGGATTTCCAGTCAGTCACCTAATCAACTTTTGTTGTTTTCCCTAAAAAATTGGAAAAAACAAGCGAGTAAAAATAAATTCGATTTTCTTTCCTGAGAAAAATCATGGTGTTTTCACGAAAAACAGAAATACAAAAATATGTATGTAGGATACCGAAAAAGGAAAATAAGATGAAAAACCAAGTGTCAAAACAAGAAAACACATGTCACTCGCAGCTGAAAATTGATATTTTATTTTTTTTTTACATTGTCAACTGCGCGACAAAAATGTAACAAAGAACCCAAAAAAAAACTATGACAATAGAAAAATGATTGTAAACGGATACTTTTTTTGAATTGAAATCGATCATTTATCAGTATTGGTGTCAAATGTGATCTGAAGTGATGAGAGAAAAGTCCTAAAAGTCTAAAGTTTCAAAATCAGTTTTTTATTGAAAACAGAGATCAACTTTCCATAAATTCGGAATTGGTAATAATTTTTAGGGCTGCAAAAATGTGTTCTATTGTTCAGTGTCGTTTTATTATATTACATCTATTGTTTTCATTTCCGCATTCGGTAAAGTGGACTAAAAAATCTACTCTAAGTTAAGAGGATTTGCAATGAGCTAACAAGCTGAAGCTGAAGTTAAAAAACTGAACTTCGAATATGTCTTGTTCATTATGGAACGATTATTCTAAGTTTTTTGGCGGTTCGGTGAGTTAGCTAAAAGCCATTTCAGGTCTCTTAAATTCCAGGGGTTCACATGAAAAATCGATTAAACAGCTTCAGTACCTCGAGAGTGATTTTAATACTAACTGGTTTCTAAATTGAAATCTCACTGTCGCTACCACGTATATCCGGAAATACCATGAATTTTAACCCTTTCAACGAAACTTATGATGCTGATCAGGTTTTGAGCTCTGCCAACCTATGAAAATGAGGGATAACAGTGCTTTTTAGGCAGAGTTGAAAAAAAATACAGAAAATGGTACGTTTCATAACATAACATCTTTTTCTGATCATTCTCACAGTAGAGAAATGAAAATAAATCATTTGAAAACAATAAAAACGTGACCTGTTCTGTGTCTCGTACACTCTCTTCATTGGCATCTTGGCTCATCGTGTTAAAACATGTCTGACAATTAGGAAATGATGAAATTAAGAACTTGAGCATTTCAACATCTGGAATTTTGTTGTTTAGAAAAAAAAAGACTCAGAGAATGTGAGAAATAAAACATAAATATGAAAGAATGAAGATGATTTTTGAATCCTTTAAAAAACATCTGAATTCATTAACAAAACGTCATTGTTAGCCAGGCATGTCAAAACAACAATCCTAGTGTCAAATTTCAGCCTTATCATGTGAACTATAACTTGAAACACAATAGAAAACAAACTAATAATGTTATTTTCCTATCATTATAATCTGTCAATTTTTTAATGAAATTTGATAAATGAAAAATTATAATCCGATTTTTAAACCGAATAAAAAAATCAACAAAAAAGAGTAAATTTGTAGCAAAAATTGTGCTCATTTCAGCGTAAAATGTGGCTTTTGGAAGTTGTGGAAGAATTTCAGTGGATGTTTATTTTCGTAATTGAAATTATGATTAATAAAGCTACAATAAATAAGTGCGATCAGAATTTTTGTACTGAGAATAGAAACTACAATAAATTTGAATAATATGATACAAACAGGAAAATATAGTTTGATAATTGAGGTTCCCTATTTGCTAGATTATAAGTACTTGTTTTTTTCAACTTTTGCAGTAACGTATGAAACTTTTTATATATTTTTCTGTCACAATATGTTCAGAAAAATATATCATTTTTTTCAAGTGACACTTGTTCAATCAATGACATTTTGTTAACATGACTAAAAATACAAGAACTATTTAAAAAAAATGAATAGTTTTGCTTTTCTGACTCAGAATTCAAAGGTTTTCAGAAAATCAAATTTTTTCACGTGGTTGTGTACAACTAGAACATTTTCCAAAAAATAACTCAATTTCTTTTCCCGAAAAAAGCATCGGGTTAAAGGTTTCCATTTGTATTTTACAAAAACAGAATTGTATTTTACAGATCATTATTTCCTTTTCCAGAAAGTTGCACCGAAACTCTCTCTCTACTCTCCAGACAGACTTGAATTTGAATTTCGAATGAGTTAACAAGATAATAATTTGAAATTCTGATCATCTGTTTTTCACATATCCAGACAGACTGGATTCAATTGAATAGACACTGTTTTCATTTTAACATTATTAATTTTTGAAAACATAATGAATCGGTAATTTTTTGATCATGAAAGCATTGTGCATACTAAATCTGCGGACATCGTACGTTCCAATTCCATTGTACATTTTTGAGGTATGTTGAGAAAAAATACGAAATATGCCATTATCCTCTAGTTTGCTTCTCCTTTAACATAAGTGAACTATTTGTGTATTTGACAAAAGGGTTTAATCAATGTTTTATTGGTTTGAACTTTTTGTTTTCGAAAACAAGAAAATTCACACAGAGAACGAATGGTTTCATGAAGAACAACAGAGACACCCGCGAGATATTTTTTCCCTTCAAATTTCTCATATCCACCATTTTTAAAAGCGATACAAAAATCACTATATGGTCTCAAAACCATTTAAATCATAAACCAGACACCCAATAACTCACATAAATTGCCGGGACCAAGAGCGGTATCATAATATCACCTGATGTCAGAAAACAAGTGAACAATGACAACAATATATATCCCTTTTATTTTCCCGAGAATCAATGAGCACACTTGTTACCCCAAGAACCAACCTGTTGCGATCCGATCAATTGGTCTGATGGTTTTCGGAGTTTTGAGAAGAAGCCACGAATTCCGCCGCCACCACTATTTCCGCCACCGCCACCACTTCCCGTCGTACTATTGCCACTCGTTGGGCGGCTCACTGAACTCATTGGATGGTGTTAGGCTGCAAGTTAAGCAGTTGCATGAAGATAACATATTACAAAGACGAAAAAAACTCACTTTATCTCAAAATATTGTTCTATGCCTAAGTTTTGACGGAGTGGCCGGCCTGAAAAATTACTTTTTTAACGTTTTTTTTTTTGAATTTCACGAAAAATATACGAAGTCAAGAGATAGAAAAAAAATAAATAATAATGAGAAAAAGCCATGACGATTGATGGGGAATTTCTGGAAAAAAATGCATAACTACATCATGAATAATAACATGAACTAACCTTTTTATTTGTTTTTTTCGTCTAATATTAGCTATATAATCGCCGTGTCGAATTGTGTCACATCTTCGGTTCGGAGAACGTACTTCAAGTCTGAAAATAAAAACAATAATGGAAAATAAAATGTTTTCGACTTTTGTTGAAGAACTACATAAGTTTTTCACACCTATTCAATTTCCAGAAAAATTACATACAATTTCAACTTCAAAACAAAACCCTTTACGCCAGTTTTCAATTTTGAGTTGAAGTGTTTTGTTTTTTTTTTTTAGAAATTTTTCATTTCGAACACTATTCATATTTTATAAGGAGATTTCAACATGAACTTTCAAAACGTCATAAATCTGTTTCACAACTTTGAAAAAAAAAGACCACACAAATATAAAGTGATTTATCTTATTCTTTTTGAAAAATTAGTCAGATTTTCTCTCCCAGCTTCAAGTTGTTTCCAAGAAAGGGATCAAAAGGTTTCACTGGTTTGAGGACAACTTTCATCTGATTTTGAAGTTCTGAACATCGCCTTTTCAGAACTCTTTGAAAAAAAATTATAACGATTTTTTTTAGATACTATATGTATAAATATCAGAACCTTGCCAAAACATATTAATTTGGAGTACAAAAACATTATAAAAACTCTCAATCAGTACATTTTACTGAACAATTGAGTTTGCAGAAATATATTTGATTATTCTTGTCAGATAGAAAGTTACTTTTCGTGTCAAAAACCCATTCGTACTTCCAGACATTGAAAAAACGAATTGCATGACAAAGTCGACAAGTTTGGAACAAATTTATGAGCTCGATATTTAGATTCAAAAAGTTGACTGGACTGTGGATTATTCAACATCCTTCATTCTCTGGACTGCAAAAACTAAATAACTTGAATTGAGCAACTTTATTCTTTCAAAAAGCGTTTACTTGTTCGTAAAACTTTATGCTCAAATAGTCTTATGCGCTTGAGAACACGTGATCAAAAAGGTCGCATGAAACACACTTTTCAGGTCAACGCCGTGACAATTCCAACATTTAAATATTTAAAACGATTACTGATAATTTATTATTAGTGATAAGACTTTTTTCTGAAATTATCAAGACGAGTCTTCACAGAGAACTGTGACCTTTTATTATTCAACCCGGAACCGCATCAAGTGAACGAAAAAAATAACTCACACGAAAGTCTCTTCTTTCTGACCGGTCCAAGGAGTTCGATTAGCTTCTGAGCAAAAATCTTCACATTCTGCTCTCCAGTGTTATATTTTCGAATAATTTCTCGGAAATGAGGTACTTCTTCTGGCCGCAAGCATGATAGCACCTGTAAAAATAATTTTTTTGAGGACTTGAGAAAGAAAGTAAAAAGAAACACAAAATCTGTGTGTGTAGTTCTCACAAAATTCATTAAACTTATTTATTCAAAATGGTGAACAAGTTTGCTGGCGACAAGAAAAAACCGAAACCTAGCAAAAAATGAAATTGGATTCGAAAAGAAGAGGAAAAGACAGAAAGAAGACGAAGAAGTTGTTGTGCTTCTGCCGCTCAGTGAAAAAAAGTAATTGTGGACACAAAAAAATAAGAGGAAAGGAGGGCAAAATTTGCATTCGAGTTACAAGGTCTTCTAGTAGTCATTGAATAAATATTTCTATGCTTCAAAATATTCGTGCGATTTTTTTCTTTTCACTGAATTGAATCATTAGGGTACAGGAAAAATATGTGGATACAAAACCGAAAATACCGCAGAAGCTCTCGTCACTTTATAGTAATTTTGGTCGTAAGATACAAAGTTTTTTTTTTCTTCAAAACTTGTTTGTCTTTTGAAGAAAAAAGAGCACTCAGACTGCAGTAATTGTCGCTGTTGGTGTGAAAATGTATTCGAAAACAAACTAACAAATTCCAAACTTTTTCAGTACTGGATTCTCTAGCAAAATCTGAAAACTTCCAGAAAGTTTTTTGTTTGCAGCAAAAATATATGGACGATGAAAAAGAAAATGAGAATAGCCCCATAGAATCTCATTAAGCAGTTTCTTTGACAAAAGAAATATTCCATGGATTAGCTTAAGCTAACAAGATTAATTTTTTCAACATGTTTGATATGTCAAATTGCAGACTTTCACAAAGCCTAGATGAAAACCAGAGAGTTTGTTCAATAAAAAAAACTACGTCAATTCAAAAACAAGAAACATGGTTTTAATGATCAAAAAAAATAATCTCGTGATGAAAATTCAGAATTACAAAACAAGTAAAGTGATAAAAATATGAGGCAATTTGTTCAGATCTTAGAAAGGGTCGGTTTCTAGTACTACGTAGGAATTTAAACGTTTGAGGAGTTTCACTTGAAAAAATATTCGATTTCTAACTTCAGGCCAGGTATTTTCAGCTTCAAAAAATGAGTTCAACAAGAACTTTTGAGTTATTTACAGAGCTAACCGTGTGCGAAACACGAAATTCGGTTTAATTTTGAAGAGAAAGGTTTTGACTTCAGATTAATAGAACATTTCCTATGTATGGCTAAAGTATATAACATTTATGTTGTTCCAGCCAAAAACAAGAAAATTGTGAACTCAATAACTTTATTTGTCAAAAGTTCCGAAAAAATATTTCAACAACAATAAAGACCTCATATTTCGAGAAGTAAAAGTAAATGAAAAAAGCATCAGCAAAAATACATATTAATATTTCCATGTTTTGCCAGAGCAACGGAAAAAAAAATCCGAAATCTTCTTTCTTGCTTATATTGAGTGTGTGTCGAAAAAAAACTAATAATCTCAGTTTTTACGTCAGACAAATTTTTTCTTGAAAAAAAGAAGATTCAACAAAAATAATTAGGGCTTGTGTCTTTTTTTTTCGAGGGTGAGAGAAAGATAGAAAAAGATTTGCAAAAAAAGTAACATTCTGAACATGAGTTTGGGTTTTTGTTGGTTTAAAAATTTATGGGTAAAAGAGAGACAAAGAAAATGAAATCTCTCAGAAAACGGGAAAATTCGGGATATTCGAAACAATAGAAATCAATTTGGAACTAAATTAACTCGAATATTGCACTTTTCGGTTGATACTCCCTAGAGGATTTAGGTATATCGAATGTGCTCTTTTGTTCAAGATCAAGTAGAGCGATTCCAGGAAAAATTGAATGAAAAGCAGCATTGTAGTCATATCCAAAATTGAATATCTAATATTTTATTTGAAAAATAGAGAAATCAAAACAAAGTATATGTTGAAGTTAGTAGCGTTATGAGGTTTTCTAAAATTTTCAATACCGATGATATGTTGAACTTATTCAAGTTTGAAAAATATTTTCAGCAATAAAACAATACTTCATTGCTGCTTTTTATGCTTGAAAGCTCTAATTTAAGCGAATTTCAGACATTTTTGAGAAATGCACAAACTTAGAAGCTCACTTCTTTTTGTCCCCTGAGAGGTGTTCCACAAAAACAAAAATGAAGTGTTTTGGCATCTGAAAATCTACAGAAACACATCCATGTAAGCTTCATCTACACTTTTTTGGAACACATTTTCAAAAATTCATTTTTTTTTTTGAACTAGAACTTGCAGAGATTATTTTTTATTACTTCTTATTCTTCCGAAAGAATAGTTCAGCTTCTGTTTTTAAACAAAGTCTCATAGAAAAAAAGAAACATTGAAAGGGAAAACCTCGGTGAAAAAAGTGTGAGAAGAAGGTAAAAAATAAACAAAAAAGGCGGCACAAGAAAAAGAGAAAAAATAAAAAAAACGAGTGAGAAAGAAAAAATGAGAGAGTTAGGAAGAGGATTAAAAGAAAGCAAGAGAGAAAGAGTGGAAAAAATGAACGAGGAATGCGAGAAAATTTCCAAAAATCACAATTACGAACGTTTCACCTGTTTTTTTGGTAGTGCAAATTTCAGAACAGGTGGAACTCCAGAAAAAGGTGTGACGTTTTAGAAAATACGGTAGGATTCATAGGTTTGTGAACTCAAAATTATAAAATTTCCAAGAAAAATTTGTTTTGAGATATTTGTTCTATGAAGAAAACAATTGTCACAAACCTCATTAATTGCTTTACTGACAACAGATGATTGGTGACTTGAATCTGTTAGCGGGGTGTCCAACGGAGCAGATGATCTAAAACTCAAAGATCTTTGAATTTCTAACAAACCAAGTGTAACTCACGCTTCAAGAGATGTTGAGCATGATTTTGGGAGTCCTGTAAAAAACTAGCTCATTATTTTATTTTTCAAAAGTTTTTGTTTAATCGAAAATACAAACATTCATAAAATTGTTGCGATAAAATCTTTTCAATCGGATGAAAAAATAAAAACATTGGAGGGAAGGTAAGATTGTGGTGCAAAGGCTGATTTTTTTTGGATTCGAGAGAAAAGTCTAGTTTTCTGGCAAGTATGTATTTCCAACATGTTGCGATAAAAACTTACATCAATTTTTAATATTATTTCTCAAAAAAGCGTTCTGGCTATTAGACAATTTTTGCTTTTTTATTTTTGGGCTTGACGACCGTTTTTTTCTTGATTCTTGCTGGAATTCAAATTGAAATGTGGAATTTCATAGAATTACTGACCAATAGACTTGACAGGGAACTTTCAAATATTTAACAAACATCTTGCAAAATCTTCTCAATTAAAACTGCATGTCATTCATTATTTCTCATCTTTGATGAATTGGAAAAATTTAAAACAAAAAATTGCAAAAAATCAAAACAAACATTGATTGAGAGTGTCGATTATTCCATTGAAAAAAAACATGTTTTTCAGTTGAGAAAACATTATATTTAACGAGAGAAAAAGAATGATAGAAACACAGACTGATACTGTTGGACAACAAAAACAAAAAAAACGCGTAAGTAGCAGATACTTAAATAAAAAATGAGGTCGAACATTCAAAAAAGAAAAAAAAATCACCACTATAAACAATATTTGAAAGGGGTTGTCTTGCATGACTAATCCAAATATTTCTCAATGTCAGACGTGGATGGCAAAACAAAGTAAAATGAACAATTCACAGGGGTCTTCCACACTTTTATTCGGGAAAATATGGAATTCTGTCAAACACAAAAATTCGAAATAATTTGCGCCAAGGGTGGCATAATTTATGATTATAATTCTACTTGTCCTACAAAAACTAGGTTTTCTGAACAGAACCGGTATCTTCGAAGAAATAACAACACAGACCAGTTTTCTCTGGAAGAACTTATAGGGCTCATTGGGTAAACTTAATGAGAAAAGTTTCAAATACAAAATGACAGAATTTTATTTTTTCATAAATCGCGTTTAAAAATTGACAATCTGAAAATGTAATATTTTAAAACAGTTGTGTCTCATTTTTCGTTCCGGATTTCAGAAACAAATAGAGAGAATTTTGACCTAGTTTAGTGATGTTTTGACACACATCATGTGAACAGAACTTGACTGGCTGAAATTTTTGTTCTCAGATATCTGAACAATTTTAAAATACTGAACGACTTTAGCATCTTCAAATGCTATCGAAATTCGTATACTTTATTCTAAAAAAAAAACACTGAATGTGTTTGAAAACAACTTTTTTTTCAAAAACAGAGACAAAATCCAATAAACTTTGTTTTATTTTCTCTTTGAACAAGTTCACAAAAGCTTTTCTCCGGAAGCTGTGAAAAGCCAAAAGAAATGTGTAAAATGATACATACACATGTATGTAGTAAGCGGGGCGGCAAAAAAAACGAGAAGAAGACGAAGACGACTAGGAGGTGTTTATTTGAATTACTAATGGACGAAGAAGATATTTCAGACGATTTTCATCGTGGTCGAGAGCAACAAAAATAGTGAATATAAAGATAGAGAAACAGAGAATGATAAGTATAAACAGAGAGACAGAGAATAAGAGAGACGCAGAGTTTGTGAAAGGAAGGTATACAGTCAGAGACAAGAATGAGGATATATAAAATTTGAGAAAATTGTATATCTATGATAGGCTTGTAACGAAAACGCCCGAACGCCCGTTTATTTTGTGTGTTGTTTGTGTTTGTGAAGGAAACAACACACAAATAGAATAAACGGGCGTTCGGGCGCCAAATAAACGGGCGAACGGGGCGTCCGTTCGCCCGTTTATACAAGCCAAATCTAGGATAGGACCAACAGGACCAACAATAACAACAGGATAGGATCCCAAGTTTACCATAGTTTTTCTTCAAAAATAATTGTTGTTTTCTTAATATCAGAGCAAGGAAAACAATGTGAAAAGGTTGAATAGAATTTTTTTTCGCTATAAAAAACAGTTAATTCTCTCATAAAATAATAACCTAGCCAATTTTTGATCTTAAAAAAATTATGACTTAAAAAACCATATTGGTTCCAAAAATTTTTCAAGCTCTTTGATCTTCAACGCTCCACAGCCGAAGCAATGATAGATCTTGAAAAATCATATTTTCACGGTGAATTTTCCCAAAAATTGGGGATTTCACACTCAAAATTCAACAGAAGATCAATTGTTTAAGTGTATAATCTGGTTTTTATAGGCACTGAGCGTTTCAGATAAATAAGGTCGAATAATATTTTAAGGAAAAGTGGCAAAGACGAAAATAAAAAAGATAAATAGGCGGCTAAAATCTGACAGACACAAAAAAAAGAGATTTTCAGAAAAAATAACTGGCAAGCCTTCATTATAAATACTGAAGGTAGACAAATATACCTCTCAGTCGCTTGGAAACAACAGCTGTCATGATAAACAACTGAATTTCAGACTTTTTTATCTGCGGATCAAAAAGTGTAAAACGTTCTTCATGTTTTTTTAACAAGAAAAAAACAAGAAAATTCACGAAAACAACAGGAAAGAAGGAAAATGACCACAATCGAAAAAAAAGAGAATAATCGGATTTAAACCTCCAGCAAAACACTTTTTTTCATGGCCACATAAAAAAAATTCGAAAAAAATTCTAGTGAAATTGAAATATATGAGTATTATTATACTTATTTTGTTGATTTCATTCATTCTATCGTCGATGCGAAACAACAAGTGTGTATGTTCGAAAAAAGAGAAAGAGTAATAGACGGAGAGATGGATACGGGGTGCGCGAGAAGGCGAAAATAATGCGCAGAATTAGAAAATGATGAAGAAGAAAAAGAAATAGAATAGGAAAATGAGAACTTTTAATTTTGATATGATACCTTGAGAAAATGATAGATTTATGTCATTGAAAAAGGAATTTATTATAAGCAAACAACTTTTTGATTAAATTATGAAAAGTGGAAAAAAAACAGAATAAAAATTCTAATATTTTCAACAAATTTTATTTGATATTTTACAAATATTCTAGTCAAGTTTACAATGAAAGATGCTAATATAAAAGGCATTTTTTCACATTGAAATTAAAACGCAATAATCTTAAAATTATTTTTTCGTTTTGGAAAAAAAAAACAAGGCGAAACATATTCGAAAAGAGCAACAATAATTTAGAATGAAACTTCTAAAATATTTTTGAACAAAAATATTGGTTCCAACCAGGTCATTCAATAGGAAAAATATGTAGTTTGAACTGACGAAGTGGCAGATCAAAATGGAACAATTTGTAACATTTTTGATCTATTTTTTATCAAACAAATGTTGCATTGTCCAAGTTGTTATTGCTTATCCGGGGAGGTCAGTCAACGGAAAAAACTATATGTAGTTTGAACCGACGAAATAGCAGGTCAAAATGAGAGATTTTGAAACTTTTCAAAATTTGATCTACTTTTCGTTAGCTGACCTCCACGGATAAGCAATATTACCTACTGAAAGCCTACAAGTCTAGGAAAACGCCAAACCTCTGAACCAGAAAAAAGTGAAAACAGAGAGCGTGTCAACACACAATTCGTCCTAACTTCAGAACATTGACGCGTTTGGTGTGCACATCGGTGGTTTGAACAGGGATTTGCATAGGGATATTACTTGAATTTTTTTAGCAATACATTTTGTGAAAAATACTATTTTCTATGAGAAATCAATTTTTGATGAAAAAAAGCCTGAAAATCACGAATGACAAGCTCAGCTGAGCTCTCGGGATAAAAAACTATAACATGATTCGATTTTCATGTTCAATATTTAACTTTGAAGACTACCTCAGGTTTTTTTCCTCGAACCAGTTATACAACTTTAAGAGAAATATTTGCAACGTCCAACAAATTTTGGGATTAGTTTTTGCATCAACAAGGAAAAACAAAACGTTATGTTTTTCAGAAAAAAACTCAAAAAAACTCAAAAAAAAATTTTGCAGACAACATTTATGGCTGAAAAAATTGAATTTTTCCTTTTGTAGGCATCAGTTTAAAAAAAATTCAAACCAAAAAATGTCAGCAAAAAAGAAAATACTCACTCGAAGCATTTTGAAGTTGATGGTCTGCGTATTTGGTGAATGTTTCGTTGAGCTTCTCAGATAATTGACGAGCATGTTGCTATAAATTCGAAAACGAATTGAAAAATGTTCAGTGACTCATTAAAATGTACCTCACTGGGGACGGCAACAACTAGCAAATCTCGATAATTCTGATTTTCCGAATATGGAGCGATGTTGAACGAGAAAAGCGTTAACCCATTCTCCGACAAGCAGCCACACGAGGAAATTATCGGTAGTCCAACTTCTACAATCACTTCGTGCTGAAAAAAACTGAAGCTTTTCATGAAAAAATGATTCCTGAATTCACTGTTTTCTTCTCAATAACATTGATTTTATCATTTCGCACGCATAATGAATAATTTGTGAAATTGACGATGTCCCTCGATAATTTCTTGATTATTCCTTTTTCCTCAGCTTTGTCGAAAATTCTCAAAAAATCCGTCCTGCCAAAAACATCCAACTCAGCGTAGTTTTCGTTTGGAATCATACCAATATACTGAAAAACAAATGTTTTTGAATGAAAAACTACTATTTGCAACCTACATCTATAGAAAATTCAAATTCGTCCATTTTTAACAAAAAGTAAAGCAAAAACAAATATTAACAGTGGTTAAAAATCGATAAAGTGTTATCTATAATGGTAAATAAACAATATTTGTTACTTTACAAGAGGAGAAAAGTGCATTTTATTTTGAGTTTGGAAAAAAAGAAAAATTAGGTAAATTAAATACAGTAACTTTTTTTAAAGGAACACACATGGTGTATTTTATCGTGGTGTGACCTCATCTGTTTAAATGATGCGCCTTTCATTTTTTGAAAATTAAAAAAAATATATAGTTCGAATTTTTTGAAAATCACGTGCTTTTTTTCGAACGTGACACATAAAAGAAACATTGTGACAACAAGTCAATAACAATAGACATTCTTAGCCAGCTAAATGAAATTAATTCTACTCTTTATCATTTTGTTTATCAAAAACTCTATCATTGTTGCAAAAACCAACACTACCACCTCACCGACTGTGAAAAAGCAGATATTCGTGCTCGAAAATAAAATTAGCGATTATGACAGAAAAACGTTGAAGAAAAAAGAAGCTTTTATTTTCTATCAAAAGGAGTTCAAAGTTAGAAACAACAAAAGTGTAAATAGCAAAATGGGTTTCATTTCAATTTTCAGAATATATCAAATCTAATTGAAAAACTTTTGCTCCCGTATATCAGTACAGTGACTTTTCATCTGCTTGATAATGGCTTGACAGTCCGGAAAATTTATCGAACTCCAGAATACGCCAAGAAAGCTCACGAAAAAAGGCAATATAAGTTATTCATAATAACTGTTTCTCGTCAACCAAAATTCGAGAATATTGATAATGATGGGACTGCGACAAACAAAATAGATGTTGTATTTTCGAATGAACAAGTTTGGGCGGCCCGTGTTACTGCTATTAACACAAATATTGTTCTACCAATGGGTAGCGAATCTGATTCTGGTAAGAAGAAGAACTCTCGTTAAAATTGTTTTTTGTCAGTCCTTGTAAAAACTTTGAACATTTGAAATAATTTTGTCCATCATGTTTCCAATGATTTCTCAGAATCCGAAAAAAAACATTGTTCAGATTTGGTTAAGAAGTTTTCACTCGGTCTGGCCCTCACAACACTGTTCAAGGCTTCTGTTCAAACTGCCAACATCGATGATGAAATGAAAAATTTAGTTCCATCACACAAATCAAAAGAAGAAACTCTTTGGCCTGTTATGTTGATCGTGGGCCTTTATATCGGAGCTGTTACTGTATTAATCGGTTTGTATTGTTATCGAAGGAGGTCCGATAAAAACGAACAAGCTGAGGAGAAATCGAGCATGTTGAAACCACAAGCAAATGGAATCGATGATGATTTTGATATTGAATTCGTTGATGAATAAATTTTTTGTTTTTAAAGGATTTTTTTCTGATAAATAATTATACAAATTTCATTTTTTATTTTTCAGTTTCTTAGCGGTTTTTCATAATATGTTCGTGTCGGTTCGTATAAATATGGCTCTGTTTGTTCTTTCAACAAAAAATACATATAAAGGTCGGCTGCGTTTTCTCTATCAGTATCTGTCTGCATTTTTTCGTCATGTTTTATGTGTGTTTGCACAATTTTTCTGACTGAAGAAGATGAAAATTTAAAAAAAAATAAACTTTCTAGCTAAACACTTTGTACGAAAGAGCATGTTTTCTCCCTATGATTGCTCCGAGGATCTTTGTTTTCATTTTTTTTACTGGCGCGTTTGTGCTCATCGAGAATTGTTTCTCATACGAACTGGTAATAACAGAAATGAGAGAAAGATAATGATAAATACTTGTAAGAATAAATCAATTGCCCTTTAAGATAAGAAACTCCACTGGTGGCCGAGTTATGTCGGTTTATAGGCCACGAGCGTTTTCTTGTCCACGAGCACTGAGTTTCTGTTTTTTGTTTTACTTTGCGTTTCTTATTAGCGCACTTCCGACTCACTATTCTGTTTCAAATAATATTAGAATTTGAAATGATACCATATTTTAGCTGAAAACTTCTTTTTGGGGATTTTCAAAGCCTAGGTACGAGTTGGGAAGAATACAAAATTTTGAATTTTGAAATGGATTATTATATCTGAAGTAGGCGTCAGGTTACACATCAGGAACGTGCCGTTTTTTTTAAATTTTGTAATCGCTATTTGTGTATTGAACGCAAAAAAAACTAGAATATGTACCTAGTCCGAAATATTATACGGAAGTTACTTAACTAGTCTAAACCTCATTTTTTTTTTTTGCTTTAAACAACAATTTTTTTATAGAGAAATAAACAAAAAACATTTCCTGTTAACAACAAAATACTTATTCATCCACGAATTCAATTTCATAATCATCATCGAGTGAATTCGCCTCCGATTTCAACATGCTCGATTTCTCTTCAGCTTGTTGTTTTTTATTGGATATGGTTCGTATGCAATGGAAAATCGTTAATGCACCGGCAGCTACCATATAAATGGCCACTAACAACAAAACAGGCCAAAGGGTTTCATTTTTCGAATTATCCAATGGAATTCGATTATCATTATGAGATTGGGCAGACTGAACAGAAGATATGAACAGTGTTGTGAGGACCAGATTGAGTGTTCTCCTCTCTAATGAATCTGAAAAATCGGACCATGATATTTGAAAAAAAAACATCAGGATTCACTCACATATTTTCGAATACATTATTTCAAATGTTCACAGTTTAAAAATGATAGAAAAATAGAAAATGCCGTTTAATCGTCTACAATGACGTAGTGAGGTTTACACGTCGAAATTATTTAATCTTAAATTTTTCCCGAGGTTTTGTTGGAAATAGGATTGAATGGGATTTTTTTTCAACAAAAACGTGAAGAATCATATAATTCACACTAACTTTGCTTGAGACATTAAAATTTTAGTGAAATTTTCAAGTTTTCAGTTTTTACATCGAACTAGTGGGCCATCTTTTTAAAGCGAACAATAGGATTTTTTATTCTCCGGATTCCCAAAAAAGCTACCGGGTTCCCGAAAAAAGCTACCGGGTTCCCAAAAAAGCTACCGGGTTCCCGAAAAAAGTACCGGGTTCCCCAAAAGGCTACCGGGTTCCCAAAAAAGCTACCGGGTTCCCGAAAAAACTACTGGGTTCCCAAAAAAAACTACCGGGTTCCCGAAAAAGTTACCTGCTGAAATATAAAAATAACTACAACAAAAAAAATTTATTTCGGAAAAAAAATAATTTTGAGTTTCCTGCTTTCTCCTGTATGCAACATCGCGTAATTTTCCGCACATTTTCCGCAAACACCACGCCAAATTTCACGCACAAGTGCCACAATTAGATTTTCGTTTTTTGCGTTTGGAAAGGGAAGGGATTTATTACGGAAAAAAAATAATTTTGAGTTTCCTCCTTTCTCCTGTGTGCAACATCGCGTAATTTTCCGCACATTTTCCGCAAACACCACGCCAAATTTCACGCGCAAGTGCCACAATTAGATTTTCGTTTTTTGCGTTTAGAAAGGGAAGGGATTGAGCTTGTTTTGCATATTTTTGACATTTTTTGTTAGACTGTTTCAAAACGAGCCAGACAGAAATTTTTCAAATCAGCCGAAACCAACCGTTTTCTTTCAGGTTGAAAAATTTTGAAGACGTGTTTTTCCGTAAAAGTATCAATAACTTTCCGAGCAGGAAAAAAAGTTATACCGGATTGGGTATTTTCAGTAAGTCAGCAAGCTGAAAATCCCTACAAGGAACTTAAAATTGACAAAATAACGTTCCGACTTCTGAAAAAGCAGTCATGCGGATTCATTCTAAATTTAATTTAAAAATGCGAAAGTCGCAAATTTGAATTGTTACCTACAAAAAAAATAAATTTCTAACTCCACAAGTTTTGGTATCAACATGAAAAATTTGCTCAAGCACCTGTTGTCTGTTCGACGGTATTTTTCTGTTCACAAAAATATACACGTGAACTTGAAATCTAAAAATTTTCAATTTCAATTTCATTCATAATTGCTTTATTCGTATCAACTCGTTCTCTTATTCTATTGCAAAATAATGCAAACTGATGAAAAATCGTGAGTTCCATTTAAAAAAACCCGAGATCTCCAATAGTATACTATTTTTCAGTTACCCCGAAAAGCGTAGTCCAACTGATCCAAATGAAGTGAATAGCAAAAAATCGACAACATCCACCTCGAAAAAATCAAAATCCAAACGATCATCATCCAAATCTTCCGGTTCGGATAAATGCGCAGTTTTGAGATTGATCGGAAATCGAAGCGTTTATCATGTTTCGGTTGATGATTTCGTTAAAGTATCTCATTTGATCAAACAACAACAACATCATGGCAATTTGATGACGTCAATTGATTTGAATCGTTTTAGTGATCAATCGATTTTGGCGTTTGTCAATTATATACAAAATGGGGAGGTTAAAACTGCTCTAACTTATTATGCACTAACCGAACTTATCACATTGGCTAAGACTTTTTTGATGAAAGATTTGAAAATTAGCTTGGAAGATGTGAGTTGATATTAATATCAGAGAAATAGTTAGTCATATTGTTTCCAACTTTATTCACAAAATCACTAAATTTTGTCAATTCTTCAAAAATCGGAAAATATGTTTCTCTTTCGTATTTTTAGTACTTCTCTAGTTTTTTTTTTTAATTTTTTGGAATAAAATCTAGTGTAGGGTTCTCTAATCGTATAAAAACGAGCTCGGAGCTGAATTCAGGTTCCATGTTTTAAATAGGATTTTTCCCTGTTAATATTTCTTTAAAATAAAATATTTTTAGTCCCTAATAGAAGCGTCAAAAACATCTGAAGCCGATCTCTTACAAGCTCTCATTATCTGCGATGTCACTCATGTCAGCCCAGAAGCCGAACATCAACTCCAATTAGCCGCTATAGAATCAATCGATAAAATGGTATGCCTTCCGGATTTTCATCGTCTTCCATATAATCAATTGATCCAATTATTGTCAAGTTGTGAACTAACAGTTACTCACGAAATGTACATTGCTGATGTTATTTTATTGTGGTTGAGTGGACAAAGAAATGTCAATGCATATGCTCCGGGATTGTTTTTATGCGTAAGATCAAACTTAGATTAGACAAAAAATGCTTAGCATTCAGATTCGTACAAAATTCCTGAGCCCTGTTGACAAAACTTTGATCATTGAGCGTATCAATATTCTGAATATGCCTGAGAAAGTCGTTCGACTTGTCAGAAATATTCTCGAATCGGTTAATAGTCAAAGAGTTTGCACAGATCCGGCTCATGCGAAAAAGACATTTACAAGATGTGGACAATCGGGTAATTTGACAAGTTTTGGAACACATTCTGCTCTTCCTCTGAGCCGTCCAAATTTCAAGATCAAAATGAAGAAGACGAAGGAATCCAAAACAAAACCGACATTCAATGTATGTTTTTTTTTTTCAGATGTTGTTTTTAAAATTTATTCAAGTTGTATTTTCAGCCCGATGAGAATCCAAAAGTAATCGATATAATTCAAAACAGCAATGGAGTTAATGTATCGAAAAAGAATTCAAGAAAACGAACAGTGAAGAAGAGAAAATGTGCTTGCATTGATTTCATCAAAAATAAGCTGAACAAAAATAAGAAAAAAGCGGCGGAACAAAAAGAAAAATCGAAGAGCAAGAAATCTTCGGCCTCGACAAAGTCGGTATCGAAATCAAAGTCCTCGTCGAAGTTGTCAAAATCGAAATCAAAATCAAAACTGGCAACTGATCGTAGAAATGAGAAACGGCAAAAAATCAAAAAGGCGATGAGTTATGAATCGGATAAATCAAAGTCAAAGTCGAAGTCGATGTCGATGTCTGCCTCGAAGAGTAAAAGAAATTGAAATGAACTGGAAATGAGAATTAAAGAGTAGAAATTTGAATGTATATTTTTTATCAGATTAAATCGGGGACAAAACTGACAAGGCTGGAAACATTAATTTATCCCGAAACCTCAACTGAAACACCAAAAAACGCATTCAAAAAATAGGAAAAAATGAGTCGGAGCTCAAAAAACCTTAAAAGCGGGATTTTGATCAGCATGATACAGTGACATAATTTTCATATATGGGTCCCACAAGGCGACAGAATTGAAAAAATTCATGCGGTAAAAAAAATATACCTTACTGATCCGATTTTTTTCAAATCCTCCTTACTCAGTTTTGGATCCAAACAACCTAAACAGCTACAGTTCCTCTCTTTTTCGAAAACAATTTATTAACCTGTTTCAAAAAAAAATGGGAAATTACTTTCTCTTCTTGTTCTGCTTTCTCTTGTTCTTGTTCTTTTTGTTCTTGTTTTTATGCCCGGTAGTGTTCTTCGTCGCCTCGACAAATTCTGGAGCTTCTGAATCATCGGATGCTGCTTCTGGTTCTTCTGGAGGTTGACTTGAAGATGGTGGAGCGTTTTCAGCGTTGTGCTTCGCTTCCATTTCTTCTCGGAATTTTAGTTTCATTTGCGCGAATCTATCGCTGATACTTGCCATTTTTCGTTGGACCAGTGGTAATTGTTCATCGGAAACACGACCCTGAAAAATGAATGTTGATCGAAACTTTCAACATTAAGTGTTTTCTACACACAACAGAGTGTTTCTTTTAAGGTCAATGATACATTTTTTGTTTCCAGAAAGATTAAAATTTTTAATGATTGACGGGGTTTGGTAACTCTTTTTATGCCCCGAAAACAATACATTTCTGGTAAATGCTAGGCCACTTTGTCATATAATTATCATAAAAAGTACTGTTTCAGAAAAAGATATATTGAAACTTTAATAAATAGAACAATTAGTGAGTGATGAAATTCTCCGAACAGAATTCGTACGTTTTAAAGAAAACGGCGAATGCACGATAGGCCAGGAATGTAAAAGAATAGATGACTGTGGATTAGTGTGCCCAACTTTTATTGAGCAATATCAACTTGTTTTTCATGAACTCAAAGGGTATCTTGTGGACCAAAACAAATGAATATTAAGGTCCCAGTAATCCCTCATTCTACATTTTCTTGAAGTTTGTCTAGATATAGTTTTCGGCATAAATGCATAACTTCTTCACAGTAACTGAAGGTCAAACTGTGCAATTATACTAATTTAAAGAGAAAGTTGGATAGAGCAGTGTCTACCAGTGTTCCAACCCAGGTCGTGCAGACCCAGGTCAGTGAAAAAAGTACCATTATCCGGTCTTGATTTCGGTTTCAAAATGTTTGGTATAGATGTAATAATAAAAATCAGTCTCTCAAAAAAGTTAATCAGGATCGAAAAAAGTTGGGTCTGTAAAATTATACAACCGACCCGTTTTTGAACGACTCAGGTTTTTTTCCACAAACGTGTTCCTATCCGACCCATTCGACCCGGCTCCGCGACGTTTCGACACCGGACGTTTCGACACCGCGACATTTCGCCACCAGACATTTCGACACCGCGACGTTTCGCCACCGGACGTTTCGACACCGCGAC
>LR550371.1:0-18703 GCA_900536415.3 Caenorhabditis sp. 38 MB-2015 | reverse complement strand
AAATAAATAAATAAATAAATAAATAAATAAATAAATAAATAAATAAATAAATAAATAAATAAATAAATAAATAAATAAATAAATAAATAAATAAATAAATAAATAAATAAATAAATAAATAAGAGAGCCGAGTTTCAGTCAAGTGACTGAAACTTCACGTGGATTATATATGTATAGTATACCTATTGATTTTAGCCATTTTTTTTTCTTTCGCGAACTGATTGATTATTTAACCTCAGCTTTGAAATACTTTTGAAACGTATTCAAATTTTTTTTTTAATTTTGTACTCTTTCAGATTTTTTAATACTATGAACTCGGGGAAAAAACGGCAAGCGTGTCGCAAGGCTTTTTCCTTGTCGCAAGCTTGCGACACATTTTTTCTGGCGCAAGGGTGTCGCAAGCCGTGCAGTAGTTTTGCTGCTAGATGTCGCGAAGCTTGCGACTATTGGCGCAAGAACACCGCAAGCCTTGCGACAAACTGTCGCAAGCTTGCCGATTTTTCTCCGAGAAGATAAAAAAAAATGGAGGTCTGAAAAAATAAATTTCACAACTATTGTTAGAAATTGAACACCAATAAAACAAAAAATAAGAAAATGTGCAATCCTGTTTTTAAACTTCCACGAATTTTTCGAGCATTTTTAACCTCCAAAATTTTTCAGACCTCCAAATTTTTTTTGATCTACCGAAGTTTTCTTCTTCAATTTCTATACGGTAGCAAAACCTCGGCCATATAATTCTCTTCCAATGGTCACAAAAAATCGAATTAACAATAAAAAAGTGTTGAAATTTGCATACCTGTGGTTTCCGAGTATGGTAACATCATGGTGATGTTCGTTTTTCACCAGAAAAAAACTGAACCTGAGATTTCAGCTATTTTAGGTCCAAAATTTGATGACATTTTAAGAAATGGTGGTATATATTTTGCATCAAAACAGATCTACACCCAAGTTTTTACCTATTTAACTTCCAAAATTGACTGGCTCAGATGCCAACATATTATGGGGACGAAAAAATTAGAACCTTAGAAGAGAACCAATATGGCCTATAAAATGTACACTTTAAATAATACAATAAAATTTTAATTTCCAGTTGTAAAATTTGAACTTGAAATCAGCTTCGAATTACTTTTGAAACGTATTATATTATTTTTTGGTTCATGAAAAAATGGTACATAATATTCATTTTCTTCGATTTCGGGAAATTAAAAAAAACCGTACTTTAAAGGTACATTCCCACAGGTCTCTCAACGACTTGATATATCTAATGTCCCTTTAAACTAAGATACTGTACCTTATCCCCTTCGGGTTTCCATTGAATTCGATTTTTCTCCGTCTCTGGACCACTTTCACAAACTGCTTCTTCCTCGCGTTTCACCACTTCGGCATGCGATTTGACCGCACAATTCTGAGCAATATCACAAACTCGCAAAACATTCAAAGTGGTTGGGAATTCAAGAGATGCTCCAGTGATGATTTCAGCGTTTTCAGATGGGAAGTAGAAGGTCTGAAAAATATTTTTGAAAGTTCAAAAAAAAGGGGAAAGTTACCGCGCAGTTGGTGAGGTCGGCATCGCTCGTATCGATTGGTTCAAGAGGTCGGGCGACTGAAAAAAGGTACCTTTTGAACCTGCACTTTTTACTCAAAGGAAGAGAAAACGCACATGGCCTAGAAACAAACAAAACTCGGCCACCAGAGTACTTTGTTTTAATTATTATTATTATTATTTTAACAATAAAATTGGCGTGGTGGCCGAGTTTTGTCGGTTCCTAGGCCATGGGTGGTTTCATTTCCAATTCTACATAAAAAAAATTTTGGTGTCTCTTTCTTACGAAAAAAAAACGATTTTGAATTTATCTAAGTTTTGAAACGTATTTTTCACAGAATTACCGAAAATGTTCTACAGTACTTGAAAGAACCTGCACATCAAACTGTGATATTTGTAAGATGTGCAGGTTGTTCGAGGTACTGTAGGTGTCCAATTTTTCAAATTCATAAGTCAATTTTGTGGTAGAAAGTCCTAATTGGCGCAAAAAAATACAGTACCACTTTTAAAGGAGCTACATAGAAACTTTCTTTTTTTTTTCCACGTGTCCTACCCAAGGATACAACAGAGGTACTGTACATTAAAGGGACATATATTTCGAACGCGACAAAAACTACAATACACCTCGGTTACTGTACTTTTATATCTAAGAAGAGAACCTGCAGATAATTAAGATGTGCAGGTTCAAGAGGTACTGTACCACATCTCCCATTCAAAACTCACATTGCGCACTCAAAATCTGATTCTGATAATCAAATTGAAGCGTTTGAACATTTGTGCGGTCATCGGATTCGATTTCATTATCCTCTGAAACATTGCCATCGATCAGGCCAATCTGGCCAGATCTAACATATATTGCAATCACATCGGTCTGTAAGAGATCATGTGATTTGGAGAGACGCAGACAATTCTAGACTTACAGCTTGAGTTCCGGAATCGCTGAAACCGACGGAGGTGTAGAAATTGGTGAAGTTTGATTTGGCTGTCAATTTGAAGACGACGTCATTGGATAACTCGTCATAGGTCCAATTTAGGGAGTAATTAGGGGATGAGTAGGAGCATTTCTGGAAAAAAAAATGTTTATGTTCCTTTAAAAATTTCAGACTGTCGTTTTCCTTTAAAAATTTTGTGGATATTTTTGGTTCTATTGCGTCATAGGTTTCCCCATCCCGAAGGTATCACTTTTTCCCACAAAATTATGAACAATAGAAAAATGAATCTGTTTATTTTTTGGTTCCTTCTTGTTAGAGTGACCAACCGAGTGTATATACATAGTGTCAACAAGGACGAAAGCCACTTGAAACTTTGTTTTTTGGCAGGATATTATCCGATTTTTGGAGTGAGCTCAAAATAACTCAAAAAAAAAGATTTAGCCTAAAGGTGGATTCGAACCCCTGACGTTTCGATTGATAGGCGGACGTCTTATCCGTTATACCACGTGGGTGTGTGGCTGAACGGCTTTTTATTGCATACATTATTTCGGTGAAACGTGGCAGATTTTCGTTTGGTCTTGATTTTTTTTTGTACATTTTCGAAATATCCGATTTACTTGGTATTAAAACAGTGGGATTAACACACAAAAAATCGTTTTTACTTTTGAAAAACCTCAAATTTCCATGAAAAAAGAAACAAAACAAATAAAATTGAACTTACATCATTGAGAAGGGATGAAATGCCTCTAGAAGTAGTGAATGTGACAAGTAGTAAACTAGTAAAAATTACAAATCGTATCATTTCGCTGCCAAATCCCCCTTTTCTTTTTCAATAATAACACAATGATGCGCAATGCCTACAGTCGCTGCCTAGTCGCTCCGCCTCCACAATTTTGGGCGCCGCCCATATTCTTTTTATTATTATTTATTATTTCGAAAAGGTCAAGAGGTGGATAATTTGTTGGAACGAGAAAAAAAAACAAAAACTTTCAATGTCGACATCAGGAATCGAACTCGCGTCTTAGATTTTCGAGGCAAAAATGCTAACCATTACACTAACCAGCCGCCGAAAACTTGGGATTTGATTGTGCTTATATTTTCGACGCTTTGAAATTGCAATAGAGCGCACTTGCAACATCTGAAATTTCGAAAAAATATTTTTTTATTTCCAAAAAAAAAATTGGAGAAATCTCAACATGTCAAGCCAAATTCTAACATTCAAAATTGCCGATTTTTTGGATTTATCACTTCTTGGAAGATTCATCGGACCAGATGGTTGTAATATTTCGAAAATTGAGAAAGAGAACAATGTATGCTTGGAGATTTTGGGTGATTCGCTGAAAATCACTGGAAAATATTGGGATGTTAAGGTGAGCAAAGTTTAAATTATTGAAAATGTTAATATATTTTTGTAGAGTGCGTTGCTGACAGTTCGCGGTGTTTTGACACGAATTCGTAACCAAAACAACCGATTCGTCACCAAAATTCCTTCCAAGTACATCGGGTTTATTATTGGTAAGCATTAATTATTCTTCTTCCTCTTCTTTTTTTGTTACTCTTCTACTCCACATAATACTATTGTATCTGAAAACCCTTTCGGCAGCAAAACCAGTTATAACATATTATATTTTCACTTTTTTCTATTATTCTTCCTCCCTCAATTTCAGGTAAGAATGGTGCCAAAATTAACGAAATTAAAATGACAGCCAATGTGAATATTGAAATTGACAAGAAACCTGAAACTGACTACACTGGAATTGTTATTGTTGGTGGGTTTTTTCTACTTGTTTTATAAATACAAAAAGGGACTTTTTTAGGTAACTATCATCAAATTCTCACAGCTCTTCATCTTATTCATGATCGTCTTTCTTCATTCGGCAAAACACAACGAGGAAAGCAACAAATTTTGGAGGAAATTGAAGAATTTTGGTGAAAAATATATTTTATTTCTCTAATTCTCTTCATCCTCCACAGTGTCTCGGTGCTCTTTGTTTTGCGCCAGTGCCCATAGCACTGGCGTCTTTTTCATTTTGTTGACGCATAAAAAGTGCGCGATTTATTTTTTTTTTTCCACATTTTGTCTATGATTTTTGCTCGTTTTCTTAATAAAAGTGTTAGTTTTAATATGTTTAAAAATGTGAAAATTATTCCTCAATCAATACTTCATCGTATCGTTCAGTGAATATTTTAATAAACATCAGAAATGTTTCAGAAAATGTTGGGTAGTGTAATCCGCCGTGCGGTCGCTCGCCAAGTTTCTCGACCAATCTCCACGACAGTTCAAGCTGCCCAAGAGCAAAAGGAGACACCGAAAAAACGTAAGTTCCTATTTTTCGAAAAAAAAAACGTGAAAATCACTCAATTATGAAGGTTTTGAATGAAATACATGTCATTTAAAACAAAGAAAAATATTCTGTGCTCTATTTTTACGAAATATCGAATTTTCTGAATTTGAAAATCTATTTTTCAGCAACAATTTGGAAGATCGATGAGCAAAAGCGCGATCGTCTTGCCAATTTTGGACGATATGCCGCTGAATGTTTGCCAAAGTTCGTCCAACGAGTTCAATTCGCCGCCGGTGACGAGCTCGAATTGCTCATCCACCCATCCGGAGTCGTGCCAGTCCTCTCATTCTTGAAAGGAAATCATTCGGCCCAATTCACGAATTTGACATTCATCACCGGTATGGATGTTCCAACACGTAAGAATCGTCTCGAAGTCATCTATGCGTTGTATTCGGTTCGATTTAACGCACGTGTTCGTGTCCGAACATACACCGATGAAATCGCGCCAATCGATTCGGCCACACCGGTTTTCAAAGGAGCTGATTGGTTCGAACGTGAAGTTTATGATATGTATGGAGTTTGGTTCAATAATCACCCAGATTTGCGCCGAATTTTGACCGATTATGGATTTGAAGGACATCCATTCCGTAAAGATTATCCACTTTCCGGATACAGCGAAGTAAGTTTTTTTTCTTTTAAAGTTTAACAGCTTAAAAAATATAAGTTCATATTTAAAGAGAAAAGACAGAAATTCATGAGTGAATGTTACAACGTGAAAAGTTATTAATTTCGAGAATTGTAAAGTTTTTAGTAAGTTAATGTTCATAAAATAAAGATAATCTCAAAATTCATTTTTGAAAACTCGATATGTTAAATTTTGCCGTCATTTTTCGATTTTAGATAATCAGCTTGTTGAATTTTTCTGCTAAAATAGAATAAAAATTCACATGAGCATGTAAATTTTTCCCCGAAACACTAATTTATGTTTGTAAAGTTTCACGCAAAATATTTTTCAAGAATCAAAGAATATGAATTAATGAGTATTGCGTTCAAGTATAGTGGTTTTCTCATGAAAAATAAGTTAAAAATTTTATTAACTTTGGAAAAGAGTAATTAATTTTTTCACTGAAAACCTGAAAATTACACTAAAAATCCATTTCAGTGCCTGAATGCATCTCAAAATACTCTATTTTCAGGTCCGATACGACCCCGAATTGAAACGTGTTGTCTACGAACCATCCGAGTTGGCTCAAGAATTCCGTAAATTCGATTTGGACACCCCATGGGAGACCTTCCCGGCTTTCCGCAATTCTTCAATGACAAGCGGTTATGAGACGATTCACGAGTCGGCGCCAGCTCCAGAAAAGAAATAAATAGACCCAACCCAACAGAATGTTATTATTTTTAGTGTTTTCGTTTATTGTGCAAAAAAAGAACGTAAGTGAATATTCATATTTTATGGCTCTTCTTCCTCTTCATCCAACAACGGCGCCGGATCACGATAAATATCCGAATGCATCGGTTTACCGGCCATCTCCAAAACTGCTCTTGCTTCCGGATCTTTGTCTATAATCGATCTCTCCTTCTTTTCCGGAATAATATCACCATTCTCGTCACGTTTCACCGGTTTTTCACCAACTCGCCACACTTCCAACGTTTCGATTTTGAATTCTTTTTCACCGGCGATAAAACATTTTTCAAAAGCAGACGAGTCTTTTTGACATGTTCCAGAGCCGAATTCTTCATAAATGAATAAAGGCCAAATATCTTTACTTCCTCCGATTCCCTAAAAAAATGTTTAAAATTCATGAACTCCAGGTTCTTCCACTGACCAATCCATTTGGCATACTTTGTTGCTGATAGTTCAAATACGCATAATTCGTTTCTCTTCCCGTCGACGCATACAATTTCAACATTTCCTTCTCAATCTCAAACAAAAAACACTGCTCATTTCCATGATAAAGAGGTCCGGAATGGAACCCGGCCGATGCGTAAAAACCAAAAGTTTTCGAATTCTCCGATCGGATCAATACAATGCACGGACCTTCGCGATTGACACGTTTCACCATTTGAGAAAACGAATCACCCATTAATGCGCTGCAAAAAAAAACCAGATCAGTTACAAACCAGGGGATTATGCATTTGTACATATTTAATTATTGTTCATTTCATCGGGTTTCAAAAATAATGTTTAGTACGTTTGATCTTACCTGGAAAATAGGAGAGACCATTTCTTTTGTTGATCCATTGGTAATTGAGAGTTTAGAACGATGATGTCGGAAGTGTCGAGAATCGAAGATTTGCCACATTGAAGGCTTGGTTGGAGAGGTTTCGAGGCGTTTGAGAGAATTGAGGTGAAGATGAATTGGCTCATCTGTAATGTGATTGTTGCTCTGGATTTAGAACAGGGTTCTATAGTGCGTGAAACATTCTAGATATACTAGAATTCGGGAAGTTGAAATACTGATTCCTACTTCACAGTTGACGGCTGTGCACTCAGCTTAACGTGAAATTAAGGTTGCAAAATCGGGCGAACGGGTCGCCCGTTCGCCCGTTTGCAAGTTCGCCCGTTTACCCGAACGTCCGAAAACACGAACGCCCGTTCGCCCGCGCCCGTTCATCCGTTTGCACGTTTGTCTTTTTTCTTGTTTTTTTGTTAATTATTTGTTTCGAACAAATGACCAGGCAAACGAACAAACGGGCGTTCGGGCGAACGGGTAAACAGATGAACGGGCGTGCAGGCGAACGGGCGTTTGTTTTTACAAGCACACGTGAAATACACTTTTTTATGGAAAAATCAGTTTTCCACCTTTTTTGTCTAGTTTCTCTAATTTTTACGAAACAAAATTGGTTTTGAACGACAGAATGAAAGCTAAAAGTTTTTATGAATTTAGATTTTCCAAAAAACGACTTCCGCCCAATCTTGCATCGGATATTTAGTAGAAGACTTTGTGAAGCTCTTGACAAAAAGCAAAGAAGTTCCAAATTAAATTCTATCCCTTACAACTAGAAAGAAGAAAACCGAATATTTTCGGTTAAATTTCGGAGCACAGTGTTAACCTTAAAATAACGAGATCATTCAATAATGAACTGGAAACTGTTCTAAAAATGTCCTTGTAAAATTATAAGCTGAAATTGTTTAAAGTATGTAGGATGAAAATTTGCGGAACCTCACCAAAACAATTAAAAAGTTATATTGAGTTGGGCAATTTGATCGTATATATGAACCAGATAAAGATTCACCTAGTTCTTGAGGTCCAAATCGTGAGTTTTGAACAATTTTCTGCTCATAAGTAGTTATTATTGAAAGAATGGTTTGAAATTTATGAACATTGGCTTTTTCTGAGATGTTTCGAACTTAATTTCGAACCAGAATAAAAGAATTAGCATTTCAAATGTTAATTTTAAGATGCAGGTAAAATTTTTGATACAATGAATTTGACAACTTCTGTGTTGACCTTTTAGAAAATTGAATTTATTCGAAAATCTAGAAAATTGGATTTTTGTAACCGTTGTTTCGAAAATAGATATTTCTATTCAATTCATATATGAACAGGCAAAAAAAAGTATCTTTTTTACCGCGGTTTTTTAAGGCGGTGTTTTCACACAATTGCGCGAAATTCAAAAATGACTTTTTTTTGTTTTTTTGTTCCAGTTGAGTGTAAATAAGACTAAAAGGCAAAAAGAAGTCATCGTGGGAAGTGGGAGAGACTGGCATAACATAAACTGGCACATTTTACGACCTTACAGAAAGAATATTCCATGTTTCACAAAATTTGGCAAAAAAAATGGAAAAATAACGTTTTATGTGTAATCTGAACAGTTTTGGAGAAAGATATCAGTGTATTGGTTATAAATCGGAATATATTATTCATTTTCCACACCAAATCAACGAGTTTGCGGATATTTAGTCAATAATATCACGAAATATTTTAAAATTTTTAAAAATATTCTCCCGAAAACTGTGCGGCAAAAGCGCACATTTAGTGTGCGGACCATTGCCATTTTCAGACGCGACATTCTCCTCCCATTTTTGCAGAAACATGTTTTTTATTTTGGAAAAGTCCGTAACTAATTTTTTCTGAAGAAAAAATACTTTTTTTTTCACTGTGTCATATTCTGTACTTGGTTTTTTAAGAATCTTGTTTAAAAACCAACCAACCTTAACAAAAAGCGGATTCTCGAGTAGAAACATATCAAACTTCTCGCTTCCAAATCTATTCACACCCTCGAAATATTTCACCAACTTCTCCGAATTCTCCACCGCATTCGCCTCCGAATAAATCGCAACAACTTCCTCAATAATATTTCCATCTCCAAATACTTTCGCGAGCATTTCAGCCTGCTCCAAATACGTGCCAAAAGCAGCATTGCAAGCGCTTAAAACGCTTGCAACTGTTACTTTTTCATTCTCGTTTTTCAACGAATCAAACATTTTTCCATTCAGGATTGGGAACGCTGCTTTGAATTGTGCTTTATCGATTTTCGCACCTTTTCCACCATATTTCTCAAAAAGCTCTTTCATCCTTTGAACATCTCGATCTTCCAAATTCTCAAACTTCAACTTCTTCGACTCATCCCCATCGTGTTTGCCATTTTGAGCTCCCATTCGGCGTCTGACACAAATCTAAAAAATTCCACATTAAAACTGGCTTTTTTGCCAAGAGCAAGGTAATTTAACAAGGTAAGAATCCTATCTAGCAAAAAATATACAGATTTTTGAAGAAAATATACATTTTTATGTTGAGTAAATAGAAAATGAGGATAATAGGAAGAATGAAAGAAAGCAGTGGGGGTTTAAAGGCTTGATGGTTGATCGATTTGATTTTGTTGCATCAAATCGTTGATGTTCTTCTCGAGATCGTCAATTCGTTTTGTCATGTCATCGATACGACGGATGATTTGGTCGGACATGTGTTGGAAACGATCTTGTGTTTGTTGGAGAACACCTTGGATCTGGAAAATGGATTTTTTGGTGGGGGAAAAATTGACGATGATCTTTAGAATGAATCAATAATTAAAAAAAAAAAAACCTTATCGAGCAACCCATTTTTTAAAGCAATAAAATCGAATATTAATATTTCATAACAAAAAATTGAACGAAATTGATTGGTTAGAAACAATAGAACGACAGAAAAGTCATTTGGTTACGAAATTTGAGGTATCAAATGGAAAAACCACGATTTTTTTTTTTTTTAAACTGTCTAAATACAACCAGGAAGTGTTTTTAAACCAATCTCTAAATTTTCAGCTTGAAAGTTCTAAATATTTACCTAGTTCAGCAAACTATTATTTTTTTTAGGTTATCAAGCGTGATCTATTTGAGATGAAAAATGACATGAAAAATAGGTTTGTTTTCATATATTGAAACTTCAAGAATATTTGAGAACGATCAGAACCGTTTCAAATAACTTAAATTTTTTTTCAAGCTTAATCTTGATTTTAATGATATAATAATATTGTCGTAAATCAGATTTTTTTTTCGGATTTTTAGAGTTTGAAATATGAAATTACATATTAGCATTTTTCAGACAAATTCTGGAAATTTTTCATTTTGAAGCAAGTATGTTTTATAAAGAGAGATAAAGCTATTTCTCCTAAACATTTGCAAGAACTTTATTTTATTTCGATTTTTTGTTTCGCAACAAAACACATAATTTTAAAAGTAAAATTGTTGCAAAGTACTATTTGATACAAAATCAAACGATTTTTTCGAAAAATTTGCATAATACTTTTGGCCTTTTCCACAAACCGGAAAACTATTATTACTAGAGTACATTTACTCGTTTTGCTTTTCATCAAAACTGGTCAAATTCACAAAAATAACTCACCAAAGACGCCAATTCGCCCAAATTTCCATCCTCTTTTGGTGCGACATCCGAAGTTTTCAGATCAATGTCAGCCATTCTGCAAAAATGTTAAATTTTGAACGAAAATTTCTAGAAAATCCATAAAATGTGTTTTAAAGGACAGAGAGAAGGGGCAGCTGGTAGGACAACGAGAGTCTATAGGAGGATGAGAGGGGGAAAAGAACAAGAGGAGGAATATTTGAAAATAAATAAACAACAGCGACTGGTTTTGTTGTTTTCATTGAAGGAAAATGTTGTGTACTAGTTTTTGTGTTGGACTTTTTTCAAAAAAAGAAAAAAAAGAAAATATTTTTTGAAATTACGTAGTGGTGTTTGCACACATCTCGTTTAGCCACAGTACTATTGCAAAAGAAATAAATTTTATTTTATCCAAAAAAAAACATGATTGACAATATGTATAGAAAAAAATTGGTTCTGCTAATAACGGTTAGTCGTATACGTAACATCAGGACGATGAGCTGGAGCTGGAGCAGTGGACGACGTATAATATCGATCTTCGGCAGAATACACGACTTGTCCATCAGGCATCGCAACTCTCGACACATCGGCTGGCGACGATTCGACAACTATTGGATAGCGAGAACGAACGGGTGGAACTATATAATTGGCATTGCCTGGGGTATCATAAGGAACTTGAGTAGTAGTAGATGGTTGATTGAAAAGAATTGGAGCGGGTTGTTGAATGGTGGTGATTGGTGGCGGCGGCGAATTGGTGGCTAAACTGTAAGAGTTGGAAAATATCGGGGAATATTTTGGAATCAGATTTTGGCGTCAATAACTTGGGTGGTTTGTAAAACAACCGATTGTTGGCGTCACAACTTGGCAAGTGCATTTTTCCGAAAAAAAATGTTAGCGTCAACGTTTGGCACGTGGATTTTTGAATTATTGATTTCTGGAGGGGACATTTGATTTGACGTGGATTTTTGAAAATATAATTTTCGCGCCAAAATTTGACACGTGGAATTTTGAAATATCGATTTTTGGCGTCAAAATTTTACACGTAAAACTTTGAAATATTGATTTTGGCGCAAAAAATTTGATTTGTGAATTTTTGAAAATATAATTTTCGCGCCAAAATTTGACACGTGGATTTTTGAAAATATAATTTTCGCGCCAAAAATTTGATTTGTAAGTTTTTGAAAATTAAATTTTCGTGCTGAAATTTGACACGTGGATTCTCGATATATCGATTTTTTACGCCAAAATTTTACACGTAAAGCTTTAAAACATTATTTTGACGCCAAAAATTTAAATATATATTCTCGTCGAAATTCGCCGGCGTTCAGTATTCTTGTTTTTTGCTTTGAAAACTCTCTGCGTCTTGAAATTCTGGTTTTTTTCTGTTTCAAGGAGCAAACATTTTTCGAAAAATATTTCTAAGCGAAAAAAGTCAACTAATTGTAAGACCGGAATCGAACCTGCGACCTCTCGACGCCCAACCCAACCCACTACCACTCCACCAACCTTGCCCAGACGTCTTCTTCGTCGCGTTCCTCTGCCGCAACCCAAACCAACCCGCAAACCATATTCCAACAATACAAATACACGGCAAACAGCAGCAAAACAACAGCAAAATAATGCCAGCAATCATGCCAATTATCCGTCCAACATACCAAAAATCATCGCCACTACAACAACTGTACATTCTCAACACAAATGTCTAAACATTTGACGAGAATTGAACCTACCCATAGTCATAACCTCCGTAATATTGACGCTTTTCTCGAATGTGCACTTGTTCTTCTTCAAAGGGAGATTGCTCAGAATAGACCAAGGCTATCAAAAATAGGAGAAACACCAAGAACAACTTCATTTTCTGAATCACCTGCCTGCAAAAACTCTTAAATACATATTATCAAGGAGAAAAGGTGTGGTACTAGTTCAAAAAAAAAAAAAAAAACCCATAAAAACATGGGCAAACACGGGTCATTGACTTTTTGTAACAACTCCCCTCTCTCACCTATATGAGAGAAGAGCAAATGAAAATGAAATGAATTCGGAGGTGTGAATAGTCGTGTCTTCTGCTGGCTGGAGACCGGAATTCTGGAGTGAACCACTTGAAAAGCAGCAATTTTTTGTGACACTTTGAATTGAGCAGGGTGAATAGGAGCTTCATCAATCAGGGGAGGACGAGTTTTTTTTGTGACGTCACAGAGGTTGGAGAATGAAAAGTAGATATGAATGGCAACAATTTTGGCTTACATAGAGCTTCACAACATGATTCTGAAGTCTGGATATCTGAATCAATCACCGTTCCTAGTACACTATTTTCAGCTTTAAAATTTAAACCAAAAATATGAAAAGTGCTCGGAAAACCATCGAAAACTGATTAAAATGGGATGGTATACTATATACACTGCGTTTCATAAGTATAGATCCACCCCGAAACTTTAATGATGTCGTGCTAATATTATCCAATTGAAAATAGATGAGAAAAATTGAATAAAGAATTAAGAGACGTGAAAATGAAATGCTAAAGGTTTCATGTCGTCAATTGCGTCGCGGTCGGTCACGGGCCGAATTTAAACGTTTTTTTATTATTATTTTTTTGATTTCTTCAGTTTTTTAGCAAAAGACTATATGAAAAAAAATAATTTAACAAAAAAAGTTTAAATGCGGCACGTGACCGACCGCAACGCACTGGAAGACATGAAACCTGTAGCATTTCATTTTCACGTCTCTTAATTCTTTATTTAATTTTTCTCATCTATTTTCAATTTGATAATAACATCAAAACGTTCTCTCAAAATTAGGTATATACACTTATTTACAGCTTACATTTTTGCAGAAACATGTTTTTTATTTTGAGAAAGTTCGTAACTAATTTTTTTCTGAAGAAAAATAATTTTTTTCACTGTGATAGATAATTCAATGAATATTTTCGAAAAATATTTTATTCGAAAGAAAATGATTTGTGTAAACAGATGAACAAGTTTAAAGCAATCCATGAAGCTAAAATGCATGTTCGCATTTTTTATTACTAATAACAAATACGAAAAATATGAAACGTTTCCTTTCATAAAAAATGAAGAGTGGGAGTTAAGACATTTTCGAAAAAAACAACACTTTTTTAAATGACTCTTATGAACATCCAGTTTTATACTTGAATATGTCTACTTGAAATTCTTTTCGTCAATTTATTGTTGATAGTCGATCTCGCACAAGAGAGAACGACAATTTTTGATATCACACTGTGGTAATGAGAGTATCAGCTAACTGAACTTAGAGACATTGTCCACAACCAGGGAATTTTTCTTTATCAATGAATGATTCAATATATAAAGTTATATTTATAAAATACGTGACAATAAAATAGGTCGAAAACATTTTTACAAAAATTAGCGTGTTCCTTTAAATCAATACGGTAGTATGGTTTTTTTTTGTTATTTCTCATTTTTTTGAACCTCGAACATCAATGAATCTAGTTAAAATTTTTGTGCTCCCTTGTTATTATAAAAGTGCAGATAGTTGGCAAAAAAATAAACCAAATCAAGAGATGAGACAACCAAAGAGAACGAAATGAATTCCTTCGAGTGCGTCGCGACTCTTATTTTCATTGAGCGCGTCGCGGTCGTTCAATTGTTTTTTTTCTCTTTGAAAAACGAAGATGGCGACCGCGTCGCGCTTAATAAAAATAGGAGCCGCGACACAGTCGAAGGAATTCATTTCGTTCTCTTTGGTTGTCTCATCTCTTGATTTTATTTATTTTTTGCCAACTATCTGCACTTTTATAATAACAATAAATTTATCAAACAAAAATTTGACTATGATTTTTTTTTCACTTCATTCGAATTCTCTTCATAATTTGCAATGAATTTTTCATTCAATTTCTTCGTGAACTTCCACCTTCTTCTCTATGTTTTTTCTCTTCAATTTATGTGTTTCATTAATTTTTAAAATGGAAATTCTGTGTTTTATACTCATTGGAATATCATGTTTGGCCATTTTTCTTACTTTAATTGTATTTATTTTGAATATTCTTGGAAAACTGAAATCAATAACTGAATCCGATGACAAGAAATCGTTTCTCTGGATATTCCCGTTCATTTTATTAATTTGTTTATTATTCGGATTGATTATTGGGGTTATTCTCACAAAAGTTGATATGATTGAGCAAAATATGGATAATATTATCAATGGTAAGACTATTACTATTGATGTACAATGAACAAATATGTGTTTAAGATACAAACTCGATTCTTGAAAGTGCTCGACTGCTATTGAATAATGTTCGACTCGACCGGTTGGATCCTCCAAAAAACGCACATTCAGTTAATGTAATCAATCAATATGTTTTTTCGCTCATAATAAATCTGGCAAAAAAGGCTGGCTTATTTCATCTTCCACTCGTGGGTGAAATTTTCTCGTTTTCTTTGTCTGAAAAAATAAAAACATTTCAGAACTCGAGAATTTATATTAGTGATTTTGATGATATTAGTTTGATGATGGACACATTTCAAAATTGGATATCAGAACTGAACACAAATTTTTCGACTCAATGCAATGGAAAAATAATATTCGAGGAGCATCAGATCCAACTGCGGATAATTGATGCTGGAGATCTTAATAGAAAGATACATAAATCGATAAAAGTTGTTGAAAAATGGCTTTATTCAAAACAAAATGATTTGAAAGTGGAAACCAATGAACAAAACAAATTGGATGTTGGAAAAATTAAAATCAAAAACCATTTTAATACTATGAAAGTGAGTGCTAACTCATGATTTTAGAAACGACAAAACTACTTCTATGCATAAGGTTTGACAACAAACTTTTTATGAAAACTTGGGTATAGATGAAATTGACCCTTCTGATCACTATACTAAAGCTCAATATCCGCACAGGCTTCTTAGAAAAAAGTTATCGCATATTTTTATGGTTTCTATGGGATTACATGTGATTTCGTGATTTATACAAGGGTTTTCAGCACCATTTGAAGTTGTAAAACAATTTATTTTATGAGAAAAAAATGAAACAAGAGCTGAACACGTTGAATCGGATGGAACCATATTGCCTAAAAATGTGTGTAGTTTTCAAACAAAAAATAATAAAAAGGTACGTATCAATTCGGGTGGGGTGATGTTTTTTTTTTGGGACCTCAATAGAAAAAAAAAACGATGAATGAAAATAATGAAACTTTTAAGACCCATAGCTTTTTCTGAGGAGTCTATGGAAAATTGGAGTGCAGAGTCATAATGATCAGAAAAGAGGGTCCATTTGGTATATACACGAATTATCTTTCAATTGATTGTCAAACCTTATGAATGTACCTTGTGATCATATCATGATCCTACTAATTCGAACCTCCTGATCAACATTCCGTTTTTAACTTTTTCCCTTCAATCCTATGAAAAAAGTTTGAAAATCTCATCGTTTTAACATACATAAACCCTTTATAAAATACACACAAAAAACAAAACTTTCACGTTTTTATTTAATTTTAATTTTTGTCTTTTTTGTGAAGGAATTTAGCTATGTTTTGAGAACTTTTTTAATTATAACTTTTTTCGGCTCCACGTCATTTCGCCACCCCGACATTTCGCCACTTTTTGTTATTTCGCCACCCGACGTTTCGAAACCCCGACATTCCGCCACTCGACGTTTCGCCACCCCGACATTTCGCCACTTTCAGTCTGATTTTTAAGTTTCAACGCGGATTCGAACTCACGACTAATCCCCGAGTGGTTGGCATTCCTCGATGTAATCCACTAAACCACGTAGACGTCATTTTCCTACGATTAAATCGGTCATTTTATAGTTTTGTCATTTGTAAAAAAGTCCCGAAAAGTGGTGAAATGTCGGGGTGGCTGAATGACGGGTGGCGAAATGTCTGGGTTTCGGGATGTCGGAGTGGTGAAAATGTAAAAAGTGGCGAAATGTCGGGGTGGCCAAATGACGGGTGGTGAAGTGACGTAGAGCCCTTTTTTCATAGGGCCGGAGGAAAAAAGTTAAATTCACGTTTTTGATCAGGAGGTCCGAATTAGTAGGTATACCAAATATCGTCAAAAGTTAAGATGGGGACATGTTGAACCTCCCTTGTAAGCACTCGGAGGGATATTTGAGATCTCGAATCTGCTTTGAAAATGGCGAAATGACGTAGAGACTTAAAATCTTTCAATTCATTATAGAAAATGCTTACTCACTTTCAAGAAAATATAAACGATACAGAAGTGACTAGACAACAACTGACTCAGAAAATTGTGGACTTGGCTCCGGACATACAGTTTATTATCAAAATGATTGTGACAATCACATGTGTGATTCTCATTCTCCTGTCGTTTGTCATAATTTTCGCTATCATCCGCCCAAAGTTTGTTGCTCCAAAATTTCGTTCATTTGGAGTATTATCTACTATGTGTATCACTGGAATATTAACAGTTATCATCAGTATAATTGCCATTTTTATGTCTACAGGTCTAATAGGAAGTTTTGACTGTTCATTGAATAGTGAACATTTTGGGTTATCGGATTTCATATCGCCTTTTCCTGGAGATAGACCTATTGGTATATGTGAAACATTGAATTCGACGTTTTTCGTCAGGGTGGAAAATGATAGTTTGATTACACTGGATAATATTTATCAAAGTCTACAAATTGATAAGTATAAGAAGAAAATGTGGATTGTTGTCATGAATTCGATGGAATTCATTAAAATTCCGGAAGAGCATGCTGCCCATTTTGAGGTCATTGACAAAAATTTGAAAAAGTTGAATGAGTTGTTTGAGCTGAAATGTCTACCGGAAAATGAACAAAACCAACTGTCAACGTATCAGAACCATTTGAACAAACTTTTCGATATTACTAACAAATTCAAAAACGAAATTGATAGTTTTAACAAAAATTTGTTACGACTCGATGAACTTTTATATGCTTCACTAGACGAGATGTATATTGAAGTCGTAGAAGCGATCAATAAAATATTTGATGTAATTCATGTAAGTCCTTTCTATGACTTACAATGAAGGTCCTAGTACTTCCCGATTGAAAATTTCCTTAAGCAACACCCGAAGCTATTTTGTTAGAAACGTTAATTATTTTATTATTTAAAATAATAATCAGCTCTTCATACTCTTAACAAGTATATTTGAAGGCGGAAATAATGCAAAAAAAAATTCAATAAAACAAATAGGAAATCGAAATTTGTTTGACTAAATTTTGTCTTTGTTCACAAGTTTTTAGCAACAAATGACGGCAGCCGACTTCTCGTGCGATCCAATAATCCTCAGCTATTCGGAAATTGGACATAAAATCTGTAAGCAACTGGACATCCCACTGGATTCATTTTGGATATATCTCATTATCACAATCATAACATCAATTGTATCCTTGGTACTTCAAACAATTGTGCATAATCATCTAAAAAGTGTGAAACCCGATGGCGAAACATCAAAATCAATGTCACACACGCAGTCACCGACACTCGCGAAGTAGAGAATAATGGGTCTCTTTTTGAACATGAAAAAGCAGTAATTCATCAAAGATGAACAGTGGGAGTTAAGAAATTTTCGAAAAAAAACAACACTTTTTTAAATAACTCTGATGAACATCCAGTTTTCTGAGCGGAACTTCACCAAAGTAAGAAACGGATAGTTGTGACATACATAGGTATCTTTATAAACTTTCTCAATACTCTTATAAGACAAGGGGAACCTCATTAGGTCGATAAAGAAATTTTAAAAGGAACCTATGTTATTCGATAGAATTTCGGACGCTGATTAACATCCTGTTTTTCAATTTTGCGATATGAACACCCTAGTGCCTAATTTTCAGCGTTGAAGTACACACTGAAATTCCAAAAAAAAAGTTAGATAAACTATCAAAAACTAACAAAAAATAGAATGGTATACTATATTATAAGGTAATTTTTCCTCCTGAAAACATCTGCACAGGAATGAAAAATTACAGCACTTCCAGCGAATTTTTAAAATTATTTAAATAGTTTCCACTACAACTAAAAGAAATGAAAAACTGGCCGACCAAAATAATAAAAAATAAAATACGTGAAACTAAGACGTAAAATTAATTTTATTTCGTCCTTCTGTTTTTTTTTTTTGCAAAGAATTTCTACGATCT
>LR550340.1:0-51758 GCA_900536415.3 Caenorhabditis sp. 38 MB-2015 | reverse complement strand
ATGTGTCCAAATCGATTTTCTTATTGTTTACTTTACACAAAAAAAGTTTGTCTAATCTTGTTCGCCTATTAGTAAGGCTAGATAGTCCAAATTCTGCATTTCTAGTATCAGCAAATTTATAATTTTGTTCGTCGGGCTTGATGTATTTCCCGTTTATTCTGTAGAGTAGCTTACGAGTATAATTATTTTGTGAGCTTTCTATAAGATTTTTGATAGATTTTTTGTTTGGACTTGTCACAACCGTTCCATACTCCAAAATTAGTCTTACAAATGTTTTATAGAGATTAATCATGAATTTGACGTCTTTACTAGAAAATGTCTTGAAGAGTTGAAATGTAACAAAGTTTGCTCTTGTTGCCGCTTTCTCCCAATGTTCTTTAAAATCCAATTTATCAGAAATATAAAACCCTAGATCTCGAACAACTTTTTCATATTTAATCGGTTCATCACTAATCTTATAAACATAGTTATTCTTGATCTTACCGAGGGAAGTGAAGATTGTTTTTGAACTATTCAAGGTTAACTTATGAGCTTCACTCCAATTCTGAATGTTTTGTATTGCTTTTTGAAGAGTTTCCCATGAACTGGGTGACTCTACATTTATATACACTTTCAAATCGTCTGCGAATTGCTTACATCCAACACCTTTTGGAATGATGGATGGTATATCATTAACAAAAATAGCGAACAGGATAGGCGAGAGTACTCCTCCTTGTGGTACACCACTTAAACAACTCTTTTCTTCTGACAAGAAATCTTGGATTCTAACTTTAAATACACGACCTCTCAAAAACTCCTCAATCCATTTTACAAAATTCTGGTTCAAACCTATTAGGGATAACTTTGAAACCAACAACTTATGATTAACTTTGTCAAAAGCTTTTGCATAGTCAAAATACACAATATCTACCTGCTGTTTTTTTTCTATCGCCAGCGTCCAGTCATCTAATGCTCATAACATCTGAGTTACTGTAGAACGTTTGGGTCTGAACCCATGCTGGTTTTCACGCCAGAATTTGACAGATTCCAAATGTGCTAGTAGTTTGACTTTCAAACATCTTTCATATACTCTACAGATGTTGGACGTAATACTGATTGGTCGGAAGTCTTTGACACTTTTGGGGTACTTGGTTTTAGGAACCGGAACTACATATGACTGTTTCCAATGAATTGGGACTGAGCTGTTCATCATTGAAAAATTAAATAACTGTGTGAGGGGAGAGATAATCAGTGAAGCGACAATTTTGACAAATTTGAATGGGACACCGTCAGTAGTCTTTGAACTACTGGACTTAGTCTTTTTTACTGTATATCAATTGACTTTTAACTGAATCCATTTCATATTGAGACTCAAAGTAGGATGCTAAGCAATTGGCTTTCTGTTTATTGTCAAAGATTATATTTCCCTTTTCATCACTCAAAGTTGGTACATTATAATCAAATGGTTTCAAGATTTTCTTTACTTTCTGTGACAATTTACTATAATTGTAACTTTTGACTAAACACTTTTCGTAGTTCCTGTTATACTTCTCTACTTTTTTATTAAGCTTACTACTAAAACTTTTGAATTTTTCAATATTTTCGTTGCTTCCAGTTTTTATAACGTAACTCCACAAGGTCTGTTTGAAATCAAACATTTTTCGTAGATAAGTTGGTAGCGTATACTTGTTGATTGATTTCTCTTCAACTGGTACAGATTTCGAGAAACAAAACTGTAGGTAGTCAATAAAGTTTTCATACATGACAGAAATATCTTCCCTAGAACCAAATATGTCATCCCAGTTCACGTTTCCTAAAAGCTGAGCAATACATTCCCAATTGATATTCTGATAGTTTGGTAATAGGACTTTCACTTGTGATTCAAATTTTATAGCATCGATTTTGAATGTGATTCTGTTGTGATCTGCTTTACCGATTGGTGACCCTACTTTTACATCGTAAACTTTCGAATTAGAAAGAATTATGTCAAGAACTTTGGATTTTCGAGTTGGTGCATGAACAAACTGTGTTAAAGTGTGAGAATAACAAAAATTTATGACGTTTTTACCAATAATTGAAGAACTAGTAGGTTGATCTGACCAAACTATGTCTGTATAATTTGTGTCCCCAATTATGAAGTTATCTTTGTGGATTATGAGATTGTCACTAATTTTACTGAGTAACTTAATACTATTTGAGAAATCACAACTTGGACATCTATAGACAATGAAGAACCGACTTTGATGAGTAATTAAATCGATATCTACTATAAGTATTTCGTATGCGTTTTTCTTCGATTTTTTAAAAATAAGATTAAAAACAATGGACTTTTTACACATGAATAACACCCCTCCTCCCTTTTTACTGATTCTGTCACATCTTAACACATTATACTCGTTACAATACTTCAAAAAGACACTGCTTTCTACTTCTTGTTTGAGCCAAGTCTCTGTGAGAATGAGTATATCATAGTTCTCACTATTTATTGTTTGAAAAATTTCTACTCTGTTGGAAATAATTGATCGAATATTAATATGAAATATATTTAAATAGATATTAGAATGTTTGTTGGAAAAACTAGTATCAGTAGAAACATAAGAATCGGTATCGTCTGAATTTCCCGCTCCTAGTTTTCCGACAACTCTATACAAGTACTAAAAGAAGAAGAGGGAGTGGAGGACATACTTATATCTACTTGGGGATTTGAAACGGAGGGCTGTGGGCAAGATACATTAGGTGAGTGGAACGTTTTTGGAATAGTCGCGCTGGTCTTATTTTTATGCTTTTTACGATCTTCTAACGGCAGGCTAGCCCTGACGAATGGGGGAGCTAATCCTTGGATATTTCTAAAACGACGCAACATAGGAGCCCGTGAAATAATCAACCTTTGGAAACTAGAGGATGGGAGGATTACTTTCAAAAGTCTTGGATACCCACGGTTTGAGGAGCCCATACGGTAACAAGAAACAGGCATACAATCAACATTACAAAAAGATAGTAAATTCGTCATACATAACATATCATGTCTCACATTCTCCGCTGCATAATTGCTCATGAATTCCGGCACGTTTTTCACTACTATACTTCTTGATCTTTCTTTCGTTTCAAAACTCAACCCATTGCCATTTTCTAACTTCTCCATTCTCAGCCGTAGATCAGTCATAACTCGTTCAGTGGTCAACATATCACTCCGCAACTTCTGGATTTCTTTATCAGCCTCTTCAATAATTCTTTTATGTCGCTCCAGTTCTAACGAAATACCACCCAGTTTCTCATCTATTACTTTCGAAATCTTTATAGTAAATTCTTGCATTGCTTTGGCAATTGACTCCTCAACGATCTTCGCGATATCATTCCCAACTTTTGCTTTCTTCACCTTTTTTGAGTCTTCATCTTTTGATCCGGATGCTCGCTCCCTTTTTGTATTGCCACGTCGAGACATGTCGATGAGTCACCGGTTGTCACGTGATTTTTAATATTATTTTTTCATCATACCCCCCTTTAATATAACTATCTTTGTTGTTTGATAAATTGACGAAATTGGCAATTTCCGATATGTTCTGTTATTATTTTTAGTACATTGGTTTAATAACAACAATATATCATTACAGTAAAAATAACAGAACTCGTAGATCCAAAATGTATCTCGAAAATTTGCTTATCATAAACTCTTTCGTATCAAGTTTGATTGGATTGACATTGAACACAATATGTATTATTGTAGTTCTAAAGACCAGAACCACTGATATGCGTCTATTTCATAATCTAGTACTTTTATATTGTTTTTGTGAATCTGTGTACTGTGTTATTCATATTAACACAATTCCATCTATTGTATATTCAGAAGGTATTTATGTATTTTATAGTTGTCAATCATGGGACACTAAAGCTGTTGGAAAATGGTTTCTCACTATTTACACCTTTGTTTTTGTTCAGGTGATTTCAACATTTTTTCGAAAAAAAATACATTTTGCACTATGTGTTTCAATTTCAGATAATAACTGTTCTGATGATTCAATTCGTCTATCGATTTTTGATAGTATCTCAAATTCATTTAAAATGTCATCCGAGCGAAAAATCTAAATCTATTATTATTTTGGTCACAATCATAGTATTTCCATTAGCTTATACTTATCCGCCTATGACAAGTATTTGGTCAAGCCCAACACTAACATCAGAAGACTGGGATAAAATTGAGAAATTTATTTGCTTAGAAAGTTTGGAACGATTGGCGGCGGTGGGAGTGAATGTGAGTTATAGAAAAGTTTGAAGGAGGAATCCTTTTTAGATTGAGAGTACGAATGAGGAACTTGATCAAGAACTGGTCACCTTTGAAACATCATGTTCAGTTCTAACATTTATGATAACTATAATATTATTTTGTGCATTTTATGTTCGTCATCATTTCAATCGAATTCCATACAGTGAAAGAATAAAGAAACTTCAGAAACAGTTGTTCATATATATTATTTTACAGGTATTCTTTCTAAAAATCATGATTGCAATTTATTCTTTTTTCAGGTCACTATTTACCTTCTATTCATAACAGTACCTATATCCACACTGATGTCTGGAATGTATTTTGAATTAGAACTGGGTTATAGCAGTGTCGTATCGTCTTCTTTCTTAGCTTGGTTTCCATTTTTTGATTCTATTACCCTTTTATTTTGTGTTTCTTCCTACAGGTGTGAAAAATTGGAAAGCTTTTGCTAATTATGTATTTTTAGAGCTGTTTTCTATCGCTTAGCATGTCATAAATTCATCCGATATGATAATGGATCGGACGCAGCTCCTGTTATGTTCTGGAATCGATCTATTCCAACTACTTAAATACTTGAAACCATGTACTTCCACCAGAATAAGAACCCCATAAATTATAATAAACTTTGACATTCATGTGACTACAAACTGGCTTTTATCTAATGAAAATAATTATTATTTTCAAACTTTGAACACTTTCGCCCTATCGAAAAGTGTAGACAATAAAAAGGAGAAATGAGAGATGGGAAATGTGATAACAAAAAGGATAATAAGAGGTACAAAGTCCACGAGGTCGCCGCGTGGACACTTTTGTTTTTATCATTTTGCTTGTTTCTTAGGAAAGTAAGTGGGTTTTTTCTCTATTTGTCGTTATTAGATTTGCATCATGAAGATAAGAAATTAGAGTTGTTCTGTTTGGTTATAATTTGATGTACTATTACTTATAAATGCTATTTAGATGTACTGTAAGAAGCTGAATAAACAGCTTTGTTTGAAACTTTTCGATTCGCGCACAGACACTACTGCACACAAACAATTAATCTGACGCGCATGTTGTTTTATTTTTTTGTTTTTTTTATCACAACAAAAACATGGACTGGGTGTTCGTCCGACTCGAACAAACAAATCATTTTTCTTTCTCGTCTATCTTTTCTCTCCGTTCTCTTCCAGTCGTCATTCTTTCTTATCTTCCCATTCTTTTGGTTTTGTAATAGTACTACTTAATAATGTGTTTTGATTATTTTTCTTGTTGAGTATTAGTATTTTCAGAAGCCAAAGATGTTGTCGACACTAGGAAAGAGTGCAACACGTTTGGCAAGCTCCAAAAAGGCCGCTGTTGATTCGTCCTCATTTGTGATGAACCTTTTCAGAGGAAAAGCGGTGAGCGGACAAGTCTTCCCTTATCCTTTGAAACTTGACGCTGAACGGAAGGAAACTTTGGGAATGGTCATGGGACCATTGGAGAAAATGTTGCAAGATGTAAATAATGTAACCAGGTTAGTTTTTACATGATAAAATACCAAAAATAACATTTTTTGTTTAGAAACGATGAGACTGCTGATATCCCAAAAGAAGTTCTCGATCAGTTTGCTGAACTAGGAACTTTTGGAGTTTTGGTTCCACCAGAGTTGGAAGGATCTGGATTCAATAACAGTCAACTTGCGCGAGTTGCTGAAATCGTTGGAGCATACGATTTGGGATTCGGTGTTGTTATGGGAGCCCATCAAAGTATTGGATACAAGGGAATTCTTATCGAAGGAACAGAAGCACAAAAACAGAAATATTTGCCAGATTTGGCAACTGGAAGAAAATTTGCCGCTTTCGCACTCACCGAGCCAACTACTGGATCAGATGCTAGTGTAAGTTGATTGTTTTATTGTTAAAAGTTTGTGACTCATCCATATTTGTCTTTTTTCAGTCAGTTCGCTCACGTGCCGTTCTCTCAGACGACGGTAAACATTATGTTTTGAATGGTGGAAAAATCTGGATCTCAAACGGAGGATTCGCTGATATTTTCACTGTTTTCGCTCAAACTCCATTAAAGCAAGCTGATGGATCAACTAAAGACGGGATGTCCGCTTTTATTGTTGAACGCGCATTTGGTGGAGTTACAAGTGGACCACAAGAAAAGAAAATGGGTATCAAGGGATCGAATACCACCGAGGTTCATTTCGATAACGTCAAAGTAAGTCCTCATTCCAACATGTTTATTGCATACCTTCTACCAATCGTTAGCTAACTTATTTTTCAGATTCCAGTAGAAAATTTGCTTGGGAAAGAGGGTGAAGGATTCAAAGTAGCCATGAACATCTTGAACAACGGAAGATTCGGAATTCCAGCGGCCTGTACTGGTGCGATGAAGCATTGTATTCAGAAAACAGTTGACCATGTTACAACTCGTGTTCAATTCGGAAAGAAAATCAGCGAATTCGGAAATGTTCAAGAGAAATTGATCGATATGGTAGCTAAATGCTATGCAACCGAATCAATTGTTTATATGCTTTCTGCTAATATGGATGCTGGAATCAAAGAATATCAATTGGAAGCTGCGATTGGAAAAGTATTCGCATCTGAAAACGCATGGAATGTTTGTGATGATGCTATCCAATTACATGGTGGTATGGGATTCATGAAAGAGACTGGATTAGAAAGAGTTCTCAGAGATTTGAGAATCTTCAGAATTTTCGAAGGAGCCAATGATGTTCTCAGATTGTTTATTGCATTGACGGGTGCTCAACATGCCGGTAAGCATTTGTCCGAGCAAGCATCGAGTGGAGTCGGCGGAATGTTGGGATTAGCAATGGCTAGAGTTACTGGAGGACCAGCCACTGGAAGCAACTTTGATGCGGTTGTTGATTCGAGCTTGAAAGATTCGGCGAATCTTTTGGATGGACAAATCAAATTGTTCGGACAAACTGTGCAGAACTTGTTGATTAAACATAAGAAAGGAATTATTGATCGTCAATATGAACTTATTCGCGTCGCCAACTCTGCCATTGATATTTATAGTTCGATCTCTGTTTTGTCACGTGCCACATATGCTATCAAGAACAATTCGTCGAGCGCCGATTTCGAAAGAGATGTTGCCAATTACTACATTAAGAAGGTTAGTTGATTATCTGATTAGGGTGGATTTTCGAAAATGTTGATAACTCGTATTTTAACAGTGAAAAATTGTGGTAAATAAAAGAGAAAATTAAAGACAAAGTCGATTTTTTCATAAATTATTATGAAAAATTAAAAACGTCTCGCATGATGAGAAATGAATTAATTCACTTAGATTTTGAATGAAAACCAATAAGATTGAAAATAAATTTCAAAAAATCATTTTTTTAAATCCTGGTTTCTAAAAAAAATATTTTTCAGGCTCTTCGTGATTCTCAACTCAACCTCGACCAAGCTGGAAAAGGCGTCGAAAACGCTGAAACTGTCTCAAAGATCGAATCGCTCGCCAAACAAATATATTCGAATGGTGGATTGACACTTCAACATCCAGTCGAATTGTAGATTTTATGCAAATACAACAGAAGTGCCTACCTATGTTTTATCGGGTTATTTTCATGTATACTAGAGAATTTTCAACAAAATAAATTTTTATTTTCAAACAACTGATTGATTTCTTGAAACGGAGACCACGGTTGATGTGGGTTTACGATCAGATCGGCTAAAAATCTGAATAATAGCGGTACGATAAGGAATTATAAAATAGAATGAGATGAGAGGATCGAGAAGGGATGGCGAAGAGGCAGATACCAGGATAAGATGCTCTGAAAACAATGAAATAGACTTATTCGGGTAGAACTTGATTACCTGAAATAAGTAGTTCTACACCATAACTTTGGGCAATTATATAACAAGTAAATGTCGGTATATATGCCAAAACAGGTAAAATTGTCTGCACAGTTAATCCGTTTATCAGAGTCTGTGCTTGCTTTTTCGTTTTTTCCGACATATTTTGATGATATTTTATAAGAGACAACACTTTTCGAGTTAAAATAAAACAAGCAGTTGGAATACCATATACTCCGACTGCCAAAAGAGCAGTTGCACCCAGAAATGGGAAGTTTGAAATATCGGCGAACCCAGGAAAAGGTTCGTAGATTGATAAATCATAAGTTGGATGTTGTTTGTATGTTGAGTTTTGAACTTTTTCAAAGTTCCATTCTGATGTGAACGGAAGTATCTGAAAATGAAAGGAAATGTTTGGGGTTTCGTGGGAAACTATTTTTAATTGATCTGATTGTTTTTCATCTCTTCCATGTGAATTTAACGTGTGTTTAAGTGTGAAAAGCAGATCAAAACACGGCGAAATTATAATGCTTGTCTAAAAAAACCTTATTATTGGTACCATGATCTCAAAACTACTTTTCATATATAAATAATTTAAAAAAACGGAAAATAGACGAAACTGGTAGTTTAAAACTGCTGACTATCAGTATTTTTATATAATTTAAATATGGTAATAAAAGCTTCATTTTTTCATCCACATATTATATTTTCCATATCATATTCTTCTTCTTTAAAGTCTTACCAGAAGAATAATACTTGGAATATAAGAGACTGCGATCATAGTGAATATCTGATTCTCACTTATCGAATCTTTGATCAAAACCAAGTATCGAAATACTACCGTATTCGATATTCCAAGAGCTGCCGCCTCACTGATCGATGTATAAACATGATATCCAATGAAACAATATTTTAGACCCAGAAAAGTACAAGGACCCATAGCGAGAATGGCCAGATCGGAACTATTGGGAAGAACTCTTTGTTGAACAAAAAATGCCATTGAAATCATGAAAAGTTGGACGAATGATGTGTTATAAAGAAAGTATTTGAGATGATCCAATGTTGCTGGAGACTTTCGAGTTATCAAGTATAACAAGAAAAATTGAAGTGTTGATGCGAAACATGTGTAAAAAATAAGATATGCTCGGAAATATGGAACATAGATGTTTGACTCTGAGTTCATGGTATAACTATACTGATTTTCAGAAAGGTATAGAGGACAATTAGACTCGAAAATTCACACGATTAAAGAGAAATAATTATTGGTGGTTTTTAATCGCAAATGTTTGAAAATCAAACGTTTCCTTCTTTATATTATCAGAAAGCAACAGAATTCGGATTAACAGAAGATCTTTAAAAAATCAGAGTCTGATCACTCAGACTCTCAATTTAGTTTTTTCCTTGAAGACTAATTTAATTTGCTCTGTGAAAATCCATGATTTTTGCGAGGTATAGTTTGAACACATGGTTTGTAGCTATAGATAATTTTATATTATTAACATAGTTTTCCCACAATTCAGTGGCCAAACAATATCTGAATTAGTGTATAAAACATCAAGTGTATATGTTAATTTTTCACAAAAATCTCCGGTGAAAAAATACAGTACCTTGATCAGAAGATCGAGTAATATAAGTGTGTAAATGCTAAGAAAATTCTGAATTGACGACTAGTTGTCAGCAAAAATAACCTCCGAATTGAAAAAAAAACAACATTCACAACGTCGATTTTTCGATCTAATCTGCTTTTTGCTCAACACCAAAAAAATCGGGATCCCTCCTAAAAACTTTCGTTCATTGAAAATGAATCCAGAGATAAAATCCTCGAATCGAACATCTTTTTACTCATATTATATATACTAATTGAAACCCTCCGTATCTAATATTGTCGAAGAAAAGAGAATAGAGAATGAGAGAGAATATCGTTTTTACTGTCTGCATCTCTTGCAGCACTACGCACTCTTCTTGCAAAAAGGTCATGATGTCAACAAAATTTTATAAAATTAATAATAATTTACATTTTAAGAGATTATTTTTGTGATAATCTAAATTTTCGTTCATGGCCATAACCAAAAAATTCATAGTCCCCGATCAGGCTGAAGTTTTTTTCATTTTTTTTGCTCTCTATGAATATTTTTTCAATCCCTAAAAACCATTTTGACGAGCATCATGAAGACCACATTTTTTATGTTAACACCGAAATTGGAAAAAAAGTACTTTCAGAAACACGAAAACCCTGATCTTCTACCCGTCGGAAAAGTTTTCCCAACTTCTAACTAGCTTCAAACGATTCCTCGCACCTTTTTACATATATTAAGACTATTTCAAAGAAAATTGGTTTGTATCATCATTTCGAACTTTGAGCCTGAAAAAAACATTTTCTATTAATTTTTCTTTGGTTACAGCATTTTTCATTCTTATAAAAATACTGTCTTAATTGTAAGAATTATTCTACTTTTTCGTTGTTGTATGTCGTATTTTTTGTATTTGTAATTTTTATAGTAGAAATTTGAAACTAAAAAAAGTGAACAATTTTCCCGAATTTTACTTTATTGTCAAACAAATTGTTTGACTTTTATCTGGTAACATACCAGCCAGGCAATAAGAGCATTGAATTTCAAGTCATAAATTTATTCAATGAAATTTTTGCATATTATGGACAAGAGCAATTATGACTTTCAAAAATCAATTTTCAAGATAGAAATTCCTTTTTCAAGTCTCTCACCTGGCTTGTTCGGAACCATCCTTTCGGAACTTTCGGAACCTCCAATTTTGTTCCGAACAAAAATGGAAAAAAATAGTTCCGATAATTAGTTCTTTTTCGGAACATTCAGAATGACCCAAATTTACTTGATTTTTTCACATTTTCTGTTTCGAAATAGGAAATTATTTTATTAATGCTCCTATTATCTGAACTTTGTGTGAGTGAATAAATTGAGATATGAATTGTATTAAAATGTGTGATACAAAAATTGTCGTCTCTCTTGCGGGAGATCGACTCTCAACAATCAATTTTTTGGAAGAGTTTCAAAGTACAACAATTTAAGGATTTTTTTTTCTATGTTGAATTTTTTTCTTCTTTTCAATAAATGATTCGATATTAAATAATGATTCACCCATTCCAGGTACAACAAACATGATAGACGATGATAATAATCACAATTGGTTTCCTGCTATTTACCATATAATGGGTGAATCAAATCCAACTATGCCGGTTCATGAACAATATCACAGGTTCCGACAAGCTATGCGTGATGAAGGGGAAGAAGAAGACACAGTTGCCACGTCGGCATACTTACCATATGGTCGCCACGACCTCAATTGGTTCATGGATTATTCAAAATCAAAGATTATGCCTTGGTTAAGTGCACGATCTAGTTTTTGCTCTTCAGGGGATGACTATACAATAGCATTTGTTTGGGATTTAGAAGATGTGTCAATGCTTTCAAGGAAACATATGAGAGAAATATCATACCTTGTGAGTGGAAGCAATCCTGTTTGAGCTGGAAAAATGTTTTTTGAATTTTTTTCAGCGTCCAAACATTGATTCGATGTCCCTCTACAGATTGGTTAATAATGTATTAAGGAGTGCCGACTTTGTAAATCCAGACGAAGAACCAGCAGGGTTCGTGATGAACATTTTGGATGTATTTCAAGAGGAACACCATTCAACGACAACAAGAGCAAAGTACAATGCTTTGAAAAAAATGTATGAAGATGTCTCCAAAGAGGTTGGAAAAAAGAAATCCATAATCAGCCATGGTAAGAAACATACTTGAAATAAAAGCCACGTTTTGTGTTTAGAACTTTTGAAACAATGTAACATAGTTAACGAAGAAAAAGAACTGTGTGAAACTGCCAAAAAAGTCCAAGAGATTTATCATCAACGATGGAAGACTGTCCAAAAATCATTGGATCTTGTGAACAGGAAAACAACAAAATCGAAAACGAAAAAATTCGCAAATGTTGTGATAAGCAATGAAGGAATAGCAAAGACGGTGGCGCAACTGGCAGTGTCGAAACATTGTCAATTCCAATCGAGAATATTTATTCAACTTTTTACTTGGCAGAGGAATCCGTTTGGAGAAGAATCCAAAAACAATTCGGAGAGAAATGTTTTTTGATTTACGTCACATCACCATATCCTTCAAATCTTCCAAATGAGGTAATGCTTAGGCGCAGGGCTTCGCACTGCGCCTATTTGGGGTTATGCTAAAAAGGTTATAATTGGAAAGAGGGTATGTCCCTTTCGCAGAAAACGCTTGAGGGGTTTTTTAAACCGAAAAATCGAGTTTTCGAGAAAAAGTGTTCAAAGTTTGAAATTTGGAAACTTTCATCGTATATGTGGATTTTTTCCAAATTTTTTTTCGAATAAATGTTTCTCAAAACCAGACTTTTGGTAAAAATCCAAAAAATCCAAATCCAGGTAATCATTTCAATTCTTGGACTAAATTTTATCCGGATATTTTTATTTTCAAAAAATAACTAGTAACAGGTTTTTTATCAGTGAAGTTTCGTGAAACTATCAGAACCTCAATCATATTTTCAGCTGACCATTCGACGTTGGCCAATCAGAGCGAACGATGCTATCAAGTACCTGTACAAGGTTCAACGAGATCACATGCTAGAGGAATAACTTTGAAAAAAAAATGTATTAATCTATTTATTTATTTGTTGAATACGTGCACGATAAAATATATTCGAAATGATTTTAAAAACTTCGTCGAACAAAGTCTTACAGAACGAACCAGAAAAAATATCATCTGGGCTCAAACTGGGTTCACTTCTCACTGGTCCCAGTCTACTTTGATGTTTTTCTCAGGAATGTTTCATTTCGTCCATCCTATTCAAAATATAATTTACTCGCTGGCGGATGGTCTGTGGGTTTCTATTGTCGGGACGAAAAAATTAAAGCCTTGGAAGAGAACCAATATGGCCTAGAAAATGCCGACAGTACACTTCACGATAGATCAAAAAAGTTTTCGGGTCTAATAATGAAATTAAATTGTAATTTCCAATTGAAATTTTTAATTTGACCCGAAATAAAAAACAAGAAAATGTTCAAATACTGAGAAAACAATCCCCTCTTTTTTTTTTGTGAAAATTCGACAAGTTTTAGAGATAATAACAAAGTAATTTTTTCAGACTCAAAATTTTTTTTAGATCTTTTTGAGAGGGACAATGTACTGTCGGCATTTTCTAGGCCATATTGATTCTCTTCCAAGGCTTTAAATTTTTCGTCCCAACAATATCTAATTTTCACAAATAGATTCATTTCGACCAGTTCGAATTTGGACTCGGGCTTCCAGGACCTTTCAGGCTGTAATAAAATGGGAAGGAGGTGATAGTTGGGAGATTTCAGAAAAAAACATCTCAAAATAACACACACACACACACACACTCACACACACACAGGATACCAGTTGGCGTGTCAACTGTGGATGTCTGTACGTATTTGTTAACGGTTTTCTTTTCTTTTCCACTTGTTCAACTCTCTCCAACTTTCTTCTGAAAGGTAGAGCTCAATCGAGAAGCTTGGACGGATTTAAACATTACAGGTAATCTCTCGAGGCCAGCGTAGTACGTGCCAATGTGTTATTTCTGCCACATGTGCTACGCAGGGATGCAATAGACCAGCTTTGTTCTTGCAGATTCGCCAAAATCGTGACACAGATCTTCACATAGTTTTGAGGAAACTTGTGGAAGGGTTCGGCGGGTCAGCAGAAATGAGATTAACCTGCTTCAGTTTTGCGTAGTATATTTGGCAGGTTAGATTCAGAAAGGAAACCTTGGCATGTGCCTCGCTGGTAGCTGAAAAAATAAACGATATAAAAATGAAGATCACGCCAAAATAATGCCCTCAAACTGCTTTATCTTATAAAACTCAAACATTGGCTTTTTTGGCAGAAAAGAATTCTGGAAACACTATTTAGAAGCATTTTCAGGTCATTCAAGAGTGATTGGAGTAAATTTAATATTGTCAAACAATATTTCCAGAATTTTTCGCTTTCTCAAGTTACCGAGCCTATTATCATTCCCCAGTGCATATTCTTTTTCCGAGAATTTTTACACCGAAAACACAAAATGTTTTTTCTTTTTTTGTCATCCCATAAATGTTTTTGTCATCTCAATATCATTTTGCATTGGCCCTTCCTTCGTCTAGGCTCATCATTTTCAGAATTTCTTCGTTTCGATAACATCACTTTCTATTTGTGAATATTGAAGAGTTTTCGAATAGGGGATACTATAAGTTGTTTTGGTTGTAAAGATGAATAGAAAAGAATTTGACATTTTGGAAGAAAAAAGAGGAGATTGTTGGTCGAATTTCGGATAGAATATTCTATTCGGACTTATATTTTTGGATCAAATTATGAATAATTCATCTGAAGCGAAGGAAATTATTTGATTCATATTTTCAGATCAACAATATTATTTTTGTTGATTCATTTCTGAATTTGTCGGTCGGAAATCCGAAAGGTTCGATTCTCTCTGAAATTCGTCATTTTATTCCGCTTGACCTGTTACATCTCCTTCGATTTGCATTTTCGTTCTGAAAAGTTCAAATTCTTTGAACTTATGAATATGACATAGTAGTTTTACGATTTATGATTTTATGTCAGAATTCGAAAATAGAAGATATCAGCTGGCTGGTTTAGTCATCCTAACCCACCAATCCAATCCCTTTTTCGTACTAGGAAGATATTTCGACGATGAGCTCAGAATTTGAAATGCGTTTAAAGATAAGATAGATATATATGAAGAAGTATGTGTGAAATATATGTTTTTCCTCTTTTTTCTGGATATATTTTTAGGAAGTAAAAGTTCCTTTTGATGGAAGTGTTTTGAGCATGAGTTCTTCATAGTTATTTTGGTTGTTATTTTAAAGTCTCCTCATTGTCTTTTTTGGAGGCGGAAAGTGCAAAACTTAATGACCTACAGTAAACAAACAAAATAGTCTTTGTTTTTAACTTTTGCATTCATTTTGTGATTGAAAATGTCAAAAAAAAAGGTCGCGTATTTTTAGTACCTCTTTTTTAACGAGGGAAGTCCAAGTACTTAATAATTAAAATTTTTCTTAAAATTTGTAACCTTATATAGTTTGACATGTCATGAAAAAACTTCAATCCTTCGAAAACTAAAATTTTTTTTTCTAAATTGAGAAAGTTTTCACACTTCTTCATTTTTGTAAAATAACGCAGAACCACGTTCGAAAAATGCATATTGTTATTTTTTTCAAACGTATTTTCAACTATTTCTACCTATTCAGATTGTGTTTAGTTAAAAAAGAGTTCCACATGTTCCCATTTGACTTTATATTTGCAATATTTGATATACTAATTAATTCAGACCTCATGATCAATCTTACGTTTTTTTTTCCTCTGGTCTAGTGAAGAAGGTTAGAATTTTCCTTTATAAATATCACACAATAATAATTTCATTTTTGTTTTTTTTTTGCGATAGATTTCGTTAATTTGTCTGCTTTAAAATGTTCAGCTTTTTACAGGAAATCAGAGGATAAACTTTTCTCTACACGTTTTTATTAGGATTTCCCCCTATTTTCGGCAAGAGTTTAAATGTATGTAGTTCGCCCTCTCTTTTGAGTTCAAAAAATCACTTTGGCTACAAATAAACTCACATTCTTTGAACTTGGTTTTCCATATGTCTGTCTGAATATGAGGAAGACTTTCATAATTTATTTTCAGGTGTGATTCGAACGGCTGAAACTTGGCCTGCTGAAAATAATATGATTTCATGCTTCAGGATGTTATTTGATTCAGTTCCTACAACACTTGTTTTTGAATTTAATAGTTCTCAATTCTTCTGTAATTTGAAGTTGAAAACCTGAAGTAAGCTTGAATTTTTAGTTTTTAAAAGTTTTTGGTCCAAATGTTCTCGAAATAATGATTTTAAAGTTTTGATTTTGTTTGTGCTAAAATGTTTTTCCTACTATTTCATCTCATTACTCTAGTTCAGAAGAACATTCAAAAATAGGAACAAGTTTCATTTTTTGTTCAAAGTTGGTTTTAGGAGTTTATTTTTGGTTTGGTTTAGTACATTCTTTAACTCAAGAGACACTGTTCATAAATAGGCGAAAATCATGTTAATCATTTGAAAGAGTTTCTCCCTGCAACTAATTTCTGCTGAAAATTTAATTTGATTACAAAATTCAAAAAAAAAAGTATACAATTCACTCTATCTTTGACAAGAACCATTGAAATTATAGCAACTTTTGAATTTTCAGTTTTTTGAATTAACGGAGTTTGTTTGAAACAAAATCTTTTGAAATTTCATAAATTCGTTCCAATTGTCATTGTCAATGTTCATTGTCAATTGTGCAAATGTGACAAAGCACAAATTGAATAAGTTTCATTGGCTTTACAAAAGTTTTCATAACTATTCAATTCTTTCAATTTTTTTCGAGTAACTTTACGAAATCTTGAACACACTTCATCTTTTAGTTTTTGTTGTCCTATCTCGATTTCAGATCGTTAGCCAGTATTTTGTTGTTTTTCTTTGAATCTGGAAGAAACGTCATTTTCAGTGTTGTCCTTCTAAATCATACATCTTTTTGTTGTTTATAGACGTCCCGAACATCAGTTGCAACTAATTCAATCATGTCTTCTTCCATTTATATATTTTTAGCTTTACCATGCCTATAAATAACTGGTGTCCAAAAACATTTTCGTCATATTTTCAACACTAACAATAAAAATAATAGACCAACTGGCCCCATTTCAACTATCCTCTATTTATAGTATGTCTCTTTTCATTGGAGAAACGAGCGAGAGAAAGAGTCATCTTTAAAAATGGCAGCTTCTGAAAACGACCTCGGACAAAAGAAACACTTTCGAGTTTTTACGTAATATCCGGTTAGTCTTGTTTTTTTTTTATTTTTTTTTTATTCTTCTGTCGTTGCTGCTACTATTTCAAGTTTATTTTTGGTTTTTCTTCTTCTTGGATTTCCGCCTTTTGGTAATTTGAAACCATATTGTTTTACATACCACATTAAGACGTAAGTAGTAGTATTCAAAAATGACTCATTGTTGTGCTTTCTCGAAAAAGTTCAATTGTGTCCAATTTAGCGGAAAATATTGTGCGTTTTTTATTTTCTAATTATGAACATTGGTTTTGACGTCATAATTTTTTGATTTTTCAAAAGCTTTGAATTGATTGTACGTTGCTAGTCAATTGACACTTCCTCATATATTATATCCTTTTTTATTTATTTATTTAGTTGTTTCTGCTCCCCCGAAATAGCCAAGTCTCTAGGGATTGACATCATTGTCGTCGTTTTTGCGGGTTGCCTTCGAAAAATTCAAGAGGTGGGCCATCGACACTTTGTTCTTCCTCTTATTCTGTTTTGTTCTTGTTCTTCGTTTTCGTACTCACAACACAGCTCTGATACGTACCTTGTCAGTTGTCTTTGTCGACACGAAAAATGATTGATTGACCTGGTTTTTCGGGTCCAACAGGTCGATCTCACATTTCATTTCAGTTTCATTTTACTGTTTAGTTTTTCGTTTTTTTCTTCTTTGACTCATCCTTCTTTTTTTTCCAAATATTTTTTTTTGGAAAACCACCTTATCACGATTGACCCAAAAATACTGTAGGTATCAACATTTTTATAAAAAGTATATCTAAAAAAATAAATGAATATATCTTCTTTTCGTTGGAACATGTGACTTATTTTGCGAGAAAAAAAAGAAAAATGAAACTAGAATATAAATACTGCAGTTGGAGTACTACTGTAATTGTTCTTTAAAGGAACATCACTTCAATGTCATTTCCAGAAAATAGAATTTTCCAGAATTATTATTCCAAAAAGATTATCTACAAATTACTTCTATCTATATTTGAAAAATCGAATTTATTCCTCACATTTTGAGATCAAAGAATCGTTGTTCTTGACTTCCTGATCAACATTCTAGAAATATCCATTCATCATCCAAGGGTCAACCAATGGGAAAAAAAAACATAAATGTACTTTAAACCTAGAAATCAGCCGGTCAACATGAGAGAGAGGGAGGGAGGAAGGGAATAACCAATATCATTTTGGACAAAAAACACAATTTTAAAGGTCTTAGTAGTTCTCAAGAAGTTGACATTTCTTTTTTGCAATTATTTCCCATTTTAGGTTAACCTTTAAAAGACTAAAAATAGCTTAAAAAGGTGATCAAACAGAGCACACTTTCTTCGCCCTGTTACTCTGTTGAAACTTTTTGTTTGTTAAATGGCCAGAATTTTGTTCAATGCAACAATAAAATCATGTTTTGCACGGATCAGACAAAAAATGTAGTAGAACATTTTGGCAAACACTTACTGTGAAATCTGGATTTTGATCCAAACATTCCACTATATCAAATAGACATATCGAAATTTTCGGGAACTCAAAGATAACAGTTATCTACAGGAACCCAGACGAACCATTTTTGCTCAAAATAACATTTTGATGCCATCAATCTCTAGTTTTGTCGAACATTTTCATTCTATGACATCATTTACAAAATCTCAAATTTCATTTAACATCTTCGTATGATATCTTCTCTCAATTATTTGCCCGTCTATGTTCTTTTTGCTCTCCTAATAACCTTGAAAGTAGTCTTGATCGTCGAAGAGTAACCGGCTCATTGTTTCGCTCCGAAACTACCGGTGTATTTTTTGGAGGATGGTCAGCTTCCCATTGACGTGAACCTATCTATAATTACTTGTTGATTACCATAATCTCTTCTTCTTTTCTCTGCTCACCTCTCTACCCCCAACTGATCCAATGTTAGCAACAATAAATTCTTCTGGAGCTACCGTATCTCCGGGAAAATACAAAGACCCCTCATTAATACTTGTCGGTCGTTGTTGGAGACCTAACCATGTTAAACATACACATCCTGAAATATACGATTTATTATTTATTTTTTTCTGAAATATTTTTGGCGAACCTTTAACTAGCAAAAGTAGTAGTAGAGAAAGACGCATGATAAAACTAAATAGATATATTTGGGTTTAAATTTTGTCGTATTTAAAGGTTGATTTGATAGCATTGATTGTTGATTGAACTTTCAAAGAAGAAGGTCATCAAGCAGTAATTAACAGGTATTATCATCATTGCGATTGTTACGGGTAAATCGAAATAGAATTTTTGTAGATAGAGAAGACAGTTCGACAGTTCAATATACGATTATTAGCGTCATTTAGGTCAGAAATTCATTGGGGAAAGTCCCCAGTTTTGCATCATTGTTGACGCAACAAACACGATGTAGTATCTGAATGACGCAAATTTTCTTTTTTAGTGATAAAGGCTGTCTCTGCAGTTGGCAACACAAACGAGCACAAATTTTCCTACTCAACACTTTGACTGAAACCCCGAAAAACTACACTTCCTTAATGTGACAAAAACGAAAGAATTGCTCTGTCGTACATACTATTTTATACTTTCTTTTTTTTGAGATCATTGACCGATTTGATTATCTAACTCACAGTGTGATTTTTTATCTCCTTACCGCTGTGAAAGAAAAAAACAAAAACGGACGGAAAGCACAGGTGCAGTAAGAAAACACAATGGTTCGTTTCGAGACCATTCTCAATAGAGCGCCCTTTCGTATTTTTTTTGTTGAAAAAACACGACGCCTTCCAACAGAGAAGGAAATTAATACTTACACAACGTCACGTTCACAACGTTCATCATTTTTCAGCTTCGAACATACCATGAACATATTTTAGTGGATCCAAAAAATATTGTATAAAGTTTGTAGAAAAATATCTGGGAACAAAGTATATTTTGTGTTTCGATGTGTTGTGAAAGAGAACAAATCCACAAAAAATTATATTTTGAACCGTTAAATTAGAGTGAAAACCCAAGACAAAATGAACCGTCTCATCCGACTCTAGAGACCAAATTCCACATTAACAGTGTATTCACAAATTTTCTCAAGCCTGCGAATCTTGCCAGTTTTATCCTCCACCACTGCAAAATTAACAATGTATCAATATAAAAATCTATTCAATTACAAATTTACAATCCTAATTCTATCTATTATAATCTTCCTCTTTGTCTTCTTCCTTCTAACAATCTAGCAATAAGAGGTGATTGTTTTATCACAATTTCGTCTCCATCTTCATCTTCAATTACACTCGGTGTTGTTGTCACATCTTTCTCCCATTGTCGTGGAAATATCTGAAATATATAAAGAATTTAAATACTTTTCTTCAAACAAACCGCTTACCGTTTGACTCCCAATATATCCAATATTTTGAACAAATGATGGTTCAGGTTGTATATTGTCTTCTGGGAAATACAATTCTGCATCATTGATAGCTTTTGGTCGTTGTTCAAGTCCTAACATAGTTAGACACATTGTCCCTAAAATACATTTATCATGTGAATCAATTGATCAAATGAGTGTGAATACTTACCTTTGATCAATAAAAATAAAACAATTAAAGATTGCATTTTGGGTTTTATTTTTAAAAATGATAAAACTGACGAATTTCTATTGTTATATACATACATATGATAACATTCATTGATTGATGTTTGTATGAACTTTCAAAGATAAATGACAAATTATTATTTGTTTCGTTTGGCTGATGTGAGAATGTTTCTTATGATGCAATTAGATCGAAAATGAAGCTGAACTGAACTTATGTTGCAAAGAGATCAAGTACAAAAATAGAAGGAGATGAGATATTATTCATCATAACGTTTTCAAATTCGAAAATTACAAGGTCGAGTCTCCATTCTGAGTTCAGTTTTTTTGTTTTTTTTTCATTGGTTCCTCTCACCTGTGACCTATTTCAAATTTTATTGTTGTCTGGAATGTTTTGGTCCAAATACCACGAAAACAATCTAGCTAAAAGGTGATATTTTTCAGTCACATGTATTTTCTATTGAATATCTGAAACTGATACGAGCGTTTCCTGTAAATTCGCAATTGAAGTCTTTCATTGAAATTTTTCTACCTATTCACTAATCTAAATGTTTTGCAATATCAATATATTTTTAAAAGGGCAAGGGAACTATTTCAAGAAGGAGGACTTCTTGAAGAAGGACTGAGAGATAAACTCACGTTTCACTGGAAAAAAAAACAGATTCATTTTTACGTGGAGATAGTCGTGGAGATAACGTGGAGATAGCCCACTGAGCAACAAAAAAGTTTACGGAAGGACCGAACAAGGAAAACAAAACTATTCTGCTCAGTATGTTATGTGCGCCCTATTGGAACTAGATGTTTTTTTCTCTCTCTCTCTCTCTTTTTCTCTAACACACACTCACAATTGTTTGTAGTGTTCGGTGTGAACGGATTCAAAAAAAAAAAGTTTACGACTCAAGTTTTCAGTCCACTTTTCATCGCATTTATGTACTTTCTCATCTATGTTAAACAGTTTTTAAAATGTCAGCCCTTGTGATCTAGTTTAGGAGAACTTAGGATAACTCGGAGTAGCTCAGAGTTGATCTTTTTTTTCGCGGATCCGGGTCTTGGGTTCAATAAAGTACCTCAATGAGATCAAACTTCGAGAGTTAAACCCAGTCATATATTGAAGCCCAAAATTGAAAATTCGAGGGTTTTTTGCGGGATCACTTTTGCCTCTTTATATCAAAATTCCCTCAAAGAAATCTTCGATGATCTTGGGGAATCCTGGTTCCTAGGATGATGTGATTAAAGACAGACTAACATATGATTGTTATGCCTTTAAAAAATAAAAACGTCATAAAGAACTAATATAAGCCTTTTGGACATTGATTCCTCCTAACTGTAGGTTTTCAATGTTCAAATAATGAGCTTTTAGTCATTCATTATCTCATGAAGATAAAAACATCTCTTTTTTATAGTTTTTCATTTGTAGTTCGTGTTGTATGCACCCAGGATTTGAAAATAATAAATAAAACCAGTAGAACCGGTACTGTCCTGATAACAAGTGATGTGATTCGAACCTACAGTAATACCTCTCCCCCTAATAACAGCGACTTGTTGTCCACTAATATATTGAATCAGTTACAGTACCCTTCTCCTTTTTTTCGAATCCAAAACCCGAAAAGGACATCATCACATGTCTTTTTTTGATTCCAAAACACATTTTTTTGGATTATGCGAGGGTGGTTTGTGTTGGGTCAAAAAAGAGGGGGAGATTTGATTCAAACACAGTTTGTTGTTAGTAGAGAATGTTCTAAATCAGATAAACTTCTCCAGTTTTGTTGAGCTTCTTCTTCGTTTTTTATTCTGTTCTCCACGTCATCTCTTCTTCTTCTCGTTTCCTTTTTCTGAAAAAAATGTTCGCGGATGATTGACCCGGAAATGTATGATTTCGAGATGTTTTTGTCGGGTTATGTATGTATTTTGCAACAAAGAAAAAAAAAGAAAAAAGAAGGAAGTTAATCGTTGGACACACGTGTCCTGCAAGTCTATTTTTATATTTCGAGGGATTTCTTTTTCTCTAGGGATACTGTAGCTTTTTCTCATAGGACATGTAAACTTTTTTATGAGATTCTCTATTTTATTGTTTGTTTCCATGGGGTTCCTTTTTCGGAAACTAAACCGGAGGTCCTTTCTGTTTTATTCATGATGTCTGGAACGGATGGACGCGTGGACGAACATCTAAACTTTGAACTTTACTTTTCCTTCTTTTTTTTTTCTATTTTTGGTCAAATGATGTGTATTTTTCTCGATCATCGATGATTGAATGAGAGATCAAATTATCATTGATTTGATTGTTTTTTGAAAAACAAAAAAGGAAAATGACTGGAATCACAAAGGTTTACTTGATTTCTGAAAATATTTGATACAAATGTTAATTGTTTGCTAATCATTGTCATTTTGTTAATGCAGTTCCAGTTTTTCTGTGTAATCGAATCTGTAAAAACCGAATATGACATTGAGAATTCGGATAAATTCTATCCAAAATGTTGAAAAAAGATATTTATCAATAGCGGTTGTATGATCCAGTTTCAAATTCTTTCAGTTTGGTTATTCCATTGGAAAAAGTTTATTTTAGAACACCGTTCCCAAGATTAGTACGAACCCTTTGAAAAAAATGTGATTATCAACAGAGCACATTTCACCCATTCAATATTGGCTAATATGTTTCAAAATTTGATAACTGCTTTTGGTTACTGAATTTCCAGTTTACCTGCTCAACATATTGTAAGTAAAGTATCTACAAACTTCAGGAAATTTTTTTTTGGGGAGAATTTTGCGTACAGAGAATAATATAATATCATAACGATACTGTAATTTCGGAAAATAAGCCAAAAATATCAAATTTTCTCTGAATCTATAGTTTTCTTGTTTCTGAAGTTTTACTTGATCAATCTCTAAATAGTTGTGAGGTTAAAATCCATAATCGTTTACACCCAAAAAATTGAAATTTCGATTCTGCATTCCTTTTCAAGAAACCCTTTCGATTTCCGGTCTCGTTCCGAAAAACTGTCGCCGACAAACTCTAAGATAAGGTTCAACATTCCGTTGTGCAACTTTTTGATTCTTTTCCAAAATGTTACAAATTTGTTATCAATGTGTTCTTCGACCTCCGATGATGTGAAACCAAAAGTAGCATCCTTTTTTTGATAAACACGCTGTTTCGCCACACCCTGATTTATTTTTGTCGTAGTCGTGTTGTTCTTTTTGTAGATCGCAGACCGTAGATAACAAGTTTCCGGTTTTCATTGAATTTTCCCGTTTGACTCATAACATACTGTAAAAAGAGGTAGAACTTAGGCATATTACTTTGAGTTGCAGATCAGTTCGACATTTTTGATCTTTGTAATGGAACATGGATTTGAATCAACCCAAAGATCTAAAATTTCAAAAACAGGATTTGAATTTAAAAAACTACTTCAAGACCTGAAATAGAATGTGTTTTGATATTACAACCTTTCGTCAAATTTGACTTCTTTTTTTTTCAATAATAAGTCGACATTGTCTATCTATTTTTAACAATTTCTATTGATTTTTCGATCTTTTTTCAACAATCTATAAATGTTTGGTTGTACTACGTAAATGCCCTTACCCATATTATTTGATAAAGTCACGTTTTAGCCGTCTATTTTTGAAAAATAGAAAAGATAGCCTACAGTTTTCGGTCTTATGACATATTTTGTTCTAATACTATTTATACGGATTACTCCACTCTTTTTTTCCTAGTTAAATTCTAAAAAAACAGCTACATTTTAACCAAATCAGAATCACTTTTCTATTAATATGTTCTATTCATTCTTTTTTTTTCGGTCAAAGACTTAATCATGACGGATTTGCAAAAATATAATATTAAACGGCTATTGAGAGTAAAAAATGAGGATGAATTATTTATTTGTTTATTATATTTTGACCTATTTTGATGACTTCATAGTTTCTTCCTTGTTAGTTCCTCTTCCTCTTTTTTTCTCTATCTAGACTTTGCAAATGTCACGTGGACATAGTATGTGGTCAACTTGAGAATAGATAAGCTTAATCTGGACAATATTATGCAAAATCCTGAACTGATGTCATTTTTGACAAAAAAAGTTGTGATAAGCCGGCACGGGGGAAAGTCAGATAAACTTATTTTCAGTCACACTAAATCCGAATAAGGCACAACTTTTGTTTGAGCTTTCTGATGAAAGAAGTTATTTTAAGAGTTTGACTAAATCTAAAGTGTTTTTATTTTTATTTAAAGCAACATCCTAACCTATTCGCAATTCGTTCAATAACAAAAGTTTGATAAAAAAGTTTCATTTTAAAAATTATGTGAAAACATTTGAATTTATTCTCTCCCGTAAAGATCAAGAGCCGGTGCACTAAACAAGAGGTAAGCGTAGCCTCGTTGTTTTTTTTTTTGAAATTTAAAAAAGTTAAAATGTGTGTGGCCAGCATGTTGACAAATGATTGGTATGAGAAATATTTCAAAACTTATGTTCCTTATCACAGGCTAGCTCAGGATGCTGCTTCAAGAATGAATCCTAAGAAGTCCAGGTCAAGTTTTCTCTGGCAATAATTCTAGGACCTTCTCCAGACATATAAAAAAATAGAATCCCGTTTTCATGGTCCTATAGATTTTTTTTCAATAATGTCTGCAAAAAACGTTATTTTTTCTGTCTTCGAGTCGTCGCCCTCTTTATTTTCCAATTCCAAATCACAAAAAAGTGATTCGGGAAATTCGTGATTTTGTGATTTGAAATGTGCCCTGATCGTGTCTTTAATCTTACGCGCGCATTGTTATCATATTTCCAGTTGATTAACCAATTAATTCTCGACTTTCTTTCGTTTCGTTTCTATTTTTTGTTTCCACGCGAATCAGCTGTAGAAACTCGCAGAATATTAAACGAAGTGTTCTTCACAAATTCTAGAATCGTAAATAAGGATATAATAATAAAACAAAACACTAGTGCGTCATTTGAGAAGGCTAAGCGGGCGGAAAATGAATTTGAAATTATGAACGAAGAGTAGGAGGAGCACCATATTTTTAGAACTTTTGTCTTCATTCTCTTGTTTTCATTTTGGCCTTTTTTTTGAAACTGATTATATTTTTGGATAATCTAGGAGAAATACGTCATCCGGAAATGTCCAGTTTGAAACCTTTTAGATATATGAAAATCATCCTTTTCGTTTTGAGTGTTTATTTTTGGTTGTTTTTCTATCTCGAATCGTCTCTTACCTAGATTAGTTTTTATTTTTGTGCCTGTTCAGATATTTTGTGTGGGTGTCCAAATAAACTTTATTGTTTTTCCCTTGCAAAAAAAGTACAAACTTTTACTCGATTTGCAGTCGTTCATAATTTATCATAAAAATAAAGTTGAAAATTGGAAAAAAAAACGTGAACCATGTGTAACACTTTTCTATCTGTTATCCTGTCTTCTGAGAAGAGCAGTTGTAAAATTCTAGTCTATGAACACAGGCAGTTTCTGGTAGTTCTGCTGCAGGCCTGCGTAGTACATACCAGGGTATTAAATCTGCAGCTGGGCTGCCACATGCACCCTGAATGAAAATGAAATGACTCATTTTTGCAGCCCTGCCGAAGATCTGGCACAGGTATACTCAAAAATATCAGAAGTTGCCTGTGAACCGAGAGGTTGGGGAATCGATGCCCGGATCTGCCACTTTGTTTTTTTTTGTCAGTTCCTGCTTTTCATTCAGTTTTTTATAACTTTCTTAAGAATGAACTCTGTCACATCATTTTTTGTTCTATTTCGATCCAGACATGTTATTCTTCTCAAAATAGTCTCAACTTTTTCGTTTTTCTGAAACTTTTCAACCTACCACGCCACAAAATAGTATATAAATATACTGCCGACCCGCCCTTAATTTCATTTTTTTTTCTGTCCTGGATCTTTCTTCTTTTACTGAATTAGAATCGTACAAACAAAGAGAATAACCAACAACAAATATGTGATCATTTAATGAAAAATTAATTTCTATTTATACAAGATACAGTAGTTTTAAAAGATTTGTCTGATCTTGTCTTTTTTCGTCTTTTTCCTCTTTTTCTCCTCCATTGGTATCTGAATTCCAAATTCATTAAATATAGTTTTTATTCCAGAATAATTCCAATAATCTTCCTAAATCATTTTCCGTCATCTACTTATCTTCGAAAAAAAAACAAAGACGTCGATTTGTGAGAAGAATCGGCATCAGTTTATTATAATATTCGTATCGACAGATGCTTTTACAAAGGATAGGTATAGAACATTTGAGGATATGCATTATTTTCTGCTTATTTTCTATTGCTCATTCTACATCACATCACACATTTCAACGACATTCAAGGAGTAATAGTGATCTAGCAGGTAAGGATGGTATTGGGAGAAAAGGGAGATTCAGAAGTGACTTTTTTGGGGGATAAATTGAGAATTCGATAAAATCAATAGGCGTACTGTAGTTTCCGATTTCCAATTTTAAAAACTCTACAAATCATTCAGACTAGTCCAACCTATAGAAGCAGTTTTTGACATAAACATTTCGATAAAAATCGGTTCATACCACAAAACTACGATTTTCGCTTCAGAACCCAATAACTTCAGAGTGAAAGAGATTTTTACTTGACTATGAGCATAAACCAAATTGATTAAAGACACCTAGACAGTTGGAAAGCATATTTTAGTTACTACAAAATTTTTGTTCATCTTCTCATGAGTTTTCAATGTGTAAAACACGTTTTCACAAGTTTTGGGATTTACCGAGGAAAAATAAATAAATATTATTTTTTCGAAATCGCTCAGACGCCGTAAATTGTGTGCAAACACACAAATTGACGTAAATGTGCAGAAAACCGTAGTACAAACGAATTGTTTATTATCAAAGAAGCAAACAAGCTTGTTTGTTTCATTCTGAAATGTTTAGTGGAAAAAAGCGCGTTTCCAATTGACTAGGTGTCTTTAAATACCTAAAAACCAATTATGGCATCAAAAATTTGATATAAGCCTTGAAGATAATTTGTATTAATCCGGTGTTGTCATTGATCTACTCTTATATCTCAAGTTGTTCTCCACCTTCTTTCTTAACACCGCAAAAACTATAATACATATGATTCTTGAACTTTTTAACAGTTCCGAAAGGCTTAAAATCTTTTGAAAATATTAAAAAGCCTCCATTAATTTCTAAACCGATTTAGATAGCTTTTTGGAATAGTCTTATCCTTAATCCCAAACAACAATATTTTCCACTTATGCAATGAGAAAAATTAGCATAGATTTGGGTGGTTCTTTTGATAAAGTTGATCTTTTCAGATTTATTTGCTGATTATGATGATACTCCTCCGGATGCGGAAAGTGCATTTAATGATATGTCAATACTATGTGCTAATAGGTAAATGAAAATCAAAAAAATGGCTAATATCATAACATTTTTTTGCAGATCGAAAAGTTCAAGCTCAAACGGTTCTCTGTTGAATGCTCTATGTAGTCATGTACCTAAAAAACAGTGAAATAAAATAGGGTATTTATGATGACTTCATATGTTCAAACAATCGAAAAATACAACAAACATTGTGACTGCAGAAAATAACGTGTCTTACTTTACTTATTATTTATTGATCTCATATTTTAATAGATCTCTTGTTTCCATCCCTTACCATCTTCATTTTGTATTTGCAGACCTTTTTATTTTTTCTTTTTTTCTTTTTTCTTTTTTTTTGGGATTCATACAGGTCTGCTTAATTTGTTTGTTTGTATATAAATAATACAAATAATAATTAAGATGATTTAGTTTTTCGCATATTTTGTCTCTATATTTTTGTAGAGTTCACTTGGTTATTTATGTTTTTATTTTGGTTTGTTCTTGAATAAAAAATTCAGAATTTCTCTTTGAATAGTTGAATTGCGGAATGCCACGATCGTTCAGCGGCATTCTTGTTATATCCAACTCCTGGAGCATTGAAACTATCGGCTTCTGAAATATCCAAGGTATCTTACTGTTGATAGGGGTACTGTACCTGGCTCAGTGAATGAGTGTTTTGCATGAGCATGAGATGAAAACACGAAATCTGCGTCTCTTGTTCTCATTTCCTCGTGGAATGCATCAACTTGCTCTTTTGGAATATGTGTATCCGCATCACCATGGTGAACCTGCAAACATTCAATATTAAAAAACATGAAAGGCTTCTACGTATCTGACGGTTTCTCAAATGAACCCGGAAATAGGAAAAAGGAAATATTATTTTGAAAATACTAGGAATCGGATAGCACCTATTTTTTCGAAATTCTCATAGAGATTCATAACTGCGGATCATGGATGGAGAAACTAAAATGAAAGTACTCTAATTCAAACATTAAGTTGAAGTCCAACAGAAAATTGATGTGACTGTCCAAATATTTTTCTTAAACTGCAATTCTATGAAAAAATTTGATTTTACTATTCTGGGTCCCTGAAGAAGATGTAAATTCTTGCTTTAAGATTTCTAGTTGAAAAAGTTCTATTATGTGTAAATATGATAATCAGTACTAGAATTATTAAACTTTTGTTGAAGTTCGAGTTTATTCATATTGTTTCTATTTATTTATTTAAACTTGACAATAATTATTCAAGGATGTTCCGTATATTTTTTATTCTCCAGAAATGCTCCACCTTTCAGCTCTTATAGATTTTCTTTAAAGGTGGGGTAGGGGTCTTGGCAAGTTGACCTTAAATGAAAGAGCACATTTTTTAAAATTAGATCCTCGAAAGATTTTTTACGCCAAAGTCTAGTTTTTTTCTAAAAATTTCCACTGAAAAATTGGAAACTTTTAACGTATAGCAAATAGATACGTTGGAAGTTTCCAAATTTTTGATTTTGAACTTTTTTCTCGAATACTAGAGTTTTCGATAAAAAATCCCTTGACGCACAGCAACAAAAAAAAAAGATTTTTCGTTCAGGAAAGTGTCGTTGCGTACTTTGAAAGTCCGCAAACACTTTTTTTTTCAAAAAGGGGAGGAGTTGGTCCCTGTGGGAGGAGCTGGCAATTATTCCGCACCCAATTTGTGTGCTGTGCACAGTTTTTCACAGCGATTTTTTCATATTTTCAAAATTTTTGTGATATTCTTCGCTGAATTTTCTCGAAATTCATTGATTTGAGCTCGGAAAAAGAAGAATATGCTTGGATTTAATATAAAAACACTTAATATCCATCAAAAACTGTATAGATAACAAATAAAAAGTTATTTTTCCCCTCTTTCTTCCAACTTTTGTGCAACTTGTTATATTTCTCCCGCCAGGTCGTAAAATATGTCAGTATATATTCTACTAACTTCGCAGAATACTTTTTTGTGCTAGACAGTCTGTTTTACACAAAAATAGCGAATGAAACAAAATAAAAACACAGTTTTGAATTTCGCGGAATTGTGTGCAAACACCGTCTCAAACATTGCGAGGTAAAAAAAAAGATAATTTTTTTGTGACTGTGATGACGGTCTTACCTAAAAAAATGTTCTCTTTTATTTAAGAGCAACTTTACTCCACATTTAGGAAAAATTAACTATCAAAGACTTCTCAAGAAATTAATTTTTGTTTTTCCGCAAAGAAATCTCGTAACATACCTGAATAGATGTAACTTTGATTGGATCCAATTCTAAATCAGGAATTGGGTGCAATGTTCCATGGAACGAGACAACTGCAGCAATATTTGTCTGATGTCTGGCCAAGTCAAGAACACAAAGTCCACCAAAGCAGAACCCGATAGCACCAATTCTAGTGGTATCCACATTTGGCAAAGTTTTGACAGTTTCAAGAGCAGCCATCATACGTGGCTTCAAAACTTCCATTCTCGCCGAAACAATTGGGCGCATGGTGGCAAAGGCTTCTGTTCTCTCAGTTGGTCGAATACCTTTTCCATAAAGATCAACGCAAAAAGCAATATAGTGATGCTGAAAATAAACATAGTATTTATGCTAATACTTCAACAAACAATGTTCTGTCCGAATAATATTTGTAGAGATTATGTGTGTGTGGACAACCAGATGAATCCAGACAGCTTTTATTTTGCACTCACCTTTGAAGCCAAAATGAGAGCTTTCTCTTTCTCAAACTCGGTAATTCCTCTAAACGCAGGGAATACTAGAACAACTGGGAGTTTGACACCTTCTGGATTCTTTGGAGTATACAAATCTCCTTCGAAAATAGTTCCATCTGGAGAAGAATATTCAACGGTCTTGTGAATTGGCATTTTCTTCGAAATAATAGGCGATAACCTGGCAACACAACACAAATAAATAGTCGATCGAAAAATGTGGCCATTTCGTGGTCAAATAAACATAAGAACAAGAGGTAAGAGAGACGCAGACAATTAGAAAATTATGAAATAAAAGAGAAATTGTTTGGATTCACAGGCTACTTTGTTTTGTTGATGTTTGTTGATGTTTATAAAAATATCACAAAAGGTGAGCTCGATGGAGTTACAGTTTCAAAATTTTCTGAAAGTTGAAAAAGATTTGTTCAGTTTCTTGTTTTGGAATTGATGTATAATTATTGATCTTGCTTGTGGTCTATGACGATAAAGAGTTGAGAGGAAAATATAGAGATAAAACAAAGGCCAAACTTTCCACGTATATTGCCAACACTTAGATTGCAAAATGTTCGAAGAGCTCAAAGATTTTTGTCATTTTGATCAGTCCATATTTATGTATCGTTTCCTCCAGATTATCAAACCACTCGACCTTGTATGTTAATGTCTCCCCTGTAATATTTTGTTTTGAATTTTTGAGAAAAATCAAATGAGAAAATGAATAAAATTTGGAAAATCGCTTTTTATGATTTGTTTTTATGAATACTATTCGATTTTTGATGGACTGATGGACCATTTGGACCATTTGATGGACCATTGAAATTGTGGATACGGACGAGTGGTATAGGCTTTAGATATTCCACGTAAAAACTCATTTTTAGACCTAAATAGTTGTTGTGTTGAATCTGGAGGGGGTGGGTCCAGTAAATATTTTGTCTTTTTTTTTCTTTTCCGGATTTTTCAAAGACATGTTCAGGCCCGGTTTAGGTGTTTTATCAACTCTGTTCTGATAAGTGCTGTATAGACACTGTCTAGGCCTGTTATAGACTCAGCATAGGTGTTGGTTCTGTTTAGCCATGTACAATCTTATCAGTTCCTGTGAAAGCTTACTTACTTACTTACAAGGAATGATTCCCAAAGTATTCTATTAAACCCAAAATATTTTCTGGCCAAATTGTAGTACTTAGTGAGGTAGGAAAAACCGTCCTGGGATTAAGCAAGGAAATTTCGTTTTTCCGAGAAATTTGGATTTTTCGATTTTTTCTATGAAAAAATTTCGACCATCTTTGAAAAATCATAACTCACTTCAAACTTAACAAAAAAAAACAGGTAAAAAAGCAAAATGTAGCTTAAATAATGTTCTTTATTATAAAATTAAAGAATTTGTTCTGAATTTTAAAATTACCAATTTTTTTGAAAATTTCAGCCAGAGAAACAGTATGAAGGAGAACTTTTCCCGAGTCATGGTGTTGTTTTTTGAGTTCTACGGGCCAAATAATGTCAAGATACATATTCAAATATATACCTCACCTCGCATCTGGAAAAGAAAAAACAGGATTTATATGTTTTTTAACCGAAAAAAGAGAGAAAAACTCACTTTTTCTATCAATTTTCGGTTAGTATGCGGGTTAACACGTGAAAATAATTACGAAAAAGTCAGAAATTCAATTCTTGTATCATACAAACTCATAAAATGAAAAGATAGAAATTTAATTTTTCATGAATTTTTCCTGACTCATCATTCTCGAAAAAAATACAAAAAAATTTTGGTTCGAATTTCCTATTTTTTTGAGTTTGTATGATTGAATTGAATTTCTGACTTTTTCGTAATTATTTTCCCGGGTTAACCAGCATTCTGACCGAAAATTGATAGAAAAAGTGAGTTTTTCTCTCTTTTTTCGGTTAAAAAACATATAAATCCTGTTTTTTCTTTTCCAGATGCGAGGTGAGGTATATATTTGAATATGTATCTTGACATTATTTGGCCCGTAGAACTCAAAAAACAACACCCCGACTCGGGAAAAGTTCTCCTTCATACTGTTTCTCTGGCTGAAATTTTCAAAAAAATTGGTTTTTCAAAAATTTTTATACTTGAAAAAAAATTCAGAACAAATTCTTTATTTTTATAACAAAGAACATTATTTCAGCTACATTTTACTTTTTTACCCGACTTTTTTTGCCAATTTTAAAGTGAGTTATGATTTTTCAAAGATGGCCGCAATTTTTTCATAGAAAAAATCGAAAAATCCAAACTTCTCGGAGAAACGAAATTTCCTTGCTTAATCCCAGGACGGTTTTTCCTACCTCACTAAGTACTACAATTTGGCCAGAAAATATTTTGGGTTTAATAGAATACTTTGGGAATCATTCCTTGTTAGTTACTTAGTTTATCCGTTCTTCATCGTTTCCTCCAGATTATCAAACCACTCGACCTTGTATGTTAATGTCTCCCCTGTAATATTTTGTTTTGAATTTTTGAGAAAAATCAAATGAGAAAATGTTCCTGTGAAAGCCCGGTTCAGAATCTGTATAAGCCCTGTGTTCAGCCCTCCTATGAGTTTTATCTGCATTTTTTCGGCCCTGTTTTGGACTTCATGGGCCGTGTAACAGAATTTAATACAATCAGGCCCTGTAATGGATTTGTTTAGGCACTAGAAATGTTTGTAAACTACGAATGGACCAAATCACCTCGACAGTTTTGATTTACTGAAACCGTTTCTAGTTTCAATCTGAAGTTTGTATCTTTCCGGCGGATAACACCCGACAAGAACACGAAATCCGGATTGTCGGCTAATATTAACCACCATCGACGGGACTCGAACCCTGGTCTTGAGAAACCTTCGTCGGGAAATACTGACGTGAACTTATTTTTGTCATTTTGAATTTTAATTAAAACCTCATCGATATCTATATTTATTTCTATCAATCAAGATTTTTTGAAACAGAAAATTATTCCCGATGTTTAGATTTTTATCACAATTTCCCTTCAATCTGAAATTTATAATTTTAAAAATCCAAAAATATTAATTTTCATATATTTATTGTAAATTCAATTTGAAGATTAAGTGTCATGATTATATCAAGTGAATTAGTCATGTGCCAAAAAAAGTCATGTTCAATTAAAAAAAAAATAAAAATAAAACAAGTAGAATATATAACTATAAAATGTCATGAATCTATTGTGATAACTTCTCGACCACTTCCACCAATGAATAAAACACGTGGCAATTCTTCTGTCAGTACGTCGAGATATGTCTGAAAATAATAGAGAATCAGAAATGAAATGGGGGAAGGGGAAAGGTAGATACCATGTAAGAATTATTGAATGAGATACGGTTTCTTGGAGGCGACGGCAAGTTCAGGAGGATTAGTTGGGAATCAGGGGAGTTCTCTCGAATAACTCGGTTCAGTCGAACAGATGTGTTCATTTTATGGATCTGCAAAATGTAGATTTCTAATTGTAAAGGAAAAAAGAGATGGTGAACATACATTCAATTTGGTAGCCGATTCAACATCGTCAGTTGGTGTTCCAGATCGGTAGAACTCATCGAATAGATTACTGAAAAGAGAAGCTATGTTTTTGCCCTAGTCCTGTCTAGCCTGGTCCAATCTAGGAGGCCCATTTGGGACCTTTATCTTCTCCTATGACTCACTCTGTAAATGATGTTTCATTCTCTTCCAAGCTGATCGATACATGTGCTGGCGTTGGTGTGAAACTCCTTGTCGAATCACTATGTCTCATTGATGCGACTGTTTTCGGTCTTCCCGAATCATCAATATATGCATCATTCAAATATCCGCTCTTACTTCTTCTCAATTCTTCTCTTTCTTTTTGTTTTCTTTCAATCTCGGCAGTCTTGTCCACTACTTCATCTGACACTTCCATATCTAACAAATCAACTATCTGAAAAACAAACATAAACTATTGTCATCAAAAAATTGATTATCACTTACAAAGAGTTCAGCATCGATTCTTAGCATATAGATATATTTCTGCAATCCGGCTTTCATATCAGCACTTTTTGCCGAGTCTTGTTCACTGACTGCGAATATTCTTAATGCACATCCTTTCCAAACTTTATGTTGTTTCAATAAATATGCGATCAACATGAGAATTCCACCATCTTGGACAATCCACCAAATATCAATGAAACCGGTTAATCTTTCGGAATATTCTGGGAAATCTGTTATTCCTTTAGTGACAATCAGACAACTATCATTTGCAGCTCCGTGGATTATTTCTTCTGGAAAATAACTATTCTGATTTTAATAAGAGTGAGGCTTATATGGAGGATTTGATCATGAGCTCTACCTTAACTTTGACGTTCTAACTCATCGTACTACTTCTAGGAAAATACTCTGCTTCAAACTTTGGATTTTTGGAAAAATCTTTCTTTAAAAACATTTGTTCTCCTCAATTTCATCCTTGATCTTTCTGAACTCATTTCTTACCTGCAAACAATATAACTTCATCCGCATTTTTATCATTCGGCCAATTCACTAATACAGTATTCGGTCTCAATCCGCCGATTCCAATCGATTGATATAATCCAGAGATTGTTCCATTGATTTGATGATTATTATAGAACATTGTTTTAGCGAATCCTCTCAATCTGATAGTTGCCATATCTTTGAGAAGTCCTTGTTTGATTTGTTTTGCTCGGTTTTTGTCTTTCTGCGAGTCAGCTGATCCTTTCAAGAATGCACATGCAATTGCGAGACCTCTTCCTGCTTTGAGTTGTGCTCCCAAATTGAGCATTGAAATTGCTCTTCGATCAATCAATTCTTTCGACCATTGACTGGACAAACAAATCAAAATCTGTGGTCGCCAGTTTTTTGGATGTGGATCTTTATCTTCAACCTTCAATAAACTATACTGCGCAGTTGTCAATGCTAATCCTCTCATTCCATCTCCCCATTCCTTCTTTGCTCCTTTCCATTCAACATATTTGTATATAACAGCAGTGGCAACACAAGCAGCACAGGCTTTTGGAATATCAGAGGCAAACATGATGAAGAAACAAAGAGCTGCTCCAAGAAGAGACAATGACCAATGGAAATATTTGAAACGAGGACGCCAATTTGGAGCTTTTAGAACTGAATGGAGGAATGCAATCATGTTGACAAACGCATAACACATCAAGAAGAAAAAGTCGAGAACTTCTGCGATTTTGTCGACGGCTCCAAGAAGAATACCCATCTCAGCAATGATAACAGTCAGAATCAATCCGAGGAATGGCTCATTGTTCTTGGTAACTCGAGCAAATGGAGCAAGAATTGGAATCACATCATCTTTAGCGATCGATTGAAGTAATCTAGGAGCACCTGAAAATGGAGCATAGCTAAAACAAACTCAAAAAATAATAAAAGAAACTAACTGCATAGACATTGAAGAGCAGCTCCGAAAGTAGACAAAAATGCTCCAACTGTCACAATACTTGGATGAGGCCAGGATAATGCGGCAACAACCATTGTATTATCGATTGATCTTCCGAATTTATCTCGAAGGACACTTCGATCAATTGAACCACCGAATAAAAGAGCCAAAATATAATAAATCGCAGATGTTGTCAATGTCGCAGCAATTGTTCCGATTGGAATACTTCTTTGAGGATCAGCCAAATCACCTGAAAAAGAACGGTAACACTCAAAAAACAAAAAAAAGTTTCTGCGTTCGGGGGGAATCGAACCCCCGTCGAATGCTTGGAAGGCATCCATGCTGACCATTACACCACGAACGCGTTGTTAGTTCTCAATATAATTTCTAATACATTTTTCATGAAACGCTTTTCATTAAAAAAAAAACAAGAACATTGATAAGCTAATGTGTTGACGAAAAAAAAACTAGGATGAGACATATTTAGAACGGAGAAATTACAACTAAATTTTTACGTTCACTGAAAAATACTTACCACTCATATTTGTTCCAGTAAATATACCAGTTACAGCCGGAAAATAAATCGCCATAAGCAGGAAAAAATGTGATTCCTCATCTTGAACAACTTCTGCAGTTGCTTTTCCAATAGTCTTCGGAACAACCTCATTTTTCTCCATATATTCTGGCCACATATTATCGGTAAGAGTCTTCATATTGAAACCAGGGAATCCCATATCACAAGTCATTTTTTTCGATGTAAAATGTGTGCAAAATGCTTCTTCTTCAGCTGTTTTTTCATCATTCAAATCACCACAAAATACTTTTTCAAGACTGTTCGATTTATCGCACAAAGTGCAAATATCCAAAACTGTTCCATTTGTCAAATTCTTATGTGATTCCTCTCGAAGTACATGAGTTTGTATCAAATGATCATCAATTGAACACACAAATGTTCCAGATCCAGTGATTCCTTTTTCAATTCCTCCACCAATACAAGCAAAAACAGCCAAAATAACACATAATAATGAGACGGGAGCCAATAATTGAACGAATTTGACACCCATTGCAACAATCAATGCTTGAATTATCAAGAAGATTGTTCCGTACAATCGAAGATTGTTGTATAATGTTCCGAAGATTTCGGTATCATGGAGAGCTTCTTGACCACCAATCGCCATTTCAGGCCAAATGTACATCTGAAAAAAATATTATTGAATATTGAAAAGCAGTCTGGCAAGAAGAACATAAAAGTTTTAAAGAAATATATCAAGTTTGATTAGGATGAAGATATCTTTTTGAGATACCTTTTTTGGTTTCTGGTCATACATTTCTGGACTAATCTACAATTCCGAAACACCTTTTAACGTCATTTTCGAAATTGAAAGACTCGTGGAAAAATTCTCCTAGAGAACTACACCATGGCCGATTGGTTAGCTCGCGTACCTTCTGAGCGAACGACAGTGCTGGTGTCTGGTTCGGTTGCCCCTCGAATCAAAAAAAAAATTTTTTTTCAATTTTAGGTGTTAGAACATACTCTCTCCTGAATGTTTTAAATTCAGTTAAAGACACCTAGCCAATTGGAAAAATTAGTTTTTGCACTAAAATTTTAAAAATCAAACAAACAAGCTTGTTCGCTCCATTGAGAACAATAATTCATTTGGACTACGGTAGTTGTGGGCTTACGGAATTTACGGCGTCCTAGCGATTTTGAAAAAAGGATATTTATTTTTTTTCCTCGGTAAATCCCAAAATTTTTTTAAACGTGTTTCACACAATGAAAACTCATGGGAAGATGAACAAAAATGTTGTTATCACTAAAAAATGATTTCCAACTGTCTAGGTGTCTTTAAGAGACTTTTTGAGAGTCGAAAAACCGCTTTAAACTTGAAAAAAAAAGAAAAAAAGTTTTGATGCAAAGGGGAGTCGAACCATAGACTCCACATTGTCAACTGATCAAAAGGCAACCTCAACGACCACTTCCTTTTAATACCTACCAAGAGAACTTCAACTCCTCCGACAATGTACATCGATGCTGCAACTGTATTTGCAAGATAGAAAAGTATACCAACTGCTGAACCGAATTCAGCTCCAAGATTTCGACTAATAATGAAATATGCTCCTCCTGATTCGACTACTCCATTTGTTGCAACTGCGGAAAGAGAAATAGAAGTGAGAAGTGTCTGAAAACATTTTTCAATCTCATTTTCAAAGTACAATGAACAAACCGATAAACAACAAATAGCTAAAAGGACCATAGTCCAGGCAACTCCAGCCATTCCAACAACCCAAAACAATCGAATAAACATAGTAACTCCCAAAATATGTTGAATTGTTGGTAGATATACACCTAACATCGTTCCCAGATTTGCTTTTTTGTGCTCTGAAGTTGCTCTTTCTTTTGGACCTGGTGTTGTATATCCGGACATGAAAGAGGCCGGTGCACCAGTTCCCTCATCCTCTTTATATAATGCCAAATGTCCTAAACTTGTGAATTTTCGAGATCTTGGTTCTCCATCTTCCCCAACTGTTTCCATTTTTCCTAAAAAAAAAATATCATAAATTTTTGTTATTTATTATTAATATAAAACATGAAAATATATAGTGATAACAACCCTAATTTTGATATTTTTTTGATATTTCAAAAATAGAGTTTGTCCTGAGTCTTGACATGAAAATATAGAAGACAAACTATTCTTCAGATTTTCAGCTTTTAAATCGCAAAAAAACAAACCTGAACCCTTGCCCATTGCTTGCAAGCCGTCTGTATTGATCTGTGTCACCGTACTGAAACGGCGCCTGAAAAAAAGAACATCTTCCAATGCTCCGGATTTCGCCAACTTATTTTTTTTCAATTTCAAGATTCAGTTTTGAATAAGAATTTGTTGAGAGTACGTAGGAAACTTGTCACCTTTAAAATATTTGTTTGTTTTGATACTTTGAGATAAGGATTATTATATTATTATTATCAAGGCAAAAAATTGAGTTGTCTGTCACATGAAACAAATGTATGTTTTTCGAAAAACAACTTAATCTACATATCTTTCTCGAACTTCGACTTTATTGGAAATTGTAGACAAAAACATTCAGTCAAGTGGTAGTGATGGCAATCTCAAGGTTAGGGTCCCAGTTCCAGTACCAAACCATTTGTAAATGGGTACCAGTTCCTGGTACAAAAGTGGCTGATAAGTTTTAAGTGATTTTTTGAATTTAAGTTTTGAGTTCTAATTCATTTACTCGGAATTGGCTCAGTATTTTAATTTAAAGGAGGACTGCAAGAATAATCGCAAAAAAATTTTAGGATGTTGCTTTAAAAAAGTTCGTGCTCTCATTTTGATTCACCGAAACAATCAAAAAAATTTAGTTTCGTAGCACTAAACAAACTAATCTTTGGATCAATCAATAAATGTGCTCTATCGATTTTTTTTTTCTTTTCCCTCTCATTGTTTTCAACACACACTCACAAATTGTCGTGTTGTTTGGTGTGTGCAGACTTCAAAACATAACGACGCACTTTTGCACACAATAATTTTGAATTATTCTGCAACCCATTTTAGAATGATTATCAAAAAATTGAACTGTTCATTGTTTTTATGTAAGTATCAGTGATTTCTTATAGTGTAACTTCTTCTATTAAATATTTTTTAGAAAACTTTTTCAAAAATGCTACTGTAAGAATGGCAATATTTGCAAAATTGATTTTTCTTTGAACTTCTGGTCCTTTTTCGCTCATTGATCTATTTATAATATTTTTCATATTTCTTTGACAGTCTGAATAATCTGATAATGATTCATTGAAAACATCATCGAAACATGATTGGACTGTTTCTCAAAAGGAAAACAACAACACCCATAAGAATTCATAAAATTGATGTGAATGACTATTACAAAACAGACAATATATTTTTGAGGAAATCGGATTTTTCTTTAATAAACTCTGAAGAGGAAGTTTCTTTAGAATTGAAAAAATTGAACAAAACTCAAAGAAGATGGAACCAATATTAGTCACCTAATACATTATAATATTTAGGCTGAATTTCAATCGAGTTTTGAGAATCAGCATCAACGTGATCTGATCAGCATCACATCAGAACAACTTTTTCTCTGGGTCTCCATTCAGATTCAGGATCTCTCATCGTAAAAAGTTCTTTGAAAAAGTGATACAATTCATATATGACGAACTTTGTTCAATTTTTTCAAATTTTCTTTGAGGTGGATTTCTCTCTTGATCTACAGTTTGAGTCTTCTGAATTCATCATTTCGTCATGAATATATGTATCGATCAGTTTGGTATTCGACAAAATTTTTTAGAAAATTTTTCATCTAACGCCTACTAAGTTTGCAAGGTTTAGAAACTTTGGAAAAAAAATTAAATAAATTTTTCTCGAACATTGAACGGTTTGGTAAGACATCTGTCAATGTCAATGTCAAAATTCACTATATCAGAGTTGGTCTTTCATTAGGGAAAATGTGTCAGGTGCCTTGACGTAACCCTTCAAACGATAACTTCAAAAAAATATGAAAAATTTACCTCTCAATATTATTTTACCAACTCACCTCTACCCATGCATATAGTAAAGCAATGAAACAGAGAAAAAAGACCAACTTCAGAGTACGACTATGTAGTGTTATTATTATAATTCTTGACAAAAAAGTACAAAAACTTTTGACACCAACACACTGTCACAGAAAGGATACACTGTATCTCTAAATCTCTTTTTTTGTTTGAAAATGGACGCATCGAATCGACACAAAATTGATAATTGGCTACGTATTCTCTCTTTTTTCGGTATAATTTATCAAAAAATAGCACAAAAAAAGTGTCAATTTCCACATTTTTTTGAATATAGTTTTTGCAGGGTATGAAATGTTGAAAAATAGCCATGAAAAAACTAGGGTAGTAACTTTATAACTTACTTTTTCCTTTTTAGCAAAAAATTCATGACGGGAATATAATACAAATATGTACACGGAAAATAATAATAATAATAAATGTTTTCTTATGGCGGACGAGAAGCAAAAAATAATAATAAATCGAATTAATGGTTCTCGTGTTATTGTTCTCAACATGGCAAGAGAAAAAAAGGACATTTTCGATTATTGAAAAATCATTTTTTAAGTCGGAACTATTTTGTGAAAAATTACTTGGAACCAGGTGACGCCCGTTTTGCACGTTCGGCCGCATCTCGACATAATGAAAATTCTATTCCTAGCTTTAAGGCAAATGAACTTTTTTTAGATACTGTGACAATTTCTGAACTAAAGTCGGGTGAAAATGATCAACGAAACATTTTTATATTACAGATTACCGCCTTTTTCTCTCAGTCACATGCTTCGAATTAGACTACGAGTCCTGAAGTACAAACATGCTCAATATTTTTTTTTGAAAATTTATTTATTTATTTTTCATTTTTGAAAATTTATACATTACCGGTTCAATACTTATTTTTACTTTGTTTTTGATAGATATTTTTAAAAGTTAAGAGATATTTTTAAAAGTTAAGGGGGAACAGAGAAAAATAGTTGTAAATTACGGTAGTTTCGGTTGTGAAAGTTCTATATTCCCTCCGAAGTTTCCGAACAATGCCAGAATTTTTCGTTAAAGAGAGATGACAGTCAAGTGATACAGCAAGGTCATCAAAAACAACACTCGACTCATTAGACCTATAAGATGTTGTCCAACTAAAAACCACTTCAAACCATTTTGAATGTTTTTTTTTGTTTTCATTATTTTTTTTATTATTTTTTGTTCTAGGTCCTACTGTTATTGTTATTTTTACGCTTCGTTTCATTCCAAAAAATCAAACCCATTATCTCGAAAAGCTAATTATTTTTTTTTTACTTCCATTATATTCAGTGTTCATTTTTTTGTTGCAATATTTTTAACGGTTAAAAAATGAACTTGAAATTGAAATTTTTGGTTTATTCAAGACGTGATTATATCTCAAATAAATAGTTAAATGTTTTTTTGTTGTCAACTTTTTCAAAATCTTGTGAACAAGATTATTTTTGGTATCGTTTCACTTTTTTTCTTGTTTATACAGAAAAAGAATGTTAATTCTATTGAATGAACTAATTGATATTTCCCAAAGTATAACATCAATCTACGTTTTCTTGCCTGGAAATAACTATTTTTCAAAATAATAAATTTTTTAAAGATAAATAAAGTTGTACCTGGAAGATGAAACAGTCCTAGGTTAGTCTTAGAAGTGACTCGGAATAATAACCGGTTTCTCGTAAACATGAGACCCCTGAAAAATGTTATTGTTCGGGTATATAGTAATCTCGAATTTTATTTTTTGTTCCAGTACACTTTTATTTCTCTAGAACCCTACTAGGGTCGAACTGATTGAAGGTAGTATTAGTCTATAATAATCCCTGCCATCGATTCCTTTCGTACATAGTAGTTTGGTTTTGAACACATTAAAAATAATAAATATTTTTTAAACATTCAAGAACTCACCCAGCATTCGACATGACTCGTCTTCGTAGGTCCTGAAAATACAAAAATAAATTGGAAAAGGCTACAAAAAAAAGGGGTGTTGTGTTTGATTTATTTGCAACACAAAAGACATGCTTATTATTATTATAATGAATAATTCAGTCAATTCTATTCAAACGCTGATTATGTGAATTATCATATTTTGAATGGAAAAGTGAGAAAAAACCCACGCCCGGTCTGCTATCAATCATACAATTCGGTCCTCTGATGAACGTTTTTCATTACCATTGTTGTCATGAAATAAGAATAACCGATCATGAGAAAGATCATACACCTTATTTAGTTAGAACTGTAAAGAGAAAACAAGAGGTTTTGAAATTCGATCATCTGAAAACGAAAACAAATTCTAAATTATTTTCAATTTTCTTTCTTTCCTAAATAAACACCGAATTTTCAGATCTTTCATTTTTGTTTTTATTTTCATTTCATTTTTTCATTCAAAAAAGAAACAAGTGTCAAAAAACGATATATAATGTAGCAATTTTCGAGTAATTGATATATCAAAACAACCAAAAAAAAACTAGAATAGGATCTATTTCAAACAAACAACAACAAATAAAAAGTTGTTGAGTTTATGTCATAAAATATGTTCAATCTATCTATGTCGAATGAAATACATAAAAATTGGATAATCCATAAGGGTACTGACATTTTTCATAAATCTACATAAAAGTTATTTAATGTACTCAGTTCGACTGAAGTTCGTGGAATCGTGTTTCACAACTTTCTCTAATAAGTAATACATAGTACTTCATTTCTGTGTGTTTTAATGTCAAAGAGTCAATCTAGAGGTGATCTAGTTTACTCTAGAAAGTTATTGGAAATAAAATGTTGAGAATACAAATTTCGGAAGCAAATCTAAAATTTATAAAACAAGGAAAACAAAATTTTGATCTGGCATGGCAAAATTTCGCGGACCAGACGATAGAGTGCGCGGTACCTATCATATTTTGGAAACACCATAAAATTTGAAAAAATTTCTCAAACTCTACTATTTTTCAGACAGTGATTTTTGAAGCTGGATATTTAGCCAACTTTTTAATGGTTGAAAGTTTAGTTTTTGAAAGTATTGTTACTTTAATTCATCGGATACTATCTTCCAAAAAATCAATTTAATTTGAATATTCAATATTACAAAACTCCAAAAAAAAGAAAAAGTTCTTGATACGTAAACAATCTGATTATCTGATTTCTTTGACCAATTTTGATTAATAGCATCCGCATCCAAAAAGCCTTAATTTAAGCAGTCTAGTTATTCACTCTTTCCACGTGAAACTTGCAAATTCCTAGAAGTGACCATTTTTCCTTATTCTAATTATTTTTGTGTCCACGCAACTGGAAACGTGAGAAACTTCTCCTTCTCAAAAAATAGTCTAATAACAAAATATGTTGTTTTTTATATTTGATATCAAGTTACTCATAACAATGAACTCAATTTTCAGATGGAAGATTCCAATCGTTTCGTTATCCTTATCAATTATTATTTCAATTTCTATTTTGTCGGTGGATTAACATTTCAATCTATTCTACTATACTTGATAATTACGAAATCTCCAAAATCTCTCGAAAATATGAAAGTATTTTTATTGAACACTTGTATAATTCAAAGTTTGATGATTTGTTGCGCATTTTTTATTCAACATCGAACACTTCCAAATGCTTCTAGCCTTGCTATTCTTGCTTATGGACCATGTAGACGTTTCGGGCCGAATGTCTGTTTTGCAACTTATCATATATTTTTGGGAGTGACTTTTTCTGGAGCACTATCAGTTTCAAATACAGTACTCTTCAGGTATCTAGTTTTAAATAACCATGAGGTCACAAAAAATCGGATGATAACAATTCTAGTGGCTGCCAATATTGCACCACTTGTTTCGACAGTAAGTATTTCAAAAAAAAAAAATACATAAGAACAAAAAGTACTTCTCAGATAATACCGTTTACTGACAAATGGGATTTTGAAACAGTTTGGAATGATACAACAAAAGAACATCCTCTTTATGATTTATCAATATACTATCCATATCCTGGTTTCGCAAACGTTAATTCCATTCAATTTTTATCGGCCACAACTATTTTAGCGATTGGGGCATATTGTGTTCCAATTATATGTTTTTGTATGACTTGGAAAGTTGCCAGAGTTATAAATGAGCATCAGAGTATGTCAAAGAGAACAAAGGATCAAGCAAGGACTTTAGTCAGGGTAGGTGTTATTTAATATTTGAAAAGCCAGCAGATTTTCGTGGTTCATAGGTTTGACTAAGTTTTTAAAAATAAAAGATAATTAATTGTGACCTGGAGTTCTAAAATAACTCTCATGGTATATCTCCAGTTTTTTAAAAATTATTCACAAGAATTTTTTGATGTTTCAGCTGAATTTCAGAAAAATGTACAACTTTCAGTTCAGGATTTCAGGTTCCATTCAAAGAAACTTCTAAATGTTTACGTTTGGGCCTAATTTAACGGATTCAAAGACCGTATCTAGTGTGGATTTGATATTAGATAAGTTAGTTGTTCATCAAGTCATTGCTAATAGATTTTGTGGTAATGAAAAATTCAATATAAAAAAATATCATTGAATGCTTTAATCAATTCTAATGTACACTTTATCCAATTTTGAGTATTCAAGAAAAAATCACTAAGCTGAATACGTTCCTCTTCTTCATCCCATTTTCAAAATAACCTTTCTATTATTTTTCAGGGTCTTTCATGCCAAATAATCACTCCGGTAATATGCTATATCCCAGTATTTTCACTTTATACATATTCACAAACAAGTAAAAAAGAAATATTATTATCCGAACATCTACTAATTATAATGTTATCATTACCCGGAATATTGGACCCATTTCTTAATTTTTATTTCGTTGTTCCATATCGAAATGCTATCAAATCATTATTATCAAGAAACGAAATAGAAAGAAGAAATAGTATTCCTTCATCAGTTATATCAACTCGAAGTGTTCTTGTTAAATTATAAAATATTGATATTATGATATAGGCCTACCTCAAATCCACCCATTTGTATGTATATTTATGTAATATATATTTATTCTATTAATAATAATGTTATTTTATTTATTAGTAATAATAATAATAATAATAAAAATAGTGTTTGAATCGTTTTTCGAAACGATTATCCCCACGACCGGTAATTTGTTAGATATTGTGAAATAGTATGTGAAATGAAGAGAATTAGAGATGGGTAGTTATTATTTTTCAGGTTGGTGTGAATTTTGTGAGTAGAATATTGGTTGTTTGATACGTTTTTACAAATAAATGTGACAAAAAGTAGTTATACGAATGTCTATCAAAAAATTCAAAACCAGCAAGAAAAAACTAGAAAGTTGTTGGGTGAAAATAGAACAAAGACACGTTTTTTTTATTTTGTAAAAATTCAAAATAAAAATCAATTTTCTCAGATTTCCTCCGAAAATCCTAACTATTCCCTCAATATTTTTTGAAGTAATGCGATTTGACAGTTTTTAGCCTCATAGAAAAAAGGCATTCCTAGAAAAATAAAATAACAACAGAAAAAGAGTTCCAAATCATAAATAAATCTATAACAGTGTCAAACTGTGTGTCAAACAATAAAAAAATAGAAAAACAGTCGTAAAATTTTAATTTGCTAAAAACAAGAGAACAAAATAATTTTTTGTTTGCACTTGTGATTTTTAACGAAAAAAAAACAAAAACTGTTTTTGTTTTGAACTCTTCTCAGCTACTGTCTGGCCCGGAGACCGAAGGAAATGAAAATATTCTGAGATTAGCTGACAACGATTTACTGTATTTTCTGTATACGATCATGAACTGTGAGTGGAAAAATTGTATTTTGAAATACTTCATACAATAATTTTTGAGATTTGGCAAAATATTTTTAAAATACGCAGACTGCTTCACTAAGGTAAAAGTGCTCCTTTTCACACGGCCTTTTAAATAATAAAGATTTTGTAAATCAGGAGAGACACAGAGAAAACAAACATTTTGCAGTTCGATATCACGCACGTTTTTATTTTCATCAGTTCATTCTTTCAAATTTTAGAGGACCGATTCAAAAAACAAAATATTTTTGAAAATGAAAGATCCTTGAAGTTCACGTGAGTTATTATTTTTTATTTAATTTTTCGCACCTTTTTTTGTCAAGATGACCACTTAAAAAAGAGTAACTGTTAAAAATAAAAACGTGCGTGGGCCCGAACTGCAAAATAACTGTTTTCTCTGTGTCTCTCATGATTGCCCTTTTAAAAGGACTTGTTCATTCAGAATCACCTTCTCACAAAAAGAATAAACAGTTTCAACATTTATTTCACATTTTTGTCGTAATCAGTTCACGCTAAATGAAAACGTGAACTGATTATCGAAACATCTTTTTTTTTTGAAATATAAACTGAAAATGAACTCTGTTGTTTTCGCTCTAAATGAACAATTCATTTTCTACTGAATGCGTCTGTTTTTGGTAGTTAATATCCATTTCCATTGATCACCTTGTTTTTGCTTATCCATCATTTTTTTTTCGTTCGTTCCTCCTACTTTTTCCCGCTCCACACGTTTGTGTGTGTACCGTTCGTTATTCCTGATTATTTCAGCTAATTCGCCTAGTTCTATTACATTTTGAAGTTTAGAAATTCCTTTTTGGTATTTTTGGAAGAGTGTCGACTATCTTTGTCTAACCTTTCAGATCTTTCAATCTCCATTTCAAAGTGACTTCTCAGTCAGTTTCACCTTGTTGGAAACGTCGCCTTTTTCTATTTTTCCAACAAAACCTTCAAGTCCGTCATCACCATGTAATTCCGGACTTACCTAAAAGCTTCGTGTTAAAGTGATGTTTCGTTCTATTTATTCCTTTCATGAACGGTTTTTGGTGTATCTGTTTTGTGTTATTTTCCTCTGGATTTCGTACCTCATTGAGGACCAACACAAGTGGACCTATCATCAAATTTATTAACTTTTATAATCCTAAATTAGAAAAGTAAATCCTATGGATAATTTCATTCTCTACGCGTTTTCACTCACCAGCGGTTGTAGGATAGAATGTCGAAGTTGTTAAGAGTGTGACAAGAGGAGACTTTCACTTTTAGTCTAGAATTGGGTCAGATCTCAAGATAAATCTAATAGTCTAATTCTAAGGTTGCATCTTACTTGTTTTTTCTTTCTTTTTCGAATTATTATTTACACTTGATAGTTTTTCCTCAAAAAATAATTCGCAGCTTCGAAAAGTGGTGTGTAAAAAGATAAAAAGAATCTTTTGAAAAAGGTTGCAGGTTATTGTGTTTTCGATAAGAAAATTTATGGGGTGATGCGCGAATAAAAAAGAGTCCGTTTTTTTAAAATTAAGATACATCGAAGTTCCAATGCACGAACCTGTAAATAATGAACGTTTAATTCATTTTCAATATGAAAGTGCATTTTGAAACTGTGTTAATTTTTGACATTTTTTTTCAAAAAAGCTCAGGTTTTTTGTGTGTTTTTGTACTTAGCAGGGTTCTTCCTGATTAGTTGAATAGTTTTTAAGTTCTTAAATTTTCATGGAGAGCGGAGTTATGACCATTTGAAGTCCACTTTCACAATCGAAATTTTCATAACACGTTTTTTTACTTATTGAAACGTGGAAGTTAACAAAAAACTCAGCCGTATTTTTTCGAGTTTCTACAGATAGCCTCTTTCAACAGTTAAACATATATTTTTTTTAAGTTGTAACATTAAAATTGTCTTGATTCGTGTTTATCTCGTTGCGCACTCGTACGTGTTTCTCTTACGTAGACGCTTTAATATACGGCCATTTTTTTCCAGGTGAATTAATGAGGAAAATACTAATCATTGGTCTCTGCCACCTTGCGACCCATTTATATGCAGGTAATACGCCCTTGGTGTATGAAAACATGGATGACCAAAACAATTTCGGTGTCCAGCCAAAATAAATGCCTTTCCAGAAAGTGAGTTTTCCGAAGAAAAAAACTCACCGAAAAATAATTTTTCGCTTTTTCACTCAAAAAAACATGAAATAAGTTGTTGACTGTCAAAATGACCAACATTTTCTTGTATGAAATATAGTTCATCATGGTGAATTTTGGCTTTCTCTCATTATTTTCCTGCTTGTTTTCGATTTTCAGGCTTTTAATTTTAAGACGTGAGAAAAAAAATTTGTTAGATCTGAATAGAGAGTCGTGTTGTTTTCTTTTTCGTTCCAAACATAGTTTTGAAGCAAATATCACGTTGAAAAAAATAAACATTTTCAACGGTCATTTTTTGCGGTTTTTTGGCACCAGAAAACTTCCGTTTTCCGCTTTCCGTTTTTTTCTGCACAGCACTGACCTACATGATAGATGTCAACATGAACACATTAATACATTTTTATCTTTTAGGCAGCAACAATATTGCTCCTCCGATCCCCAGATCAAGAACCGTTGCTTCAGTAAACAGCACAAACTCACTCGTAAACGAGGGGACACTATCTTCACCTTTCGACATAAATTTGGCGCTGGAGAAGATAGCCATCATCTGTCTGACCGATCGAGAGCACGAGTTGTTATCGGGCGACATACTCCAGAACAGGTTGGCCAGAATTGTGAATGTAAATTTGGTCCTCAAAGCGCAAGAGGTCATTGGACTGGAGGAATTGCGAAAAGTACTCGGATTTGCACCACCAGGACGTTGGACACACTATACGGTGCCGAGCAAAGAAGATATTGAAGCCTCCCCCACAATTGAGACCTACTATTATCTGAGAGAGCCACGCACTGAAGATCGCAGTCTCGACAGCCAGAACTTTCATGAGAAAAACTTTCCTCCCGCTATCACGTTTCTGGACAAGAGAATTCCAGTTATTCGCACTATCTATCGATACAAATTTGAAGAGATTCGAAATCGTCCTGATGCAAAAGTGACGATAGATAGAAAAGAAGTTGATCGTATGATTGATGAGTTCATCACCATTTCCAACCGCATATTCCATTCCATTACTGCTTGGAAGCCTTGTAAGCAGATTGCAACCCAGTAGACTGCCATAAAATTTTCAATCGTGTAAAAGTGTTGAATGTAATGTTTACAAATGCATATATCTCTGATATCTCAAATAAAAAGCTTAAAAACAATTTTTTTTCGATACTTGACATTTTTTGATGAGCTAGACCGTACTGTACCGGCCATTAATTTACACAATTTCACGATTTTCAGTATAACTTGTCTGAAAACCCGGCAAGTCACAATACATTATTATTTTATTGCTTATTTTTTCATCAGTTGCCAGGTATGTCTTGCTCTACTTTCCAGCCAAGTTTATAAATTTATGTATCCGGGAAACAAATGAAGAAACAATACGATGGGGATTTGCGAATTAAATACAAAAAATGGTCAAATGATGTGCAAAAACTGACAAATTACCTAAAAATCATTGGAAAAACAATAACAATTCCACACGAAGGGGACATGACATGAAAAATGGAAAAAAAAAACAATCATTATCGAAATCCCCATTTTTATCTGATTTGGAAATATTAGAACTGAAATGCGAAATTCAAAAGTTCACTGATAATTTCAAGAAGTTTTTCCCCGATCAAAACATAACACCAAATATGCATATGATGAGTGCTCATATTTCTGATTATGTTGACTCAAATTCGACATCATTGATTATGTCAGAATAAACGGTTGAAATGACGCACTCGAGGTAGAATGTTGCCGAATCGTTATACACTAGCTTTGAAGGAACTGATAAAATGAATGCTGCGAATTATTTCTCATTTGATCTGTAGTCATTTCACCTGATTTTTTTCCAGCAGACCTTCAACATCACGAATAGTGGCACTTAAAGACTCTTTCTGAGTTGAGCAAAAACGGTTGGGTGGCCTAGAAAAGAAATTTGAATTGCCACAAGTTTTCGAATTTCTAGGTCACGTGAACAAATGCGCACTAATACAAGCAAGGAATTTTAAAATTGTTTTTTTTTTGCAGGGCTTTTTAAGCATCCAGTGAAAACGGAAATCGCTTTGGAATGTGTAAATGTTATTTGCATAACATCAAAGTTAATAAAAGGTTGTATTCCTTTTTTTCAAATGAAGTTAAATAAAATTGAAATTACTGTATCCAACAAAAAACACCAAAATCCACGCGCAAATATGTGGGATCGGTGTGGGATCCCGATTTCAAACAAATAGCCTAATAGAGTAAATACGGTATTTGAAAAGGGTGGGCTAACTAGTTTTCGAAATTCTCAAAAAAAACCTTTTTTTACAGACTATCAACTTCCTCGCTCCGCCAAATCGACAATTTCGCACCTCATTAAAAAAACAAAAATTGTTTTTGTTTTGAACTTTTCTCAGCTACTGTCTGGCCCGGAGACCGAAGAAAATATAAAAAAACATTCATATTCTGAGATTAGCTGACATCGATTTACTGTAGTTTCAGCTTCTGTTTACGATCATAAACTGTAATTGGAAAAATTGGAGTTTGAGATACTTCATACAACACTTTAATTTCTTTTCGTTCAAATGAGTAACTGTAGTATCCAAAGCTTGGAAAAAACGAGAAATCTGAAAAAAAAAACAATACATAACGTTTTAAGAAAATCGGAGAGATCTTGACACGAACATGAATCGGCATTCGAATTCCAACTGTTTTTGTTCAATTGAATTTAAAGACACACTTTTGTTCGTATCGAGACGCCTTTGATTTTCTGGAAACGTTTTGTTTTTTTTTTTAGCTTTGGAGACTGCATCAAAACTTCAGTAACCTAATGACAGTGATCTACAAATAGCTCAACGGTCCATATTTTTTATGATAGTGATACTTACTTTACTTTACTTTGATACTTTGATGGTCCATAATCGAGTTATTCATCATAACTGTGAACCAGACATCTCCAGGAAAGGCGATCCTGTGCCATCCGTGACCAGGGAACATTGCTGGAGATGATCCCGATCCTTTTTCTTCTGTCTCCCCCGAGACCCAGTAGGTTGCGGTTGTGGTTGTGGGCCTTCACTATACTCTTCACATCATCCACCCATCTCTTCTTCGGTCGACCCGGTTTTCGTGGATATTTGTTCGGCAACTCCCATAACGTGATGATTCGGCATATTCTGTCCTGATGCATCCGTACAATATGTCCAGCCCATTTTACTTTTGACCTCATTATTCTGTTTTCAACGTTAGGGGGAGCACCAGCTTTTGCATTTCTCCAGATATAGTCTACTGATCTTTGTATTCGTCTGATGTCTTCAACCTTGGTGTTCCACGTTTCGCACCCATACAATGCGGCCGCCAACACACTCGTTCGGAGAATGCTGTTCTTCTTTGGTACCGAGATCTTGTTCAGCGCATCACCAATTCCATGATAAGATGCCCACGCTGCTCTTATTCGGTTGTTGATTTCGAAATCTAGAGAACCATCTTTCTTGAAGACACGACCGAGATATTTCATGTGG